>BQKN01064185.1:60250-70502 GCA_022839385.1 Asparagus kiusianus
GGTTTCTATGTATATATAGTTATATATATACATATATGTTTTGGTTTGATAGTTTTCAGGTTTTAATATGAAGCAATTGAATACAATTAAAAATATATTTCTTGTTTCATACTTATATGCATATATATGATTTCATCAATATTAATTTTATTTAGTTCAATAAAATCATATTTATTTTTCTGAAAAGTTTACAAAATATGCAATTTTGTGAAAATATTATATTCTCAGTTTTTGGACTTAACAATAATCATATACATATTTTATTAAGTCTACAAAATTATTTTGTAATGTTTCAAAACATGATAAAGCTAAAATGACAAAACTCAATGTGTTTACATTTTCATGTTTTGGACTATTTTGCAAAATGATAATATTTTTCATTTGAATGTCCTTTTTGAAAACTAGTTTTTGTAGCATGTTTATTATCATGTTTACAATTATTTTTCAAAGTTTTATATTTTTCTGATTTTATTTGCTATTATTAAAAGAGGTTTGAAAATCAGATTTCTGTTTAAAACAGGCAGTGTGCATGTCTTAATTCGACTCATGAACAGTGTTGAGTCGAATCATAAACTGTTGTATAGTTTACATTTTGTTTCTGATGAGTCAAATCATAACATCATAAGTCGACACATCAGGTTGAGTCGACTCATCCCTGTCTTAAGTCGACTCATAAATTGTGCCGGAAAGTGTGTTTTGGTTCTGCTGAGTCGACCCATGACTTCATGAGTCGACCCATGCATGATGAGTCGACTCATGGTTTTTATGAGTCGACCCATAAGTTGGTTTTTAGCCTATAACGGCTACTTTTGAGTTGACTCATGAACAATACCGAGTCGACTCATAACACTATAACGGCTATCTTTTCAGGCTGTACTATTTTTAGGTTTTTGGTCTTTTTGCCTTATTTTCTCTTAGCTTTGGGGTTCCTATAAATACCCCCACATATCCTCTGTTCTATTTATCTAAGAGAAAAGTTTTAAAAGAAGTTTAAGAGTTTTTAAGTGTGAAGAAGGTTTCACAAGATGAGATCAATTTCGGTTTGGGCTTTCAATCTTCCAATCTCTCCTTCTTGTTCTTAGAGAAGTGTTTCTAAACTCAATTCTAGCTTTACATTTATATATTCGATTGTTAACCATTTTTATTAAGCTAGATTTCATAATTAAGTTTAGTTTTGATTTTATCTCTCTTTGTTTACACACACAACCATTAAGCTTATTTTATTTACATTCATAGTATAATTTGGGTTGTGGGTTTGTGACATTGAGAGTGAGTTTAATTGTGTTCTCATCTATTGCAGAGAACAAATTTGTATTTGTGTGCTTCATTGTGAGTTGCACATTCTATTATACTTGAACACCAAGAGAAGTGGTTGGTGAGAGACGAGGTCGGTTCCAAGAGGAGTGAGGTCGGTAGTAAAGCCTAGAGAGAGAGAGGTGGTGATTCCGAGCACTTGAGGAAGGACACAGACTAGAGACCAACACTTAGAGGGTGTGGAGTGTAGTTACATTGTGAGATTGTGAACGTTGATCGGTGAGCATTGAAAACCGATATTGTGTGGTGTAAACGTTATTCAAGTGAGGGTAGAAAACCCGGTTGTGGTAGAAGAGATCTCCTCGAGGTGAGAAACGAAGACGTAGGTCAAGTGGTTGACCGAACTCCGTGAACATATCGTGTGTTTGAGTTTGCATTGGCGCACTTACTCTTGTGTTTATATTTCTTATCGCCATTGTCCATTGCTCATTATTTATATCATCCACTATCTTGTTTATTTTGTTTACCCTTGTGTATATCACTTATCCTAGCTCACATATCTTACTGTATTTCATACTTGCTAGGATAACTTGTTAATTAGTTTTAATTAGCATAAAATTAGATTAGATTAGCATAAGACCCTAATCACCCCCTCCCCTCTAGGGTCTAACAAGTCTATGCTTAGAAAATCTAAGAAATCTATGAATAAAAACAGAGTAATTCCTAAATGTAAATTAAAAAGAACTAGTGGATTCAATTCTAGATTCCTATTCTTCTTTCTTGATTTCCTCCGTGTCTTCATTCCTTTATTGTTTTGATTTAATTTTATTTTTATTTTATTATTTTGTTATTCTCTTTCTTTTTATTATGTTATTCTCTTCTCTCGTTCTTCCCTCATACTTTAGCCTTTTATTTTTGTGCAAAACCTCCACCCAAAAAGGCACACAACTTTTATTTACCTCTCATTAGTTTACTAAATAATCTAAGAATCCAAATAGGCTTTCTAAAATTCTCTTTTCTCGTGGATCAATATCTTAAATACTATAACTTGATTGTTGTGCACTTTGTAACTGTTGCTTTGTTTTATCCTCGTCATGAGTTATAACCCCCAACTTTTATCAATTTTTTATTATTTTTGTTGGAAAAATATTTAGTGGTCGCCAAAATTCACAATTTTGTAAGTTATAACCCTTTATTTTAAGCCATTTTTAGTCATTTGAGCCAATTAGGAAATAATTTTGAGAGGCCAAAAATTCATGATTTTGTGAGCTATAACCTCATGAATGTTAGCTATTTTTAATAGTTTTGACCCGTTGGCAAATAATTTAATGTAGAATAAATTTACTATTTCATGAGTTATAACCGATAACTTTTAACCAATTTTAGTTATTTTGATCCGTTGGCAAATAATTTGTTGATGCTAGACTTTATGATTTCATCAACAACAACTAAAAATTCTTTGCCATTTTAAGTCAATTGAACCAGTTGGCAAATAATTTTGTGTCAAAATTTGTGGTTATATTATACTCTTTACTAAAGTGCGAGTTTAGAAAAACTTCCCATAGTCAATATTATCCTTAACCTTTTGAATTTTATATTCTAATTTTATCCTAATTAATAATATATATTCAAATAATTTAAAGGTAAAATCTTTAACTAAAATTTGATATGAAAAGAGATCAAACAATGAAACTAATTCTTTTTCCTATTAAAATACGACACATGTCCAAATAACTCTATCTTGCTAAGAATTCCATTAAATTAAAACTAATCATATCCACAATTAGAAAAATCTATCCATAAAAAATTGGAAAATTTTAATAATCAATTTTTTGTTAATTATAAATAAATTATAATAGTCCACAATTAAAAAAATCTAAAAAGTTGTCCTGTGTCACCTCTTAACTATTTCAATAACCACTTATAATTTTGAATTGAGCATTAAACTCATGGAATATTTACAAATTTTACTAAATCCCCAGTAAGTTTGATAACTTCAGAAAACACTCAAAACATTTTTATTTTTTCACTTAACCTCCTAAATGGCATTACCCAAAATTTATATCGACTAAAATTAACCATCAATAATAATATATACCCCTCAAATCACACTTAATTGCAGCCAATCCATAAATTTACAAGCAACCCAAAAAATATAAAAAATTACAAATAGCTACCTAAAAAATCTAAAATTACAAAAGACATGCATAAAATTTGGAAAGCTACAAATAACCCCATTTAAATTCGTAAAATTTATCGAACCCCCCCCCCCCCCCCCCACACCCCGACAAATTGGAGTAAGCCCTTGAAAAAATTATATAGCCCTGAAAATCCAAAATTTATAAAAAAAAGACCTTGAAAATCTTCAAATTGAGAAGAATACTCTAAAAATTCTAAAAAGATGAATGACCCACAAAAAGTTCATAAAAAATTCTAAAAAGATGAAAATTACAAAAAATCCCATAAAACGTAATATATGACAAATAACATTAAATTGCAAACAGGCCCCTAACAATCTTAAAAATCATAAACATACCCTTTAAATTAGTAAAACTACAAAGAAACACCAAAAAATTTTAAAAACTCCGAAAAATATAAAAATTATAACCTCCTCCCAAAAAAATTAAAAAATTGGAAACAAATCCCTTTAAAATCCAAAAATTATACTCAACCTCTTAAAAATTCTAATAATTACAAATAAACCTCAGAAAAAATTAAAAATTATAAACATCCGTTATTTTGTATTTTTTTGCCAAATGTTATGGGTATTAAGTGAAAAAAATGAAAAACACCTAACCAAAGGTGATGCGACATATCATTTTTAAGGATTTTTTACTGAAATTCACAAATAATATAAAAAAACTTTTGACATCCTAAAAAATTAGAAATTATAAAAAAACACCTCAAAATTTTAGACACATAATAATCTAAACTTGACAAACCTTGAAAAATCCAAACTTTACACAAAACAACCCTAAATTTTTTGAAATTACCAAAAAACCTCTATCTTTCAAAATTACAAATAGCCTCTTAAGAATCTAAAATGTGAAAAAGATCCTAAATATTCAAAGTTTACAATAAACAACCTAAAAGATTCAAAAATAATACAAACACCCTAAAATTTAAAAATCCTTAAAATTAAAAAATTTACAATCAACCCCCTAAAAATCTTTGAAAAGAATGTAGATAACTTTTAATTTCTTTAAGAGTATTTTTTTAGTTTGTTATTTTTAAGTGTTTTTTTATCTAGGCCAACTTGTAATTTGCAAACAAACCCATGAAGAATTTTGAAAAGAATGTCAATAATTTTTAGTTTCTAAGAGTATTTTTTGTTTTTTTATTTTTAGGTGTTTTTTTGGATTTCAATGTGTTTTTTATAATTTCAAATTTTTTCGGGTGACTTTGTAAATCCTAAAGTTTTCGGTGGTTGTATTTAATTTTCATGTCTTCATAAAGCTCGTTTATAATTTTCTAATTTTCATGGTGTTGTTTTGTAGTTTTTAAATTTTGTTTCAAGATGTTTTTTATAAATTCTAAACTTTTCACAGGGTTATCTGAAGTTTGGGAAAAATTCTTCCAGCCCCAAAACACAAGAAAACGTGCTTCCTCCCCAAGACTTTTTCAACTGGTGCTTTGCCCCCAAAATTGTCCGCGATTTTCTTCCAGCCCCCAAAACGAATCCCCAGGCGTAACTCCGTTTAAACCCCTCACGAAATGTCCAAAATACCCTTTCGTTTAAAATTCCCCGTTATGAGTTACCTCCTCGTCCGTACCCTGTCATCTCTCTTCTGTAAGCAAATCGACTCTAGAAACCCAATTCAAAACCCTAGCCCTAAATCAACCGACTCCAACACAAACTGAATCAAAGCAAAGGGATTAAAATAGACGGAGATTCAACCCCCAAAGCAAGTCTCCATGCCGACCACAGTGAAAGCGATGACGCCCAGCAGTTCGAAATCTCAGAAAGAGCCCAGACAACTACAGTGCATACTGAATATGATGTTGAAGTTGTGTTTGCTAATGTTCTAGAGGACATCGCAACCAGCCATTCTCAACCCAGAAGTCCACCTCAAAATTTAAGTGTAGGCCACCGCGAAGGTCTAGAGAGTAGCACCGGCACCACCGCCGCGTCCAACAATGCCACTAGAGTGCTCCTTGGTCTACAGAGAGGAGAAAAAAAGAAGCACGTGGCAGCACCTAAAAGGTAATTTTTACCGTAAGTTTTATGTTGTTAATGTTATGGTTTGATTGATAATGCTCCTAGTCTGGTAGGAAGGTCCAAAATTACGGGTGTCTGTTAGCTGTTGAGGTTACTGTTAACATACAAGGTTCATGCTTTTATTGTTGAGGTTGTTGTTTGGTTGTTGAGGTTAGGCTTTGGTTGTTAAGGTTAGATTTTGGTTGTTAAGGTTATAGGGTTGTTGTTAAAGTTATTGGTTTATCTCCAAAGTTTACAACATAGTTGTTATGTTTACTGATTATACTCAAAAATGCTTATGTCTTGTAATTTTGTTATGTAGAAAAAGGACAAAGCCAACTATTATGTTGCGGCCCACCGCCAGCTTTAGTGCCTATCATGACTTCATGCGGAGTTTGGTGCAGCATATGGAGCCAAGGCACTTTGCGGCCTATGAAGATAGTGTATTCAGACACTACGTCTATTTTGGCCCACTTGGTGTCGATCTTCCCACCTTTGAGCACGTTTTGAGTCAGTGGGACAAGAAAAGAAAGAAATTCATCTTCACCGATAGGAATGATTGAGAAGAGATCATTCTCCATCACTTGCTCATTCGACCTTGAGTGGGTAATGGAGCATACATGGTTCTCCAATGAGGGGCTTCTTGTTGACCACAACCAGGATAGAAAAAATAAGATTTAGTCTAGGTTTTTTAACAAATCCGAGGCCAAGGGTGCCAGCAGTATAGCGCCCCCTAAAGGAGGCCCTATCAGGCGCAATATGGAGCAACTGCTCTTAAAGTTGGTACTATCGGCTGATCGCCGAGATGAGAAGGACTTTGTCCTGCTGCAGATCTTCTATCAGGTGAGCATGATTTGGTGTCCAAGCATTGTTTTCGATGTTCCTAGGCATTTATTCAAGTATGTCGACAGCATCGAACATGCTAATAACACTACTTGGGGGACCTATATATTCAATGAGACTTCTGACGCAATAGGGAGGGCACTGAAGGGGCCCGAGCCAGGGAAGACGACTTTATATCTTTAAGGGTGTACCCGCTAGCTTGTGTAAGTATTCATGTCTTTTATTACTGATTGTGAAGGTTAGGGTTTAGTTGTTAATGTTACAGTTTGGTTGTCAAGGTTACGGTTTGGTTGTTAATGTTAAGGTTTGGTTGTTAAGGTTACATTTTTATTGTTAGGGTTATTTATTAATCGTTAAGCATAAAGGTATTTGTTAAGTTTTTATTTCTCTAATGTGCAATTGTGGTACTATGAACTTACTGGCATCAAGAAGCCAGCAGTTGGATGTACGGTGAGGCCTCCCCCACAAATTGGGTGAGACTTGGAGAGGTTGCTGGTTCTTTGAGATTGGTCACTGTTGTAGCTAAAGCAAGCAAAGCTACGATAAAGCTTCCACAGCAACATGGCCAATTTCAAAGAATCGAGGGAGGTTTGTGGGGGAAGGAGTAGGGGAAAGAGAAAGAGAAGATGAGAGAGAGAGAGAGAGAGAGAGAGAGAGAGAGAAGAGGAGGATAAAGGGTAAGGCTGTAGTAGATGCCGGCAGGGCGCATGGCCCAAGACACCTTCTTCACATGAAGAAGAGGGTAGTAGAAGATGACATCCCAATTGATGCAGATGTAAGAATTTAGCAGTTGTGAATTTCATTTGTTTTTTAATTAATTAATCCTTCTAATAATACTCTATCTGTCCATTGAATAGGTGATGCCATAGGATATTGATGAAGACGTCGAGCAGCCAAATGAGGCAGTTGAGAAAATGTAAAGGCCTCAGCAAGTGATCCACTGGAAGAGCATCACGTCAATGAACCAAGCATTATGTCGAGAAAACGAGAATAAATTCAAGGGTATGATTGCTGCCGACCGTGTAAAGATAAGTGTTCTTTTTGTGAAGGTGGCTAAGCTGTCTGCTCAAAATAGAAGACTGAGAGAGGAACTATGGGAAGCACGATCCAGAACCCTCTCTTTATATAAGGATAAGAGGCCTACAGGATTGGTGTCTGGCTTATTGATGGAGCCGCAAACTTATTGTACAGGTTAGATGTGGATTGCAATTACGTTTACGTGTTATGTTTAAAGATTGATTGTTAAGTATATGGGTTTTTTGTTAAGGTTAAGAATTTATTATTAACTTTACGGATCTAATGTTAAGGTTACAGATTAATTATCAAGGTTAGAGATTGATTGTTAAGTATCTGAGTTAGTTGTTAGGGTTATGTAACTGATGCTATGTTTTTTTTACAATGAATTACCTAAGCTCATTTGTTTACTTTTTGAATCAGACACTCCAGGCACCATGGGTGGCATTGATATACAGTACGAGAGAGATGTTAATCAATCATTTTTTGATGAAGCTAATAAGGAGAGCGAGGACCCTCTACAACCATTTTTTTGATATCAACAAGGAGAGTGAAGATGCTCCGCCAGGAGAAGTACCTCCACCAGAGAACTATCGCATTGATATAACTCTTGAAGTAGAAATAAACGAGGGAGAAAAGGTGTCCCCGCCAGCGAATGAGCTGAAAACTTGTATAGGTCAGCTTGCTTTTGCACTATACATTAGAGATTGGTTGTTATGTCTACGTAAAGATTGTTAAGTTTTTAATTATTTATACTCTGAATATTATCAAAAACAGGCACTCAACGCGAGGACACTAGAAGGGAAATAACGCTGATGGTTGATGTCCCTTCTGTAGGACATGATCCGACGACGCAAATTTGTATAGGTTAGCAACTTTTTTACCATATGTTTAGGCATCAGTTGTTAGGGTTACTATGTAATTGTTAAGTTTAGAGAGATGGAGCTAAGTTTTCTCAATATTTATACTTCGAATGGATTGTTTGGAAACAGATACTCTAAGAGAGGACATTAGGAGGGAAATAAAGCAATCAGAGGATGACCCTCCACTAGCACCTGACACATCAACTGAGGATGAAGATGTTCCTCTTAGGTTTTCAAAGGTTTTGAATAAGAGAAAGAGGGGTGCATAGGGGGCACGTGAGAAGGTGTCCGCTGCTGCACCCCTTAAAGAAAAGAGATGTAGAAGAGCGGTGAAGCCTTCCAAGTGGGTAGTCACCCCTTACACTGAGGGGAAGAAGAAGAAAAAAAAAGACAACATAGGGGACAAGGCTATAATAGAAGTGGATGGGGAGGAGGAAGAGCAGGTGCAGTAAAAAGTAGCAGAGTTGGCTCCTGCTCGGCTACAAAGTGATCCCCACTCTATCTGGGAAAAACACATGAGTTCCCCTATGAGTTCAGAAGAAGAAATGTGCAGGAATAAGCTGAACGAGGGGATTCCTTTTCCATGAGGCTTCATCATCATGTTTTTGGGTGGTAAGGACACATTTTTATATAATTATAAGGTGTCAGCAAATGTTACCACGCTGCTGACGGAAGAGGAGAAAAAAATCTCTCAACCACTTTTACATTTGTAGATGTAACAAGTAAGTATTTACCTCATATCACAAGTTTTTACAGCTTCGCTTTTAAGGTTATCAATTAGTTGTTAGGATTCCTCCTATGTTAATAAGGTTACAGGTTTTATGTTAAGGTTAAGGGTTTGATGTTAAGATTACGTGTTTGTTGTTTAGGTTAAGGGTTTTTTGTTATAGTTATTGATTTGTTGTTAAGGTTACGTGTTTATTGTTAAGGTTATGGGTTTGATGTTAAGGTTATGGGTTTGTTGTTATGGTTATAGGTTTTTTTGTTATGGTTATTGATTTGTTGTTTAGGTTAAGGGTTTTTTGTTATAGTTATTGATTTGTTGTTAAGGTTACATGTTTGTTGTTAAGGTTACGGGTTTGATTTTAAGGTTACGGGTTTGTTGTAATGGTTACGGGTTTTTTTATTATGGTTATTGATTTTTTGTTTAGGTTACGGGTTTTTTGTTATGGTTATTGATTTATTGTTAAGGTTACGTGTTTGTTGTTAAGGTTACGGGTTTGATGTTAAGGTTATGGGTTTGTTGTTATGGTTATGGGTTTTTTTATTATGGTTATTGATTTGTTGTTAAAGTTACGGGTCTGTTGTTAAATCTACTGGTTTGTTCTTACTGTTAATTGTTAGTTGCTAACTATAATTTTTGTTTTGTCCCTGTTTGTAGTTTTATTAAAGCGTACACCGGATCAGCAGGGTCTATTACCCGACTTGAGATCCTCAATATATTAAGCAGTGGGTGACTAGATGATGCAGTAAGATTTTCGATTGGTAATTATTGATTAGCATATTTAACAATACTAATATTAATTGCTTGTTGTCAACTTATTATAGCTTGTTGATACGCTGCTTGATTTAGTTCGTGAAAATCAGAGAGCGTCATCCAGTATAAAATTTGGAGTTGTCCCTATTTGGTTTAGTGTAAGTTTATGTCTGGCGTGGCGTACTCCTACTTATCAGCACATAATCTATGTTAAAAGGAACCTGATTGGGTTAATTCTTTATTGCAGTACCAGATACATGTGGCGAAACCAGATTACCAAGAATTGTATCATATCTACATCAAACACTTAGTCGATGCAGAGTGTACTAACCTCTTAGTGTCCATTGTCCAGGGTGATCATTGGCATCTACTGGAGTTTGATGTCGAAAATGATATTGCCAGACATTACGACTCCTTGAAGGAGAGATCTAGACATTGGGAGCATGTGCTTAATATTGTGAAAACCTTCAACTACATTAAAGCTCGCTTCGATGAGAACCAATTGCGCAGCGTATTCGACCTAATCAAAGTTCCATGCGAGGAGCAAAAGGGATCCTTGTTCGCGTGGAAATTCGTGTCTTTCTTTATTGATATCATTGCCAT
>BQKN01064185.1:70512-84589 GCA_022839385.1 Asparagus kiusianus
GATTCCGCGTGCGAGTGGATGCATTCCAATGCTTGGGTGCGATTTGTTGGCTTCGTCGCCTCGTTAACCTGCTCCGTTGCGTATGGCTTGGCTTCGGCGTTGGCGGGATAACGGTCGTGCTTGGGTACGTCGCTCGATAGTTCGTTTGTTGAATCGGCGTCGTTGAGCTGTATTGTGGAACCTATAGGCAATTTTATACGCCTACAATCATAAGTTTTTCGGAACCCTTGTTGGAATTCAATGTTGGAAACTAGTTGTTAAGGATATGAGTTTGTTGTTATGTTTTGTTTGAAAGCAACAATGATCTCAATGGAGGATTGTTTTTGTGTGCAGGTATGACTGTGGGATCTATGTCTACCAGTTCGTAAAAGCTATTATCGAAGGTAGAGATGTCATGCACGTCACACCCATAGAGCATAACACATGGGTGGTACGTGCGAAGCTAGCAGCGTATTTACTGATTGAAGGTAGGAAGAGGAAAGAAGATGCGGGAAAACTTGATGATGATGACGTTGAGATGTAGATTTTTTGTAAATGATATATTACAATTCTTTGTTAATAACAATATATATGTAAATATTATAAATATAAAGGTTAACATCGCAAGGATTGCTTATGGTCTATCTGTCAAGGTTATGGTCTGGTTGTCAATCTTATCGATTTATTGTTATGTTTCGCATTGTATTGTTAAGTTTGTGGATTGTTTGTTAAGTTTAGCTCGTGGTTGTTAAAGATTAAAATTAAAACCCAATTCGTAACCTCAAACACAAACCCAAGAATTCAACAAACAACAAACCAAAGAACTATAAGTTCAACAACACAACGCAAAATAAGCCCAAAGCTTAACAACAAACCCCCAAGGGATAACATTAACAGCAAACCAATGAGTTCAACAACAAAACTATAACCTCATTAACAAACACCAAAGCTTAACAATATACTAACCTTAACAACAAACGTCAAGCCAAAAGGCTAAAACGGAATAGCTACCTCGTAACTCTAACAATCAAGGAACCATAAACTCAACAACACAACGCAAAACAGTAAGCCCAAGGCCTAACATCACACAACCAAGGGGTAACCTTAACAGCAAACCCACGAGGTTAACAACAAACACGTAAACTTAATAACCAACCCCTAAGCCTAACATCAAACCTATGGCTATTTACAGTTAACAAAGGTATAATCATTCCGAAAAAAGTATCATAAATTGATAGGTTGTCAACAGAGCGTATCATCATCAAGTTAAGCAAAACATAATGGAATTTACAATTGATGATAACCTAGGGGCTGATTGCTCCTCCCACGCTCCCCTTGCTCGAAGCGCAATCATGGGAGAAAACTCTGTCGTGAGGAAGGATAGACCCCCCAACACCTTAGGCCTAGAGAAATCATTGCCTGAGCTCTTTCTCCACCATCATTTGCCTACCGTACCAAGTCACTTCAATCAATTCTAGGTTGGCACGGGGAGGCTACGTATGTTGGCTTTGAGGTTAGTCAACAAACATGTTGATGGGACCAGCCTCATTGTTTGCCTGTTGCTCACCGTGCCGACCTACAATCTGAGTGATGACGAAACCTTCCATCAGATGAAGGTCTATGGGGGAGGTGTAACGAAACCTAATCCTCTTAGGGACATCCAAATATTCCCTAATCTTTAGCAACACACTGTAGTCTTTGAAGTTTGTTTTCGTGGTGACGTCAGCGGAGCAGTACACGCATTGGCCGATGCCCTCGAATAGTGATAGGAGGAACTCCCACTCCTAGAGGTGGTAGGGGAGATTGAAGAGACGGACCCACATAAACATGGGGTTAGGCAATGTTCTTATCCTGAGGTCCTCCCTCCAAAGCCTGAATCTGCCCACGAAGGACCTAAAATTTACGGGACTGAACTCGATGGCTTGATCTAGTAGCTCATCAGAAGGGAATTTAACCATGAACCTATTTCCAGATACCCACTTGATCTCATAGGTCCAATCCCAGACGTTGAAGCGATACCCTAGCAACTCTCTGAGCTCCTCCAAAGATTGCATGCCCACCTCAATAGTAAGGAGAGCAAAGGTAGAAAGCTCCTGAATGTTGCTGGCGACATTATCTAGCACGGGGAGCAATCGTGGAGAGGCGTTTGCTCTCAGACCATAAGGGCAATCCCGGGAGATATGCCTCGAGCCATGGCAATGGATACATGGGCTATCATCGTGAGACATGATATTCTGGTTTAGAAAACGAAGGTCGTGTAGTTGATAATGAGGCTGGGATGGGGATCGAAGGGTTTTATCTTGTGCGCAAACCTGACGTAGAGAATAGCGATGATGGGAAGATTAATGGTTTCGTTGTATGGTCTTGTCATTGAACAGGTGAAGGGAAGAGGGTAATTGCCACGTGGTGGCTGGGAATAGCAAGGAGCCAGTTGATAATACTATCTGTCTTGGGAACATAATCTACTATGGAATGCATTTAATACAGAGAGAAATCGAATTTTTTCTCTTGATCACCTTAGCAACTAAAAAGCTAAACTTAGCTACCATTCCATAAGCTTAACAACAGAGCACTAACCATAGCAACCAATCCATAAGCTTAACAATACAACGCCAAACTTCACAATAAATCGAAAAGCTTGACAACCAGCACATAACCTTAACAGCCAGTCCATAATCTTAACAACAAAACGATAAACTTAATAAGACAACCTTATATTATGCCACGTCCTTCTTTACAATCATGCTACAGCCTTAACAAACAAACAAATAAGCTTATCAAGAACCCCATGATCTTCTCAATAATTCCCTAAGCTCAACAACACAATGAGGACTGCTACAACCTTAACAACAAACAAATAAGCTTAACAACTAAGCTAAACCTGACAACAAAGAGCTAAACTTAGCTACCATTCCATAAGCTTGACAACAGAGCGCTAACCATAGCAACCAATCCATAAGCTTAACAATACAATGCCAAACTTCGTAATAAACCGGAGAGCTTGACAACCAGCATATAACCTTAACAGCCAGTCCATAATCTTAACAACAAAATGATAAACTTAACAAGACAACCTTGTATCATGCTACGTCCTTCTTTATAATCATGCTACAACCTTAACAAACAAACAAATAAGCTTATCAACAACCCCGTGATCTTTTCAACAATTCCCTAAGCTCAACAACACGATGAGGACTGCTACAACCTTAACAACAAACAAATAAGCTTAACAACTGAGCTAAACCTGACAACAAAGAGCTAAACTTAGCTACCATTCCATAAGCTTGACAACAGAGCGCTAACCTTAGCAACCAATCCATAAGCTTAACAATACAATGCCAAACTTCATAATAAATCAGAGAGCTTGACAACCAGCACATAACCTTTATAGTAACAGACAAGTGATATTCTCTCAGACCAAAACTACAAGTATATATTTACTTTAGCAAATCAAACTGTCATATACATTTAATATCAGGCCGAAACTTTAACAACCAATCCATAAGCTTAACAATAAAACTCCATACGTAACAATAAACACATAAACTTAACAACCAGCCAATAAAGGTGACAGCCAGTCCATAATCTTTTTGGTAAAACGATAAACTTAACAAAACATCCTTATATCAAGAAATAATTTTTTTTACAATCATGCTACATACTTAAACAAACAAATAAGCTTATCGACAACTCTGTAAACTAAACAACAAATCCCTAAGCTTAACAACACAATGATAACTACATGTACAACCATTGTCTCTACTCTAAGTTTCATAACTGTGGGTGAATATAACTGGCTCCCTTTAATGAGCTTGTACAATAATAAGACAATTAAGATTCATAAGTGCGTGGAATACAATCAATTCAGTTGGATCAATGCGTGAATCACCTAGGAAGGCATGCATATGCTGGTGGAGATAGTCCTCTGGCTTACGTTTATACAGTGTTAACGTAAGCCAGAGGGCTATCTCCACCAGCATATGTCTGCCTTCCCATGCGATTCATGCTTGACCCATCTGAATTGATTGTATTCACTACACTTATGAATCATAACTAGGCGTTAATGTACAAACTATTTGGAGAAAGACACATACAATCACCCACAGCTCATGGAACTAAGAGAAAAAACATAAGGGGATAACGTCTTCATCAGCGTGAGGGATATACAAGATCTTCATCAGTGTGCGCAAACCTTGTCGCCATGACCTTCATCGGCGTGAGAACTAGCGTTGATCTTCTGGTCAATGGCGAAAGGAGAACTTGAAGGTTTTGGGGAGAGGGTATAATTTTGGGCTTCACATATAAAGGATAGAGGGTCAACAGAGAGTCGGCGATGGGGAGATCTGTTTTAGTCAAAAGTTGTCGTTTCCATTGCTTTCAAACCTGTTACACCGTTTATTAATTACAAGTTCGAGTTGATCTTTTTATAAGATCTTCTTACAATGAGAAAAGTAAAGATTATAACTTTATGAAATAAAACACAACAGTAGTTTATATCCTATTGTTTTGTGTGGGATCTTTGCCTGTACCGGGGATGTGTTAGTCCATAGACCACCACGGATTAGATCCGGTTGACAAATGTAATTATTCTCTTGCTTCACGAAGAAAACAATTACAGTAGCGACAATCACGACTAAGCGAGATTGTAGCTCTTCTCGAGATCAAAACAAGGTTGATCCGGAGGAAAGAGGGGGAGAGAATCTCAAATCTTTCGAAGGCTTTCTCTTTATGAAAAAGTTCACTAGGATCTACCAATTCCCCTCTGAAATTCGTGGTTTACTATTTAATTGGACAGCACCTCACCCTCAGATTTCAGATCCTCTCAACTGAAGACACTGGGCTTTTATTTATAGGCTTTTGTCGTAGCATTTTCTGATAAGATCAAGTGTTTTGACGTTATCTAAAGTTGATAACCACCCAGGCACACTTAAGGATTGCTTCAGAATAGTTGGGGAGGTCCTAGAGTGAAAGAATCCTTAAAAACATCGAAATCCGTATTTGGGAGGTTTTGGGAGGCCAAAATAGTCGTTATAGCTCAGAGCTGTGCGAGTCACCATTTGGTGACTCGCATGGGTGCGAGTCACCAATTGGTGACTCACAGCCTTGCGAGCCAGTTTGTACAACCTTGAGTATTTTAACTCTAACTCTCTCATATCCGAATGCGACCGAACTCCCTGGAATCATCCTTTGCCTTATTTTGGCGAAATTGCTAATGCATTGACCGGTATCGACCTTTACCGAAGCGCATTGACCGGCGTTAACACAGTTTATACTCGTATGTTTACTGGAGTTTACACAATTAAAGCTTTTAAGGTATTAGAGCGCGATGGTCCCAAATGTTGGGACTGCAAGACCAACTGTTAAAGCTGATTCATCTGCATGTATAGATGTTGTCGGATCCTCAAGTTATAGGACTAACTAATGAAGCTGGTG
This sequence comes from Asparagus kiusianus, assembly GCA_022839385.1. Taxonomy (NCBI): domain Eukaryota; kingdom Viridiplantae; phylum Streptophyta; class Magnoliopsida; order Asparagales; family Asparagaceae; genus Asparagus; species Asparagus kiusianus. The sequence goes on from BQKN01064185.1 coordinate 75,925, forward strand.
CATCAATGACTCTCTCACTTATAGGCAAACCCTCAACCATCAATGGGTTTGATGAGCCTTTACCGACTATCGTTTGAGTTGGGCTAGCATGCGGATTGTTTAAGTCCATTCCGTATGTAACGTTGTGCTAAGAGAGTTAACTCCCTTAGTGCTACAATATTAAATACATAGACTTCGTCTTTCTCATGGGAATAGACTACCCAGCGAAGTGTATTAGACGTAAACTTAGGATTTTTGGCAAATCATCAGCCTTCAATGGATTTGACATGCCTTTACTGACTACCGTTCGAGTCGGGCTAGCATGCGGATTGTTTAAGTTCGTTCCGCATATAACATTGTGCTAAGAGAGTTAACTCTCTTAGTGCTACGATATTGAATACGTAGACTTCGACTTTCTTACGAGAATAGACTACCCGACAATGCGTGTTAGGCACTGACTCATCCTTACTTAGGGTTTAGGATAGAAGTCCCCAGACTCGGATTCTGGTATCTTCTTTAATCGGTGAAAGAATAAACCGGCAACACGTATTAGGCGTTGACTTATCCCTTCTTAGGATTCAGGACAAAATTCCCCGTACGTGTGAGGCGCGGATTTTGACGTTATTAATAACGGCCTGCCATAATGTCGAATATATGGGCTTTTGTTCTTTTTACGACCAAAACTAACCAACAACGCATGTTAGGCGTTGACTTATCCCTACTTAGGTTTCAAGATAAAAGTCCCCAGACTCGGATTCTGGTGTTTTCTTCAATCGGTAAAAGACTAAAACGGCAATGCGTGTTAGGCGCTGACTTATCCCTGCTCAGGATTCGGGATAAAATTTCTCACGCGTATAAGACACGGATTATGGCGTTATGGATAACAACCTGCCACAATGTTGAATGTGGGTTTTTGTCCTTTTTACGGCAAAAGACTAACCGGCAACGCGTGTTAGACGCTGACTTATCCCTTCTTAGGCTTCGGAACAAAATTCTCTAAACTTGGATTCTGATGTCTTTTTCAATCAGTAAAAGATTAAACCGGCAATACTTGTTAGGCGTTGACTTATCCCTACTTAGGATTCAGGATAAAATTCCCCACGCGTGTGAGGCACAAATTTTAAAGTTATAATGTTGAAATATTATGTCTTCTCTTGGGGCAAAGACGAACCCGATGCGGGAGAGGAGGAATTTTATATTCTATCTCCTAAAGCTGAAGAGGAAGAATTTTATATTCTATCTCCAGTTGCCAAAGGAAACTCAAAGTGGGATCTCCACTTCCAGAATCCAGGAAGGTAAAACTAAGAGTGAGATCTTCACTCCGAGAATCGAAAGATTCGAATTATCCTAACTGTCGGAAGGTTTGATTACCGAACTAAAGATGGGTTTCTTGTTTATCGAGGGTGAATTACGGTTTAGGCTTTAACTGTAGGAAGGTTTAACCAAATGGGAGGTTTGAGATGATCCTAACTGTAAGAAGGTTTGATCACTCGATTTGAAAGTGGACCTCTCGTTCATGAAAGGAATCGAGAGGAGATTTTAGTTGTGGCCCTAACTGTAGGAAGGTTTGACCAAATAAGGGTTTGAGATGCTCCTAACTGTTTAAAGGTTTGATTGTTCAATTTGTGGACCTCTCGTTCATGGAAGGAATCGAGAGGGGATTTTGATTGTGGTCCTAACTTTAATAAGGTTTGACCAGGTAGGCAGTGGGAGTAGGAGTACAAATTACAGTAGGTGTTGACTTGTACCGCTTACTCAGTGAGGGTTCTTGGTGTTAAGTGATAAGAACATAACACGAAGGGGTTTGACAATTGTCAATAATTAGGAGATTAAAATTCTGAGTACTATGTCCGGACTCTAACAATGAGAGTGCACAGACGTAGCGGGAGTTTGAGTGGGAGTTTCTTATTAATCACCTTCTTGTAGTTGTCGGGTTATCCCTAAGAATACACTATATAAAATTCTTTCGGGAACTTCCCGTTACATGAGTCATACACCCCCAGCTTCCTTCACGAAACTGCGTCTAACATTGTACTCAGTTGCATGACCGGGTTATCCTTAAGAATATTATGTATAAAAGTTCTCCAAGAAATTCCCGTCAAAGATAAGAAACAGTTTAGACTCATATACCTGTTGGAGTATTAGGGAGCAGTTTAACCTCATATATCGATTGAACGATTGAGAAGCAGTTTATACTCATATACCGTTGGGAGTGTCAGAAGGAGTGGTTTATACTCTTATACTTGTCGGAGTCTTCATCCGGCTTAATTTAACATTATAACACCAGCTTAAACCAAAGTTTGGATGCTATTTTTGAGAGAAAAGCAAGCCTTCGTAGGATGAAGGATCCTCCTGTGGTATGCACAATACTTTAGATTCGTAGTATTATCAGCTTCCTCCTGATTTGCGATAGGTGGTAGCTTGATCTTGTGGTTCTCAAGGAGGGATTCCAAAATGGTTAGGACGTCTTCGTCCTTGAAGGATTACTCTTTTTGGAGTTTAGGATCTGAAGTCTTTTGCTATCTCCAGGATTGCTGTTGTGACGTCTGATTAGTATCAACAGCAGCTACAGGGGCCTTCCTTTACCACGGGAGACGAAGCTTGAATTTGGAGGGTTAGCCGTCGGTTGGGGTCTATCGGCTTTCTTTCTTCTGAGGAAGCGTTCGGCCCGCTCTCCGTGCACCTTCAACTCTTTCCAAGTATTGGACGGTGCTACTCCCATAACATCCAACACGTCCAAAGAGTGGTTGTTATGACAGGTATGGAGGATAAAGTCCTCTGTGATCGGATCTCGGCAATTCATCGCCTTATTTCGGAAGCGCTTGATGAAGTCGTCAACCGTCTCATCGTCTTCTTGTTTCTCATCGAAGAGTGTCCTGATTGACACCTCGGCGTCATCATCAAAGAAGTGAGCGAAGAACAAGCTCTCCAGGTCTTCCCAGCTGTTAATGCTTCCAGGCTTAAGACGGCGGTACCAATCAAAGGTAGGACTACGAAGGGTGCCAACGAATGACCGGATCATCAATGCCTCATTGCCATAGATCATGCCCAAGTGAGACTTGAAATAGGTCAGATGCTGAGTGGGCGAACCCTTCCCGTCGAACGACGTGAAGTTGATCAAGTTGAACTTTATCGGGTATGGGATTGACTCCCACTCTCTTGGGTACGGACACAGAATACTGATCTTCTTCACCTTTCAAGCAGACATCAGAGCGTTGATTTTGCTCTCGAGGTCTTTTATCTTCTCGTCCTCGTCTGTATCATGCTTTGGATGGTTTCTAAGAGGAACAACACGGCTACCCCCGGTATTATCATCTTTGGTGGGATCACCCCTAGCGTTGTTGTCTTCAGTAGGGCCACCCCTAGCGTTCTGGTCAACAGGAGGGTTATTAGTATTGAGATTTTCATCCATATCTGAATCGCTACCTGCTTGGTCATCAATGTTACGACGGCTGGATTCACCAAGTTGATTGGACAGAGCCCGAATCTGTTGGTCATGCTCTTCCCTCATCTGCTGCATAGCCATTTCCATTTTACTTTTGAATGCTTCTTTCTGCTTGGCTAGAGCATCCTCAACCATTTTGGCTACTTCCTTGGTGGTAATCATAAACACCTCGCGGGATTATACTTAACTAGATATCGTTTTGTCAGAGGCAACTGCAGAGTTGGGATCTGATGCTTCATCATCTGAGGATAATTCTCTATTCATCCTCTGATAGTCCCTATGCCTAGTAGTTCCCGCGCGTAATTAAGTTATACGTTGGGATACGCCTGAAAAATGATAGGGACTGAAACTCTGTGTTGACTTTCCTTTATCGACCATATTGATAGTGACTTCTGGGAGTTCGTCATCTTGCGCAGCTGATCTTTTTCTATGGAAACGCTTTGGCTTAACTTGGATGTTCTGGTGGAGATCTTTTCCAATACCGAGACCCTCTGTGGAGTGGTCTTGGGGTAGCTACACGCTGATAACACTGCCCTGATTAGTTTGGCACACGGACAATGAAAGTCCATCTCTCGGGTACTCTTCTTTCGAGATCTGTTCGTTCCCCCAGCGCTATAGTATAACTCATCAGCATAATTACCGGAGCAACCTATCGTGTATTGGCACGACTTCCTAGGTATAACATCGTCATCGTCAGACGAAAATGTTTCCTTCTGAGGGTTCGACATCTTATTAGCGCTCTCAAGAGTCGCACGTTTTAAGCTACGCATTCGTGAGCGTGAGATCTTAACGGGCTCTTGGACACTAACTCGTAGTCTAAGATGGTCAGTTATAGGAGTTTTCCTATTATATAAAGGCTCTGACTTGTTGCGAGAGCGTGTGCGACCCCAGTTTGATGAGTTGCTCGGGGTTTAGTCAATGAGCCCAAGTGTTCTTTAATCGAAACTTTGCTCGATCCTCGTGTAAAGGACCCAGGTAATCTACCATCCTCATTCTTGAATCGGGACAAGTCCACACTGATGTGGGGCTCTACTGGAGGTGTGTGATTCATCAGGATAGAAACAGGGGCTGTCAGAAGCTTAAACGGGACTAGGGGAGGTGAACCGGGTGCGAACTGAACCGAACCGAATCGGTTCGGTTCAGGCATGAACCACCACTTGGTGGCTCGGCCTGGGCCGAGCCACCAGATGGTTGTTCGCGCATTCCGATAGTTTCGGGCACTGTTTGACTTTTTGTTGATGCCGTTTCGGTCTTTGGTTTCCAGACTTAGCATGATTTCGATGGCTTCTTGATCACCACTTCTTGCTTCAACTTCTGCGCTTCTTGCACGAGAATCCGTACGTGCGTAATCAAGATGCGGCGCTTCTGAATACGCTCCTGGAGGGTTGAGCGAGTCCGTTTGACTTGGATCCCTTCATTCACTGTTGGTTTGGAGAAGAGGAGATCTATTTGCTGCTAGGGCACTCGGTGCCTTCTGAGTTTCAGATCTGCCTCATAGCAGATCCCATCAACAGGCTCCAAAGCCTTAGCGAATTGGCGCGCGAGGCATTGGCGATTCCTTTGGTGAGCTCTCTTCGATAAAGTTAGCGTGGCTACAGCGGTTATCTCCTTAATTGAGGAGGAGTCCAGATCTGCAGATCCGACCTCATTAGAGACCGGAGGGGCGTCGCAAGGCGAGATGGAAGTAGCAGCGGAGACCTTGATCTTCCTACGCTTGCAAGGGGCGGAGGATCTGGAGGAGGAGGACGACAGATACTCCTCGAACTTCAGTTGGTCGAATTCGTACTCGACTTCTTTGTTAACCGGGATCTGGATCCGTGGTTGGGGCACGACAACTTTGGCAGCGAAGCTGTTGGCTCTCACTGTGGTCGCCAGTTTGTTTTTGTTAAAAGTTGTCGTTTCCATTGCTTTTAAACATGTTACACCGTTTATCGATTACAAGTTCGAGTTGATCTTTTTATAAGATCTTCTTACAATGAGAAAAGTAAAGATTACAACTTTATAAAACAAAACGCAATAGTAGTTTATCTCCTGTTGCTTTGTGTGGGATCTTTGCTTGTGCCGGGGACGCGTTAGTCCATAGACCACCGCGGATCAGATCCGGTTGACAAATGTAATTATGCTCTTGCTTCACGAAGGAAACAATTGTAGCAGCGACAATCACAACTAAGCGAGATTGTGGCTCTTCTCAAGATCAAAACAAGGTTGATCTGGAGGAAAGAGGGGGAGAGAATCTCAAATCATTCGAAGGCTTTCTCTTTATAAAAAAGTTCGCCAAGATCTGCTAATTCCCCTCAGAAATTTGTGGTTTACTGTTCAATTGGACAGCACCTCACCCTCAGATTTTAGATACTCTCAACTGAAGACCCTGGGCTTCTATTTATAGGCTTTTGTCATGGTGTTTTCTGATAAGATCAAGTGTTTTGATGTTATCTGCAGTTGATAAGCACCCAGGCACACTTAAGGATAGCTTCAGAATAGTTGGGGAGGTCCTGGAACGAAAGAATCCTTAAAAACATCGAAATCCATGTTTGGGATGTTTTGGGAGGCCAAAATAGTTGTTGTGGCTCGGAGCTGTGTGAGTCACCATTTGGTGACTCGCATGGGTACGAGTCACCATTTGGTGACTCACAACCTTGCGAGCCAGTTTGTACTATCTTGAGTATTTTAACTCTAACTATCTCATCTGATTTCAGAATGAGTTGATTTAAGATGCGTTGGAAAGCTGACGAAAAGACCTACAACTTTTGTGTTTTGTGTTTTTTCAGAATCAAATCACAACATAGCTAAAATATCATTTCTTTGTGCGAGCCACCATTTGGTGACTCGCATGGTTGCGAGTCTCCATTTGGTGACTCGCAGCCTTGCGAGCCAGTTCGTACTACCTCGGGTATGGTGGCTCTAACTCTCTCGTCCGATCTCGCAATGAGATGATTCATAATGCATTGGAAAGTTGACGAAAAGGCCTATAACGTTTGTGTTTTGAGTTTCTTCAAAATCAAATCACAACATGGACGAAATGTTACTTCTTTGTGCGAGCCATCATTTGGTGACTCGCATGGGTGTGAGTCACCATTTGGTGACTCGCAACCTTGCGATCCAGTTCGTACCACCTCGGGTATTTTGGCTCTAACTCTCACGTCCGATCTCGGAATAAGGTGATTCAAGATGCGTTAGAAATTTGGAGAAGAGACCTACAACTTCATATGGCTGAGCCACACATGATGTGTGCGAGTCACACATGGTATTTTGTCTAATTGGTGGCTCAGCCTTGGCCAAGCCAGTTCGTACCACCTCGGGTATTTTGGCTTTAACTCTCTCATCCGATCTCAGAATGAGGTAATTCAAGATGCGTTGGAAAGAAGGAGAAGAGAACTTCCAATGGTCGAGCCACACATAATGTGTGTGAGTCACACATGGTGTTTCTCCCCTTTTGGGTGAAACACAACTCCTAGCTGCGTTGTTTTTTACCATTTCGTGTGTTACGTTGACTTGTACGCTTCGTCGACTCGCATCATAAATTTTGTTAAGTTGGAGGTGACCGATTAATGTGTTGGCCACTTGGTGGTGGCCGGTGAGCATGCGGGCCACCTGGCGTTGGCCGTTCTGGTGGTTCATCGCCACGTCATCAACATTTTGCCGATTCGCTTCATGCGCTTGTCGGCATTAGATGACCCTCTTTGACTCGGACGATCCCCTTCGACTTGGATAATAGTGTTCATCATCTTTTCTTTGTCTCGAGCTGTTTCCGGACACATATAGGCATTTTTAGATGCCTACAAGATCGAGGAAAGATTGCGCCGAAAGGATATCTAACCTATCCTATAGTTGAACAGACGAAAGGATGGTGATGTTATCGCGTGGGATGTGGGGATAGGTAGGAGTCCAGGTTATATTAACTCTCCTCCTTGGGAACTAGGAGGAACATTGAATGCAATAGCAGAGAATATACCCCGGTGACTGTGACAACCAAGCACAAGTGAATAACAGTAAGGGACCTAACAGTAAACATAACATTCAATCGATAAACCTAACAACCAAATAGTAACCTTAACAGCTAATCCATGACCTTAACATTTATAACGATATACTTGATAACAAATCCATGTACATGATAATAAAACGCTAAACTATATAGGCTCGTTACAATGGAGATTTCTTGGATTCTGACTGTATAATAGCATCAACCATTTGAATGCTAAAAACCTTATCTATTCCCCATTGTCAATTCTCTAAGTTTCATAACCTATGCTTGAATATAAATTGTTTTCACCAAAGAGCTTTCCAGCAGCCTGGTAAGTTCACGGAAAGCTCTTTGGAGAAAGCAATTTATATTCAAGCCCATTTGATGGAACTTAGAGAAAATAACAATAGGGAATAGATAAAGATAATAATATTAAAAAAAGGTTGATGCTATTATATGGTCAGACCCCAGAAATATTAAAGATGTCTTCATCAGTGTGAGGGCTAGCCGTGATCTTCTGGTTTATGAGATTAGAGAGGGGAGAGCTTAGGATGATCGAGAAAAGAGTGAGGACTAATAGAGTGATGGATAGGAAGATAAAGAAGATGTAAATGTGAGGAGAAAGGTTATAGGCTGGTTCTGTATTAGAACAAGCCGAGGGATGGTGAGATAACTCTACTACCTTGGAAACTATGAAATGTATTGAATGCAATCAAATCAAAAATATCTCGGTAACCATGACAGGCAATTACAAGTGAATAATATTAACCTTAACATTAAAGTGATGAACTTGACAAACAAGTAATAACCTTAACAACCAAACTATAAACTTAACAATTTTAACGATATACTTAATAATTTTAACAATCGGTAACACTGAAAACCAAGTATAAGTGGATAATAGTAAACTTAATATTCAATTGATAAACATATCAACTAAGTTAAAACTTCAACATTAAAGTGATAAACTTGACAACCAAGCCATAAACTTAACAATTTTAACGATATACTTGACAATTTTAACAATCGGTGACACTGACAACCAAGTGCAAGTGGATAACAATAAACTTAACATTCAATCGATAAACATATCAACCAAGTCAAAACTTCCACAAATAAGTCATAAACTTAACAACCAAATAGTAACCTTTGTTGGCCTTCTTGTTTTGATGATGTTTAACAAACAATTTACTACTAATGTTGTTTGTCTAGTATTTGTACATTCCTATATTTTGTAGACAAACAACGTTGTTGGAGGATGGATGGAATTGCGCTTC
>BQKN01064185.1:89589-140691 GCA_022839385.1 Asparagus kiusianus
CCCAAGATATCATGAGAATCACCTATCCTCAAGCTCCCATGAGGATCGATAAGCTCCCGAAGCAGAGAAGAAGATACACCCGTATCAGTATGCCACGTCTTTTTTTGGTGAGAGGAGGCTTTAACACTTGCTCTTTGGGCGGTATAAAGCGCTTCTCGTAATCTAGGATGGGAAAGATGATCGGTACATAACTTTCTCTGAATGCGTCAACAGTCATGTACTAATCATAATATTGATAAATTTCTTGTCCCATCCATGTAATTGCAGCGCACACATATTTGCAAGGAATACGGGTGATGTCTCAGGACTTGTAAGAACAAGTCTCATTCTTCAAATCTACACGATAAGTTTTATTGGACTCAACCTCTACTATATCTTCCGTCGAATATTTAATCGCCAAGTAGCTACCATGCTGAATATTATCACACAGCACCATCTCCGCTTTCAGGCATAAGTATCCAGACCATTTCTGACTCACTAGCCTCCTTTCATGCATGCGCTCTATTATTTGATTCCGTATGATCTCAACCAGAGGTAAGATTCACAACAATCGTGCCTTTCTTATCCAACTGTTGAAGGACTCAGTAATGTTTGAAGTAACATGGCCACACCTTAACAACAAAACACTAACATTAACAATAAAACCATAACCTAAACATTAAAGGCCTAACCTTAACAACAAATATTCTAAACTTAACAACAAAACCCTAACAGAATAATTCTAACCATAATAATAAAAGTCTAACATTAACAGAAAACTATAGCCTAACTCTAACCTAAAAAACTATAATGGTACTGTAAATCAATAACGTTGAAACCAAGCTATCTTACCTTATACCAGCAAAATGCGTGTTTGCCCATCTCTCCGGGGAGTATTCTATTATAGTGACGTAAGCCCTGTGATCAATCACTGTTAATTCTTTTATGTCATCATCCCATTCAGAAATTATGAACTTATAAGCCGCAGATTGTAACAGCTCACCCAACGTAGTCGCGACATTTGCCTTGTGCCCAAAATCCTCCATTTTCCTTTTGAAATTCTCGACTAGATGCAGAATACACCTTGATTGGAATGCATCTGGAAAGAATTCCTCGACTACTGCCCTAATACCCTTTTCGGCTTCGAAAATCATTACCAGTCGATATGGAGGTTGGTAAGGATTTTTCTTAGAATACAGTAACGTCCATAATCCTTGTAAGAACCATTTCCAATTAACCTCATTCTCCTGGTCGCATACGCAATAAGCAAGGGGAAATATTCTCTGGTTGCCGTCATACCCAGTGGCACTAAGTATATGCCTCTGTAACGATCTTTAATAAATATTCCATCTAAAAATAATAAAGGTCTACACCCAGCAATGAACCCTTCAATACAGACATTATAACTAATGAACAATCGCCTGAACCTCCCGTCATCAGCATCAATAACAACACGACTCCCTGGATTAGTTGCATGCACCATGGATTCATACCAGCATGAATATAACAACAAAGCAGTACATTTAGCAACAGAGACATAACCATAACAACTGATCTTCAAACTTCACGACCAACACGTATACTTAACGACAAACCAACAACTTTAACAACTAATATATATAGTTAGCAACCAAAATGTAAGCAGTAAATTTAGCAACGGATTCATAACCATAACAACTGATCTTCAAACTTCACAACCAACACGTATACTTAACGACGAACGAGCAACTTTAACAACTAATATGTATAGTTAGCAACCAAAACGTAAGCAATAGATTTAGCAACAGATTCATAACCATAACAACTGATCTTCAAACTTCACAACCAGCACGTATACTTAACGACGAACCAACAACTTTAACAGCTAATACGTATAGTTAGCAACCAAAACATAAGCAGTACATTTAGCAAATGATTCATAACCTTAACAACTGATCTTCAAACTTCACAACTAACCTGTATACTTAACGTCGAACCAATAACTTTAACAACTACTATGTATAGTTAGCAACCAAAATGTAGGAATGATTTCAGAAGAATAAAAAAGATAAGGACCATCTCAGTGAATCGTAAGCCTCATCATCATCACCGAACAGGTCCTGTTGAGCTGTCTCCTTGCCCCACCACGCTCTACTGTAGTTAATCTTGATGCCAAAATTAGAGAGCAATTCGTTCTTGATATCAACTGCATGAAGATCTGGCCTAACCTTCAAAATAGCTTGTATTTGGCTAGTAATGAATTTCCTTGATGCCCTTGAGTTGCCAGCATTTGCTCCATGTTGATCGTAGGTATGGGTAGACTCGAAATTCTTTATGAACATGATAGACGAATTTCTGAGCAGGGAAGCAAACAACATCCAAGGGCAACCATGTGTATGCTTGAATCGGCAATAGACTCTTATGCGCCTTTGTCCATTATGGTAAAAATCATACTCGAACCGTTTAGCAATTAAATAATATTAAAGTGCTAATCTAACTTTAGCAGCACTATCAAATTTCTGACCAACTTCACGTATGGAGGTGTGCCACTCGGTTGGGATCTTTGTTTGGTGATTAAGCATGTCTTCCAGCAGCATGATCGAGTCGCCGGTGGGGTTGTCATTAGGAATACGCTCATCATTACAGGTTTGGGTGAACGTGATATCTGCGTACCGTGAATTTTTTGTCAGTATTATCCTGAAGTAGTAATAAAAATACATAGCCTCAGCAACGAACTGATAACCTTAACAACGAACTCATAAACGTAACAGCCAACACATATCCTTAACAACTAACCCTTATACTTAAGGACAGACTCGTGACCTTAACAACAAATGCATATACTTAACATCAAACACCTTATCAAAGCAACCAACTAGTATACGTAACAGCGAATAAATAACCTTAACAATCAGTCCTTAACATAACCTTGACAACCAACTCATTACCTAAGCAACCAATGCATAAGGTTAACAACTAATGGCAAAACCTATCAGTGAACTCAAAAGGAAATCTAGAGTGTAATTCCTAGGCGGTTTCCAGCGTAGTCTGCGTGTTTTGCGAAGTTGAGGATTCCCCAATGGAGGTAGCATACAAATTCGCGTCTGTAAATCCATTACGCCGACAATACTCGAATATCAAATTTAAGTCATCGTCATTGTCAATTGAAATACTGAATTTCTTTGCCCTTTCGCATATGAACTTCAGTGAAAGAGATTGCATTGGTATTTCAAGCCTTTTCGACACTTGATATTTCAAACTGATTATTTCTGTATTCTCTTTGATAATAACAAAGACACAGTCACCACCTTTGTTGCTTTTTGCCTTTGTTACCACGCATAGAAGAGATCCATCAGCCATTTTATTATAGGGAGTAGTTGAAGAATCGAAGAGGCTTTTATTGAGGAGAATTAAGTGGAAGGAACAAATTAGTTAGGGTAATAGAATGGGGAGGAACTCAGCGATTTTATTACGACTTGAAGAGGAATATATCGGTGATAATTTTAGAGGGAAATGAGAAGCGGGGGCCGCCCCCTCCCCAGAAAAAAAGTTATTCTAATCACCATTTAATGCCTACAGTCGAAACGCCATGTTTCCAACGTGAGAGGGCGACGAACATAGGCTGCGAAGGGTATTTTGGCCATTTCGAGAGGGGTTTAAATGGAGTTACGCCTGGGGATTCATTTTGGGGGATGGAAGAAAATTACGGGCGATTTTGGGGGCAAACCACCCGTTAAAAAAGTCTTTGGGGTGGGGGAGCACGTTTTCTTGTATTTTGGGGGCTGGAAGCATTTTCCCTTGAAGTTTTCAAAAATTTCGTTAAGTATTTAACGATTGTTTCTCAAATGGACCGCACTAGGGGAATAAACATTTTAAGGAGTAAAATAGACTATTACTTTAAGAGGCAAGTCGATTGCTTAAAATAGTCATTTTGTCCTTGCTTTTATAGCAATTAGTACTCCCAGGCACTCTATGCGTGCATAACAAAAAAATGTGAGGGCCATTTCGAATTGATTTTTGCAAGAGGAGGAGCATTTGTGTTGATTCTCAAGTGTCAGGCATTTTTATCGTCTTTGGCAAGTGTGAATTTATTTCTTTTGATTTTTTTAAAGTGCAAAGGTATTTTTGGTATTTTTGAAAAATTTGATGACAAACCAAAAAATTGACTTTTTAAAAATATATAGTATAGAATATAGATGTAGGGTATTGTCCCTAGTATTTTTCTTTTTTATTTTACTATTATTCATTTGTTTACCCACTTTTTTCTCTTTTATTTATGACTTAAGTTATCTATCACCTAAGGGGACTTAGCAATGAAAGTGAATTGAAAGTGTGAAAATTACTTTTTTTTAATAAATAATTTTCCTACCCACGTCAATATAAACGTAAAAAATAATATTCTTTGTAAAAAACATACCATTGAAAATACAAAAGCAATTGATGATATGGCAAGATGAGACTTAATTACTATATTCATTTAATTAAAATTGATCCCCACATTTTCACTTTCATATAACTTCACTATTTTTCTCTAAGGCCAGATCAAATTTGCATTAAGTGTATATTACAGTTATTTGCATTTTATTTTTACGATCATTTATATGAAAATAAACAATTAAAGTGTGAAAAATAAGTCTTTTTTTTACTTTCATTTTCACCTGCAAACAAACACACCTTAAAAAAAAAAATTGGGATTCACTTTTAATCTTTAGTTTGCCCAAAACAAATAGTTGAAATTATTAATAATGTTTTTTCCCCCTTCATATGATGACTTTTTTAACTAACAAAACATCTTAAACGACACATCATGAGAACATTTCAATCCCTCGATTGTTCTTTTTCATAAATTTTAGTTAGATACGAAATTAGAATACGCACAAAAAACTGATGGAATCGTAAAGTATCACGTGCTGCGTTATAATCTGTCACCTTTAACTGGAACAATTTAATAAGCAAAAAGCGGTCCCAAAACATGGCTCCTTAAAGCGACAAATTCAATTGGACACGTGTGTGCTCACAGCACCGTCAATCGAATGTTGTATACAGTGACAAATGATTGGAAGGATATCCTCCACTAGTTCATCTGTGATATTGCCACATATCCAGCAATTGTGAGATCTGACGGTTGAGAGTGGGACAAGTTTTGGTGGACGGGTGACGTCAAAGGGCCACGTAGGTTAAAAAATCTCGGCTCAAAGCTGTTATTGCTATTTTTAGTAACTAGATAATGGCAATGGCTTTATTTTTAGGATGTTGTGTATGGGGTGTATGGGCCAATGGGGACTGAGCGATGAAAATTAAAAATAATAATTATCAGAAAAAGGTAGGTCTATCCAAACAGACCGGGCTAAATAGGAGCGTTGGCCCGAGAACGGGCTGGGCAAAACCGGGGTCTAGACCCCGACCCGATTGGCTCGGGCCGGCGTGGTTTTTTATCTTTTTTCAAGAATACATAGCAAAAAAATAAATAAAATTTTAATAAAAACAATTATATTTTTAATCACTTGTAATATATAATTTATAAATACATAAAATTATAGAAATTAAAATGATAAAAACAACTTCTTTACTAATAATCAGTCAATCATCTATAATTATAAATTTATTTTAAAATTCATCGTATCACAATAGATGAATACATCCCAACTAGATTGATACCAACTCATCTATATCATTATCATTTGTAACTTTTTCCAAAATAATTTATCAAAAATTTTCAGCTAAGAAATAAAAATTATAAACTAATAAATAATCTCTACTTTTTATATCTATCTGCTAGTCTTAACTTTTTAAATTTATCTTCAATACCAGTCATCTGATCGATGTCTTGCGTTCTCTTCTCGTACCTCCACCAATCTTGTAGGCACATTACCACCTGTACGGTATATGGATCTAACGATGTCCTGTGGTCGTCGATCAAACGTCCTACTATGCTGAAGGCGGATTCTGAAGCTACCGTGGAAACCCGCATTGTTAGTAAGTCATGAGCCATGATGAAAAGTATAGGATATGAAACTGTTCTATATACTTTTCACTATTGTAAAATATCAAAACTACTATTTTAACATTTAACTAAAGATGTAGTTAAATATTGATCAAATTCAGAAACTTTTGTTGATGATCCAAGTCCAGATCCACCAGTTAGCTCAGCTATCATTGATTCCCTATCAAAACTCATACCTTTACCCTAACTTGAATTCATAGAAGAAGAAACTGTAGACTGATGTTTACTTACACCATTTATACCTGCATACTCATCATATAATCTTTAAAAATAATTTCTAATAGTATTATGATGAGTAAGAGCAGTAATAGTTTGACCATCATTAGTGTCTATTATCATATTACCATACAAAGAATTTAACAAACTTCGAAGTCCAATATCCTTCAAACATGGATTAATAAGAACCCTCAAACCAAAAAAAATAGGAATATGCCTAAAATACTTATTAAATTTACTTTCCATTTGAAAAATTATATTTCTAAAATAATTATCCATACGGTAATTATAAAGTTTTTTGAATATTTAAATTTTGTAAAGCATCTTGAATTATAGTTGGATAATAATAACCAGATAATAACATAGTAGTATAATAAAAAACTTATAACATCTCTTTTATACTATATATAACTATCCATTCATCATCAGTTATTCCATACATACGACTAGAGCTAGAACTAGAAGTATAGAAAAGAATAAAATTATTTATAATTTCTTTATACTCTATTGCTATAGTTAACATTGCATAGGTAGAATTCTACCTATGGTCAATATTTTTTGGAGTTAGTGTGAGTTTAAAATTTTTTTCTTTTACATAATTGTTTTTATCTTTTAATTCTTTATTTAGAAGCATTATGAGCATAAGCTACTATCCTAACCTTTTCTATCATAGATTTAATTTTACTAAATGCACTTTGAACAATTAAATTTAAAATATGACACACATATCTAATATGAAAAATATAACCATGACATGCAATAGCAGAGATGTTTTGATATGATCAACAACTACATTATTCTTACTTGCATTATCTAGTGAAAGAGAAAATATTTTTTCTAAAATTTCTAATTTTATAAGTTCTTTAATTATTAAATTGGCAATATTAATACCACTATGTGAATCTTCAAATGTAATAAAAGAAATAACTCTTTTAAATATTTGCTAATTATTATTAATACAGCGTGTTGTGATACAAAAATAACTAGTTTGTGCTCTAGATGTCCAAATATCAGAAGTTAAAGAAAATTTATAGTTTAAACTTTAAAAATAAAAAATTATTTTTGCTTGTTCCTCCTGATAATATTGTAAAATATCATGTTGACAAGTTTGACGAGAAATTTTTTAAATGCGGGATAACAAGCATCTGTAAACATATCTTTAAATTCATCATCTTCTACTAATTTAAAATAAAGGTTTTTAAGAATAATAAACCTGATGATACATTTCCTAGCTCGGACTGCGTCATAGTTCAAACTACCAAAAGTACCAGAAGATGAGGATAGGGAGAGTAAAAATTATCGGATATCACCTTGAGGCGTTACCTTACATTTGTTGTGTTTCTCTAAATGACGTTAGAGGTGGTTGGTACCACTCTTATGATGAGCTTGGAAAATATGACCGCACAATGCACAATTAGCCTTCTGGGTGAAAAGCCTACCGTGTTGATCTTTAGTGACTTCTATCTTCTCAAAAAAGTTTCACACAACGGATCTCGGCCTTTTAGAAGCTCTTGGTGCAGAATCATCGCCACCGGAGTCGTGATCAACATCTGTAGGAGTAGGAGGAGTAGCTGTAGCTCCTGTAGTAGGAGTATTAGGATTCATTTCAAGATCGGGAGTTGAGATTTGCTCTTTATAATCAGAGGAGGAAGCCATTTGATTGAAGATTTGAGCAAAAGCGAATATTAGAGGGAATTAGAGAGAAGTAGATGAGTTTTGGATGAGAAAAACAAATGATAACCCCCTCTATTTATAGAGGCAGCCCCTAGGCAAATAACAAATATACCCTCAAAATTTAGCCATTTTGACCGTTTTTGGGGGTATTTTGGTCAAAAGCCAAAATATATCTGTTATGGTTGGCCGGGCAGGCCCGGCCCCGGCCCGACCCAGCCCGACCGTTCCTGCCCGGTATGATACTTGGCCGGGCCGGGGCGGGTGCGGTGTGGATGCCGATGACGCGGCTCTGGCCTGGAACCCGATCAGGCCCGGGTTTCTGGGGCAAGCCCGAGCCCGGCCTCGGGCCTAAATGGACAACCCTAGAAAAAGGTGAGATTATGTCCACTTTGAAGCTTTGATAAGAACGTGAATCCTCTCAAAATCACCCGTATGTGAGTGAGCAAGATTGAATTTTTCGCTGAGCTAAAATAAGACAGTGAATAATTCTGAATAGTCTGTCCGCATGCATCAAATTCTAATAGGTGTCATGCTTCTTTTGATAATGATTGGAAAAGGATAAATTTTATAAAACTTCCTTTAAGCTTGACCAATTCTGGTACATGGGACTATAAATAATTGACTTATAAGTAAAATAATAATTAAAAACCTTTCTCTTATATTGGTTCCCAAATCTAAGCTATTATTGAAGAAATCACTTAAATTTCTGATGTTTTAAATACAACAACAATAACAACAACAAAGTCTTTATTCCAAATATTTAGGGTTAACTATATAACTCCAATTCTTTTATGCCGTTCTATTATGGGCCATCTCCTCTGCTAAATTAACCATTATCATATCCTTCTTAATTGCTCTAAACTAAGTTCTTTTAGTTCTATCTCTAAATCTTTTTGTCTCATTAACTAGAATATCATCACTTTTCGGTGTATTTAAAGGTTTCTGTTGTTCATGGTTACACCACTGCAGTTAGAAATTTTAAATACGCCTCCCAAATCTCTAAAAGATAACTCAAATACGTCTATTTTGTTAGTTTAACCAAGCCTTTAACTTAACACTGTTTAATTGAACCGTTTGGCCTAGTCTTCTTCAAAGTATTACAAAAAAAAAAAAAAACAATTGTTGCATCTCATAGCTCATTATTATAACCTAAACTAAAACCCAGAACTTGGAAAATCAATCTCTTTGCATTCGAAAAACCCAATTGTTGCTTCTCATAGCTCATTATTATAACCCAAACTGAAATCCAATACTTGGAAAATCAATCTCTTTGCGTTTGGGTTCCAAATAAACAATGATTGTTTTCTAATTTATAAGATTCTCCCGTCTCAAATTGAGCTTTGTCTTGGCTATCCTTATGAATAATGTGTTAGGTTGAAGATGGATACCAACCTCCGCCGGCGACGGAGCTCCGACGAGCTCGAGGATGACGCAGGCGAGCGTGGGAGTCGACGGCGAAAGCTTCAGGTGAAGCTCGAATTGGGCGAACGCGATGGTGGCTTCGACGAACGCGAGAACAGGCGAACGCGACCCTCGGTGTTTTGGGAAGCTCCGACCCCCGCGTCTCCGTGATTCCCACCTCCGCGTCCATCACGGCGCTGGCGACAGGCTGTCGCCAGTCTGTCCAGTTTTTCGGCTATAAAAGCCCCCCGATCCCTAGGGTTTCTTGTTGCTTCTCTTCCCCCCCACCCGAATTTTCTCTGGTGGCGGCGAAAACCCCAAACGCAGCTGCGTTCCCATTTTCTTCCACTCTTCGGCTCTGAAATCGCAG
This sequence comes from Asparagus kiusianus, assembly GCA_022839385.1. Classification (NCBI taxonomy): domain Eukaryota; kingdom Viridiplantae; phylum Streptophyta; class Magnoliopsida; order Asparagales; family Asparagaceae; genus Asparagus; species Asparagus kiusianus. Next base: position 99,213 of record BQKN01064185.1, read on the forward strand.
CAGCGATTCTGATTTGTTTTAATCTCCAGCTCTCAAGGGTTTTTGAGGGGAGATCAAGAAAAGGATTAGAAGAGAGAGAGAAGAATAGAAAAGGGGTTTTATTTGAGAGAGACACTCTTAACGCAGCAGCGTTCTCTTAAAATCACAGCAGTGATTTTCTTGTTTTAATCCCCAGTCTTCAACTGCGGTTGAGGGGGATTTAATGAAAGAGAGAGAAAAGAGAAGAGGGATCTTATTGTGGGTATTAACACTGTAGCTACAGTGTTTAATTTGAGGAATCCCAGTTTAGGGATTTGCTCTTGATTGTAATTTCTTGTTAGATTAAATAAGAAATTGACTGTGTGGCTCCCGAGGACGTAGGCAGTTGCCAAACCTCGTTAAACTTGGTGTACTGTTCTCTATTCTGCGTTTTCTGTTGCATTAGGGATTTCAGCGTTAAATTCCCAACAACTGGTATCAGAGCGTGAGACGATCTAGAGGAAGTCAGATTCAAGTGGGAGCTATGGCCGCAGATGAAGGGAAAGTGAGATTAGAGAGGTTTGATGGATCAGATTTTGGATTCTGGAAAATACAGATAGAGGATTATCTGTATCAGAAAAATCTGTATCAACCTCTCTCGGGGAAGAAGCCGGAGGGTATGGAGGAAGAAGATTGGAATCTTCTAGACAGAAAAGCCCTCAGAGTTATCAGATTGACACTAACTCGCAATGTTGCGTTCAACATAGCGAAGGAGAAGACCACGGCGGGTCTTATGGCAGCACTCTCAAATATGTATGAGAAGCCATCAGCCTCAAATAAAGTCCATTTAATGAGGCGGTTGTTCAATCTGCGAATGGCGGAAGGTGCATCGGTAGCACATCATCTCAATGAACTCAATACAGTCACGACCCAATTGAGTTCAGTTGATATTGAGTTTGATGAGGAAGTTCGAGCATTAATCCTTTTGTCTTCCCTACCAGAGAGTTAGAACGCTACAGTCACGGTAGTGAGTAGCTCTTCGGGAAAGAAAAAGTTGAAGTTCAATGACGTTCGTGATCTGGTTCTAAGTGAGGAGATCCGACGGAGAGAGTCGGGTGAAGCTACAACCTCTTCAGTATTACATACAGAGTCAAGAGGTAGAAATTCAACCAGAGGAAATGGATCAGATGACAGGAGATCCAAATCCAGGAATCCCAACAGTTCGAAGGTTATCGAGTGTTAGAAGTGCGGGAAAACCGGGCACTACAAGAATCAGTGCAAGAGTGCACAGAAGGAGTGGGAGGCAAATGCAGACGTGAATGTTGCCTCCACCTCAGGAGGAGATGATGCGTTGATATGCTCTTTGGAGAGCAAGGAGGAGTCTTGGGTATTGGACTCGGGAGCATCATTTCATGCTACTTCTCAGAAAGAATTCCTCGAGAAGTATATCCCCGGAAACCTTGGAAATGTATATCTTGGTGACGATCAAGCATGTGCCATTATTGGCAAAGGTGTAGTGAAGATTAAGCTGAATGAGTCAGTATGGGAGCTGAAGGATGTCAGGTATATTCCCGACCTGAAGAGGAACTTAATCTCAGTAAGCCAGCTGGCTAGTGAAGGCTACACGACAACTTTCCATGGTGATGATTGGAGGATTTCGAAAGGCGCAATGATGATTGCCAGAGGTAGGAAGACTGGTACCCTATATATGACAGCGGGTGCACGTTGTTCGATCTCAGTTGCGGCAGGCAATGAGACTTCAAAGCTGTGGCACCAGAGACTCGGTCATATGAGTGAAAAGGGGATGAAGGTTATGCACACAAAGAGAAAACTCCCAGGTTTACAATCAGTAGAGATTGATGTGTGTAAAGAATGCATACTTGGAAAGCAGAAGAGAGTTAGCTTTCAGACAAGTAGCAGATCTCCCAGGAAGCAGAAGCTAGAGCTTGTTCACTCAGATGTTTGGGGACCAACAACCACCACGTCGATTGGTGGGAAACACTACTTCGTGACTTTTATTGATGATCACTCTCGGAAAGTGTGGGTCTACTTTCTGAAGAAAAAGTCAGAAGTGTTTGAGGCTTTCAGAAGATGGAAAGCCATGGTCGAGAATGAGACCGGTTTGAGGGTAAAGAAACTCAGAACAGACAATGGTGGTGAGTATGAAGACACCGGATTCAAGAAGTTCTGCTATGAGCACGGTATCAGAATGGAGAGGACCGTGCCCGGCACGCCTCAGCACAATGGTGTGGCTGAGCGCATGAATAGAATGTTGACAGAGAGAGCCAGAAGCATCCGTATACAGTCAGGTCTACCGAAGCAGTTCTGGGCAGAAGCAGTCAACACAGCAGCTTACTTGATCAACCGAGGTCCATCGGTTCCATTGGAGCACAGAATACCAGAGGAGGTATGGTGCGGAAAGGAGGTAACCCTCTCACATCTCAGAGTTTTCGGTTGTGTAGCTTATGTGCATGGTAGTGATCAAGGCAGGAATGAGCCTGATCCCAAGTCCAAGAAATGCACATTCATCGGGTATGGTGAAGACGAGTTCGGCTACCGCATTTGGGACAACGAAAACAAGAAGGTGATCAGGTGCAGAGATGTGACATTTAACGAGAAGGTGGTGTACAAGGACATGCACAAGACAGATGACGGTGACTCAGAGAGCGAGTCAACATTTGTAGATGCAGATGATGTTCTGGATAACCTCTCGAAAGAACCCAATGCAGAAGGTCCTCAGCCAGAAGAGCCTGTTGGACAGAACGGTGCGCAGGAGCCCGACGCACCAGCTCCGATATTGAGGAGAACTACTCGTCCTCCTGTGCCTAATAGTAGATATATGAATTATATGTTGCTGACAAATGGAGGAGAGTCTGAAAGCTTTGATGAAGCTTGTCAGAGTGGAGATGCGAGCAAGTGGGAGTTTGCTGCGAAAGAAGAGAAGAAATCTCTGATCTCCAACCAGTCATGGGGACTAGCTGAGTTTCTCATGGGGAAGAAGGCACGTCACAACAACTTGGTGTATCGAGTGAAAAAGGAGCAGAATGGTTCCAGAAGATATAGAGCCCGACAAGTTGTTAGAGGATTTCAACAGAATATCCAAGGAAGAAAGGATCCAGCGGATATGTTGACGAAGGCAGCGACCCTTCAGAAACTGGAGTTGTGCGCAACTTCAGTTGGCCTTCATGCATAGATGATGAGGGCGGAGCCACACACAGGAGCTTGATGGGATAGCATGTTATCGTCGGTTTGGTCTCCAAGTGGGAGATTGTTAGGTTGAAGATGGATACCAACCTCCGCCAGCGACGGAGCTCCGACGAGCTCGAGGATGACGCAGGCGAGCGTGGGAGTCGACGGCGAAAGCTTCAGGTGAAGCTTGAATTGGGCGAACGCGATGGTGGCTTCGACGAACGCGAGAACAGGCGAACGCGACCCTCGGTGTTTTGGGAAGCTCCGACCCCCGCGTCTCCGTGATTCCTACCTCCGCGTCCATCGCGGCGCTGGCGACAGGCTGTCGCTAGTCTGTCCAGTTTTTCGGCTACAAAAGCCCCCCGATCCCTAGGGTTTCTTGTTGCTTCTCTTCCCCCCCCCCGAATTTTCTCTGGTGGCGGCGAAAACCCCAAACGCAGCTGCGTTCCCATTTTCTTCCACTCTTCGGCTCTGAAATCGTAGCAGCGATTCCGATTTGTTTTAATCTCCAGCTCTCAAGGGTTTTTGAGGGGAGATCAAGAAAAGGATTAGAAGAGAGAGAGAAGAATAGAAAAGGGGTTTTATTTGAGAGAGACCCTCTTAACGCAGCAGCGTTCTCTTAAAATCACAGCAGTGATTTTCTTGTTTTAATCCCCAGCCTTCAACTGCGGTTGAGGGGGATTTAATGAAAGAGAGAGAAAAGAGAAGAGGGATCTTATTGTGGGTATTAACACTGTAGCTACAGTGTTTAATTTGAGGAATCCCAGTTTAGGGATTTGCTCTTGATTGTAATTTCTTGTTAGATTAAATAAGAAATTGACTGTGTGGCTCCCGAGGACGTAGGCAGTTGCCGAACCTCGTTAAACTTGGTGTACTGTTCTCTATTCTGCGTTTTCTGTTGCATTAGGGATTTCAGCGTTAAATTCCCAACATTATGATAGTAAGCTAACACTATTTCCAGTACCAGAGTTCTGTCACGGATATGATGAGTCCACTTGAACTGGAGATTGAGGATGTATCACATTAATTGCGACCTAATTACCTAAACGGAAAACTAAATACTAATAAGGGACCTATTTAAGATGTCTTAGAGATTTTGGGTACCTATTTATAATAATTGTATTGTGGCAGACTTATTTAATAATAAAGTAGCACGGATGTAAGACACGTCAGAATCCACCAAGGGGTACTATTTGAATCCATAAAGAATAATTTTCGGATCCATGTGTTAGTCTAAGTGTGTAGACCAAAAGCTGAAATCAAGAAGACGAAGAAAACAGGAAACAGTCGGGTCGGTCAACCACCAGGTCTGGTCCGGTCGACCGTGAAGACTGTAGCAGACTGAGCATAAACAACCTCTTTGGCTGGTCGACCACGACAGCTGGTCCGGTTGACCGCGAACGTGCACCGTGCAGGGTGCAGAATCAATGCTCTGGCCGATCGACCGCGGGACCAAGCCCGGTCGACCGCGATGGGATTTTTTTGTTTCCTAATCTGTTTTGTATTCTGGTTGGGGTGAGATTCCTATATATACCTAAACGATTTTAGGGTTTTGTGTGCATCAAAAAGAGAGTTTTTGAGAGGATTCTTTAAAGAGATCTCAAAGAGATTAAACCCTTGTTTGTGAGCTTGTAATCTTTCTTCAAATTAATCAAAGATTTATGTCGTGTGGCTCCCGAGAACGTAGGCATGTTGTCGAACCTTGTTAAATCTGGTGTATTCTTTCTTGTTTACTTTTCTGCAAGTTTTATCTTTTATTTGCGGTGATTTTCCTACTTTGCTACTGTCAAATACAAAGTCCAGAAGGGCACATATTAGATTAAATTGTTTTAAAATCCTAACAACTGATATCAGAGCTTCGTTTAGAAGGTTTGTGTGTGAGCCATGGTAGAGGAAAGCAAATCTAAGATCGAAAAGTTTGACAGCTCGACATCGCCTACTGGAAGTCGCAGATAGAGGACTATTTACACCAGAAGGATTTATACCGTCCGTTGAAGGGCAAAGCTAAAGGAAAGAAGAAAGAGGAATCAGACGAGGAGTGGGAGATACTGGATAGGAAGGCTCTAGGCCAAATCCGGTTTTCACTCGCCAAGACAGTCGCACACAATATATTGAAGGAGAAGACGACGGTGGGGCTTATGGAAGCGCTCACGAATATGTACGAGCAACCGTCAGCCGTAAACAAGGTGCATCTCGTCAAAACACTCTTCAACCTCAAGATGGCAGAAGGATGCTCCTTAACGATGCACATCAGCTAGTTTAACACGATTGTTAATCAGCTTATCTTCGTGGACGTCACATTTGATGATGAAGTGCAGGCCCTTTTGATTCTATCTCAATTGCCGAATAATTACGCAGGTTGTGTGACCACAATTAGCAATTCGTCAGTGAAGAAAAAGTTAAAGCTGAGTGAGGTTGTTAGCATGATTCTATCCGAGGAGGTTAGAAGAAAATCGTCCGAATCAGAAGGTTTATGATCAGCTCTAAATCTCGAGCAGAGAGGCAGAAGCAAGAAGAAGGTTAACCAGAATAGGAATCGCTTGAAGTCAACCAAAAAGTGGAAAAACTCATAAGTTAGGCCTATCAAAGGGAAATGTTAGAACTACGGCCAGAAGGGCCATATGTCTTCACCCTATAAAGCACAAAAGAAGGATGCCAATGAGCAGGAGGCTCATCTCGTCCAAGATATCTTGATCCTTGCTATGGATAGCAATTCCGCTTTATGGGTTATTGATTTGGGAGCCTCGTTCCACGCCACTGCTAATATGAAGCTTCTTCATAACTAGGTAGCAGCGGACTTTGGGATAGTATACTTGGGGAATAATGAACCCTATAGTGTTGTTGGAAGAGGTGATGTGCAAATACAATTGAAGGGCTCTAATTAGAATCTGAAGAATGTCAGACACGTACCGAAGATAAAGAGGAATCTTATTTCGGTTGGCCAGTTTGGAGTGGAAGGCTATGTTTTAACATTCACCAAGGATTCATGAAAAATCTCCAACGGCACGATGGTGATTGCCCGAGGTAACAAAACACAAACTCTCTACCTCACCTCACATGCGAGTAACACCTCGCAATTGCAGCTAGCAAGGAGAGTGCAGATCTGTGGCATAATAGGCTGGGATACATGAGCGAGAAGGGGATGAAAATTCTACATTCACAAGGAAAGCTAATCGGTATCGATTCAGTGGAAGTTGGTGTTTGCGAGGACTATATCTATGAGAAACAGAAGAGAGTTAGTTTTTAGAAGGGCAGAAGACCACCTACAGCTTAGAAGCTAGAGCTTATTCATATAAACATATGGGATCCAGCTAGTGTGTCTTCTCTTGGTGGTTCGGCGTACTATGTCACCATTAACGACGATCACTCGAGGAAGGTATGGGTATTTTTCATGAAGCACAAGTCAGAGGTGTTCGAGATCTTTAAGAAGTAAAAAGCCATGGTGGAGAACAAGATAGATCTAAAGGCGAAGTGTCTGAGTTCAGACAACGATGGAGAATACGAGTTGGAGGAGTTCAAGAGCTTCTGTGCTCTAAACGGGATTCGGTTGGAGAGGACTACTACAGGGACGCCGCAGCTGAATGGCGTTGTAGAAATGATGAACATGACATTGACTGAGCGTGCCAGGAGCATGCGATTATATGCAGGTCTGCCTAAGACATTTTGGGCGGATATAGTGCATACGACAACTTACTTGATTAATCATGGGCCATCACTTCTATTGGATTTCAGGATTCCAAAAGAGGTTTGGAGTGGAAAGAAGATCAATCTCTCATACTTGTAAGTATTTGGTTGCGTGACATATGTTCATATCAGTGACCATGTCAGGGACAAGATAGAAGCTAAGTCACAGAAGTATACATTCATTAGATATAGCATTGATGAGTTCAGATATCGTCTTTAGGATGAGAAGAATACAAAGATCATCAGGAGCAGGGATGTAATATTCAATGAGGAAGTGATGTACAAGGATAGGGACAATGCTAAGGATAGCCAAAACAGTGGGAGCAGCACTAAGGATACAAATGTATATGAGTACATGGATTTGGAGGAACTTCTAGATAGGGGACATAATGCTAGTTCTTACTGAAGAACGGAGGAGACTTTAGATGTAGAAGCTACTACCCAGGGCGTGGAACTTAGGAGGTCATCCAGGGTACTCAAAACGAATCCCAGATATCTCTCATCACTTGACTACTTACTTTTGACAAATAGCGGAGAGCCAAAGTGCTATGAGGAGGCCATGAAAATTAGTGAATCTCAGCAGTGGGAGCATGCGATGTAAGAAGAGGTGGATTCTCTCCACTCGAATGAGACATTAGAGTTTACCTAGCTACCTGTACAGAAGAAAGCCTTACACAACAAATGTGTCTATCGAGTCAAACAGGAGAGTGATGGAAAGAAGATGTACAAGGACAGATTAGTTGTGAAGGGGTTCCAACAGCAGGAATGAGTGGATTATATGAAGATATTTTCCCCCGTTGTGAAGCTTATAACCATTAGAGTGGTGTTAAGATTAGTAGCCGCAGAAGATCTCTACCTTAAGCAGTTAGATGTAAAGACTACATTTTTTCATAGTGACTTGGATGAAGAAATCTACATGATGTAACTTGTTGGCTTCATTGAAGAAGGAAAGAAAGAGATGGTGTGTAAGCTCAAGAAGAGCTTGTACGGATTGAAATATACTTCGAGATAGTGGTACAAGAAGTTCAACAACTTCATGCAAAACAATGGCTATGGAAGATGCAATTCAGATAATTATTGCTACTTTAGGAGGTTCGAGTCTAACTATATCATGTTATTATTGTATGTTGATGACATGTTAGTTCCAGGATAGTGTTTAGAGGAGATAAACAACTTGAAGAAATAGTTGGTGAAGGATTTTGCTATGAAGGATCTAGGCGCAGCGAAGTAAATTACTAGGATGTGAATCAGTAGAGATAAAGTTGAAGGGACGTTGAAGTTGAGTCAAGCTGAATACATCAAGAAGGTACTTCAAAGGTTCAACATACAGAATGCGAAGGTTATTAACATGCCCCTTGAAAGTTAGTTCAAGTTATCTGAGGAGCAATCACTCAAGACAAATGAAGAGAAGGATCATATGAGTAGAGTGTTATATTCATCAGCCATTAATAGTCTTATATACGTGATGGTTTGCACGAGGTCGGATATTACCCATATAGTGAGAGTTATAAGCAGGTTTGCATACAATCTAGGGAAGCAGCATTGAGAGGCCGTGAAATAGATATTGCGTTATTTGAGAGGGACCACAGACAACCCACTATATTTTAGGAAGAAGGATTTGGTACTGTGGGGATACATAGACACGGATTTTGTCGGTAATCATGATATGAGGCGAAGTACCATGGGTATGTTTATACTTTAGCATCGACAATAGTGAGATGAGTCTCATATCTGCAGAAGATTATAACATTATCCACAACTGAGGTAGAGTATGTCGCAGTGACTGAAGCCAGCAAGGAGATAATTTGGTTAACCGGGTGCCTGGAAGAGTTGGATCTGAAGCGGGGGAATGGAATTCTTTGTTGTGATAGCCAGAGCGCTATACACCATGCCAAGAATCCAGTATATCATACCAGAACAAAGTACATCGACTTACGATACCAATTCATATGCTCGCTGATTAAGGACAAAAAGTTACATCTAGAGAAGATTTTGGGGAGTCAAAATCCTACAGATATGTTGATGAAAGCAGTGACTATCGAAAAACTAGAGTTGTGCACAACTTCAGTTGGCCTTCACATTTAAGAGATGAAGGTGGAGCCGTACCAAGAGGATCGACGGGATCATCGAGAAGATGATGATTGAAGAAAGGATTTTTCAAGAAGGAGAAGATGCTTGCGAAGAAGGGGAGAGTTCGGGTGAGCTCGTTGATGGTGCTTTGGTCTCCAAGTGGGAGATTGTTAGTCTAAGTGTGTAAACCCAAAGCTGGAATCAAGAAGACGAAGAAAATAAAAATAGTCTAGTCAGTTGACCGCCAGGTCTGGTCTAGTCGACCGTAAAGCCTGTATTAGACTGAGCAGAAACAACCTCTCTAGCCAGTCGACCATGGCAGCTAGTCCGGTCGACCGCAAACGTGTACTGTGCAGGGTGCAAAATCAATGCTCTGGCCGGTCAACCGTGGGACGAAGCCCGGTCGACCACGATGGGATATTTTTGTTTCTTAATTTATTTTGTATTCTGTTTGGGTTGGGATTCCTATATATACCTAAACGATTTTAGGGTTTTGTGTGCATCAAAAGGAGGGTTTTTGAGAGGATTCTTTAAAGAGATCTTAGAGAGGTTAAAGCCTAGTTTGTGAGATTGTAATCTTTCTTCAAATTAATGAAAGATTTGTGTGGTGTGGCTCCCAAGGACGTAGGCACGTTGCCGAACCTCGTTAAATCTGGTGTGTTCTTTCTTGTTTGCTTTCCTGCAAGTTTTATCTTTTATTTACGATAATTTTTCTACTTTCCTGCTCTCAGACACAAGGTCTGGAAGGGCATGGATTCGATTAGATTGTTTTGAATCCCCAACACCATGAAGAAATAAAAATGAAGAGGAATTCTATTGATTAAAAGTTATGCCCCTAGAGCTTGTAATCCTTTGCTTAAATAGAAAACAAACAAAATTCCTAATAAAACTAGAATTATATAAAAAAGTATTAAATCCTACCCTAAAAAATGCTCCTTATAACAAAGTAAATAAATCAGCTAAACACGAATTAAAATTGAATTTGTTCCCTAAGCTAAATAGACTCCAATTTTATTACTAAAAATATACTAAATATTTTTTAGATTTCTGCTATAAACTGGTGATATTAATGAGATTTTGAAAATCTAATAATCCAACTGGCTTGTCTCATCAAGATAGACAATTTATATATATAATATATTAGAACCCGCCTTTTGTGTTAGAATATATGATCATTTCCTTGCAAAAGTTAATAATATGTATATATGTGTATTTAGCTTGTGATTATCCCGCTCCTTCATGAAATTGTCCGTTAAGTGTCCTATATCAGTCTCCCCTTGTTGGAAAAAGCTCTATCTCGAGCTTACATTTTCTTGAAAAATATTTTTTTTCTCCTGCATTGATTAGAACTATATTGTACTTAGTATTGACTTTCTCCATCTGTTGTTTTACCTCCTCCGCTAAAATTTCTGCTAAATCAAACTTTTGAATGAATCTTTCCCATATTAATTTTATGTGACAAACGACATGTGAATCTACGGATGACTTGAAAATTTCCTCCAAATCCTTTTTATGTTGCTTTTTATCTTATGCCTAAAATTTCATCTTAGTCTTGTCAAAGTTATTGTCACTCTTTGTTTCAAGAGAAAAATTTCTCTCACACTACATCCCCTTTGTTCTGGGCCCTTCATCAAGTAAGTCATGTATTACCAATTGTCTCACTCGCTATCATATCCTTCTTCACTGGGTCAACATTAATATGTGTAATATCACTCATAATAGTTTCAGGAACTTCATGCATAATATTTATCTTCATTAACATATCACCCTTAGCATTAGGAACCTTAGTTGCAATAGGGGCTTGCACCTCAAGAGGAATCTCGATTGGGGCAGGTTCTCCTTTTCTAGTTACAACCAAGGTATAGACCTCTTCAGAGTGCTTTAAGTCTTTGGCTAAAGTCTTGCTGCCTACAACTAAAAGTTTCTTCTTCTCATTAGTCTCTATTAATGATGGCCCCTTTTTAGGAAGAGGTACGAGTGTAATTCCATGTCCATCCTTTTTGAAGATGTAAGCATTGTTTCTTCTTCTCTATAGCACCAACATCAAACGGTCATGACCTACCTAAAAAACATACGATAAGAATTTATCTCGATCACATCACACAACACCTCATCACTATAGTTGCGGCTAATGGAGAAGGGTACCTGACACATCTCATTGACTTGCATGTCTTCACCCTTGTAAATTTAGTCGATCTTCTAGAGAAGCAGGTGTTTCTTTGTCTTCAAACCTAACTTATCTACTATATGCCAAGACAAAATATTCTTGTTACTATCACTATCAATGATAATACCACAAATCTTCTACATCACAATGCATATTGTGCAAGATATTTTACTTTTGAGATGGTTCTTCTTTCTTTTTTCTTTTTCAATGCTCTTCACAGCTCTAAGGTGTCGTTTATAGTTAGATTAGGGTTGCTCAATTCTTCCTTGATCATAGTTAGAGTTTAAACTTGGATATTGATTAAGCACAAAATAATATGTTGGAAGAAAATGAGCTTTCATCAATTCCTTCATCTTCACACATGATTGGATTTTTGGCTTTTGCTGACGGGATCGATCCTCACATAATGATTGCCACCAAAAAGATACCACACCCTTAAGTTGGAAGGATACTCGCTTAACCTTCTGATCTTTTAAAATTTTGAAGTATTTGAAAAATCTCTCCACTTTATCAATCTCATCAAGAAAATCATCTACATCGAGGTTCTCATTAAAATATGGTAAATCCACTTTATCTATGGCCCTGATATCGATGTGTGGCTTCATATTCATCAATGTCACTATTGAATTCTTCTTGTAGAGTCCTAGCATGTCCTTGCTGACGATCATAGTGATCTTGAACTCGTCCCGAGTTTAGACGCTCCATTTCCAATGCAAGTCAGCCTAAATGAGTCATAATATAAGTTCGGATAATAGGGGCTTCATCGCCTATAATCAGATTGGAAAAAAGGCTTCGATTCCAATTTTCACAGCACAAAATAAGACATTTCAGAATCCATCAAATCCATAGATAACAATCTTTGAATTTATGAAGAATTTTAAATATATAAATAAAAAATAAAGAGGAATTTTATTGATGAAAAGTTAAGCCTTTAGGGCTTACAATTCTCTGCTTAAATAGAAAACAAACGAGATTTCTAATAAGACTAGAATTATAAACCAAAAAAGGAAGTATAAAATCCTATTGTAAAAAGAATCCTTATCATAAAGGAAATAAGTCAGCCAAACATGAATTAAAATTAAATTTATTTTCTAATCTAAGTAGACCCATTTTTATTACTAAAAATAAACTAATATTTATTATTTCTAAATTTTTGATAAAATCTAGCGACACTGATAAGATTTTAGAAATCTAAGAATCCGGTTGGCTTCGTCTAATTAAGATAGATAATTGACATATATAATATGTCATAATCCACCTTCCAGGTTAGAAGATATTATTATTTCTTTATGGAAGTCAATAATATATCTGCATCTGTATTTAGTTTGTGATTGTCTTGCTCCTCTATGAAATTACCCATAAAGAGTCATAAATAAAATAATAGCTTATGTTAGGGGGACCAATACGAGAATAATTGAAATTAAGTGAGATTATGGCCCTCTTTAATACTTGATTGATAATGATTAGACATTAGGTTAACTTATGAGGAGGATGACAACTTCGAATGATATTCAAAAGAGCCACCCCAATACAAAAGAAATATTGTATATGCTATAACATGATTAAAAAAAGGTAAACGAATATGTCTAGACGCACGCTAACTTTACTAAACTTTTCTTTATATACTTCGTAAACTGCTTTAGACCCTTAAATATAAAAATTTATTTTTTAGCCCCTTCATAACTATGATACATGTGCTCTGCCAGCCAGCAATACAATTTTACTGTCCTTCCTAGCTTTTTTGCCTTAGAAATTTTCACTCTCTCCGATGAAAGACCTTCCCCAGCTTTTTTGCCTTAGAAACTTCCACTTTCTCTAATAAAAGTCCAATACATTTTACATCACACACACTCCCCGCTCCCTAATGGAGATCAAATTGCAAGCTCGGATTCTCAGGACCATACACATAGCCAATATTGTTCTGCTAATAATTTTCTTTGGATAAGTCCAACTAACTTATCACTTGAAGTGATATATTGATATTCTAGTCCAGTTTACATCAAGACCATTTTTGTATGAACTGGATATCTGTGTAGGAAGTTATTGTGAGAATACTAAAGACTGTCATATCTATACCGCTTGAAGCTTTTTACTTAGTTAAACGTGTCTTTTAGTATCTTATTTCATTTAAATGTTCTATAGATTCATGAATCTCTCATACTTGAAGTGTTGTTTCAAGCCTATATATACTTCATTGACCTAATAGAAATGAAGTCGATGATTTGATTATAATTTTACGTTTATCTTTGTTCTACATCCCTTTTGTGGGTTTTCTGCATTGATTGTGAGTATTTATCCGTATCTCTAAGGTGGAGTCTTTGTAATGACGATTCATCACATCTATCTATAGTGGCGATATCTATATCTGTTGTTTATTCTATGATGATGAATTTTTTCTGCCACTTTCAATTAGAGGCATGGTGACCATTTTTGATAGGGCTTCCAAAGATCAGTGGAGGAGCTGCTCTACCTTTTTGTTTTAGTGGGATCTTGGCCCTCTACTGACGGAGCTTGATTCCGAGCTCTGTTGACGGTATGAGTGAAGTTGCATCGAGTTGATGACTATCGAAGAAGTCTTGGTAGGAGATTTGGCTAGAGAGAGGATGATGCAAGTAGTTTATTTTATCAAAGGTATGTAGATGACCCTCTTGTGAGAAGAAGATGACTCCTGGTGAGAAGTTGCTCTTGGGTGTTTTGTATAACCATTTGTGAGGATAAAGACAATACTTTAAAGCTTTCACCTAAGCGGCCTAGGCGCATGCTTAAGCGTAGGTGATACTTAGGCCACCTGCTTGGTGCCTAGTGCCTAATCGGTATCTAGGCTGTTTATCTAGATTTTGGAAGCTCCTAGGGAAGTGTGGTTTTCCTACATGGACTGCACCTTCAGACATTGATCGTGATTTTTACCACTGCAATATGCACATCCTCCAACTTCTTCCAAATTCCTTCAGCCTCCAACTATTAACAACTTCTATATCTTCTCCACTCTCTAGCAAGACAAAGAAAAAAATCCATCTAGGCATCAGTTTGGTACTTAAGATTTTTATAATATTGACATTTACTATTAATTACTGTAAGTAAATAATAAAAATAGCCTAGGCTCTAAGCATCGGGTCCAATGCCTACGCCGCATAGCTCTATTTGTAACATTGAATATAAATTCCAATGAGAGAATGGTAGTGACTCTTAGGTGATTTAAAACTCCATGAACCGATCCTTTAAGAGTGCAATTAATCTTTGTTAGGAGGTCTAAGGAGAAGGAGAACCCAAGGCAACCTAAGGAACCCTCACTTATCAAAGATAGGCCCATGTGATTGTAGGCAATAAAAATTGCCTTTATCCCTGCACAACAACTTGGAACAAGCAAAAGAGCTTAAGGGTCAATCTCTGGAAAGGCAGGCCGACTCCCTGAGAGTCCACCCAACTCAGGCTAACTCCCGGAAGAGTCCAACCCCAGACGACCCGAATGATTGAGACCCTCTCGTTGACTCCAAGTGGCCGAGACCCCTTCGTCGACTCGAAGGGCCGAGACACCCTCGTCGACTCGACTCGAAGGGTGATGTCAGTCCGCACTTTGAAGACCAAGTGGTCGAGACACCCTAGTCGACTCTGTAGGAGTAAAATTTGATTTCCCAAAATGAGGATCTCGTTTGTATTAATAAGAATAGCTTATTATAAACTAATGAATCAAAATTACAACAGAAACGGAGGGAATACCCTCCTTGTTTAACGTGGGGTCTTTGGTAGCGATAGGACGCCTCGCTCAGTTCTCGTACCGAGTTTGCTTTCCTTGGACGATCCGATCGAAGTTGTAGGTGAGCCTCAGTACGTAGTAAAAGCTCGTGTTGATCGAGTTCGAATCTCCTAGCTCAATGGCGATCGAGGCTGAGACCTAGAAGGAGATGCTACAGTGCAAAAGTAATGCAAAGAGCAGATCACTAACTCAGTCAAAGAGTGAACTGATCAACTGAAAGCAAGCCCCCTTTACATAACTAGGAGAGGCTTTTAAATAGAGGGCAGTCAGCATGATCACTATCTTGAATCATAGGATGTGACCATGTCCTGTTGAGAGATGCCATGCCTCTCACTTGTACTGTGAGCGGCTGTTTAACAGGCCTGGAGTATTGTACTCCTCCCCTTAATGTTATGGAAAATGGAAAGGCTCATACCTGTACATGATATTATAGCCGCCCAAGACTCAAGCGAGTCTGACGAATTTTTTAATAGCCTAGCTAATGGCTTGAACGTGCAGGCAAACTCAGTCACTTGGATGAACTTGACTCGTGTAGGCGAGTTAAGTATGCAGGTGAGTTTGGCGACTACGTAGATTTGACTGGTCACTTGTACTGTGAGCGGCTGCTTGATAGGCTTGGAGTATCGTACTCCTTCCCTTCACGTCACGGGAAATGGGAAGGCCCATCCCTGTACGCGACAACGCAACTGCTAAGTATTCTGACGAGTTTGGTGAGTTTGTTGATCGCCTGGCCATGCAGGTAGGCTCAGTTCTTGAGCAGACTTGACTTGTGCAGTCGAATCAAGTGTGTGGATGAGTTTCTGGTTGCCTGGTGGATTGTCTGGCTATGCTGAAGAGTTCAGCGATCGCATGGTCTTGACTCATGCTGGCGAGTCAAGCACGCAGAAGAGTTCCTTGCGTGCTGATGAACTTGACTCTTGAGTGGATTTGACTCGTGCTGGCGGGTTAAGACTGTAGGAGTAATCGATCTCTTGATGGTAGGTTTTTAGGTCCTCCTGCAGTCAAGGCAATTTTTATAGCGTACAAGACCCCTTAAAAGTTTTCATGCCTAAATCACGTTGAAAATATGGTCTATAACACTTTGAATGAATGTGACCATCGTTTTATAAGTTCAGGTGAATTCGATTCCGTCGGTAGGATCGAGCCATTTGGGGCGAGCTCAAGTTGTGCTGGTGCCAACAGGTGAGATTGGTGTCGTTTAAGTTGGGTCCTCACTGGCGAGATTCAAGCTCATGAGGGCCAGCCGCATTTCCGTGGGGTAAGTTCTCACGCTTGTCAATTAAGAAGACGCCTCGTCTCCACATGCTCGCTCTAAGATGCGGATTTGATGGCGTTTTCTGATTTCAACCATAGATTTGACAAGAGATCGTGTATGAACCACCGGATCTTGGTCATTCCATGTGGAATTCCAAACATCCTGCCTCGTTCGTGGCCGCTCGATTTGAACTGCTGAATCAAAACCGTCTGCTTCGCGGAGCTGGCGAATCTTGACCGTTGAGATTTTGTGTATATAGCATTCATCTCCTTTGTAGGAAGATCACTATACTCATAAATTCTCTCGCACAAGCCTTCTCAAAGAAAGCCTAAGCTTCCCAAGTTTGAGATGGCCCCGATAGTGAGAACGTGTGTTTCGAAGGGGAAGTAGGAGGCTGTCCAACCTGAACCCTTCATCCTCTCCGATGACGCAGAGGAAAAACACACTCCCGCTTCCGCCCCACAGTCCTTCTCTCAGCCTTCTCTTGCTAACGAAGGGGCTATCCCTTTGATCCAACCAATCACCATGATATCTGCTGGCCAGGAATCTGCCTTCCCGAGCTCTAGATCTGCGTAGGGTCTCCTCAGGCAATTAGAAAATGCTATTAAACAAGCGGTCTTTGCTGCTAGCCTTGGTTAGGGGACCTATGCAGATTTTAAGCCTTTCTTCATGAACTGTGTAGTTGATCTCAGGCGTTTGGGTAAGGCTCGAGAGGCTTCGCGTTGTATAATCAAACTTCTCGGTTTTGAGCTATGTCTGACACACTTAGAAATCTTGTTGCGTGAGGACTTGGAACCAGATGTAGAGCGGCTCATGGCTTAGGCTTGGATCAGAGGAGCACGGGAGCGGGAGATTCGAGAGAGGGACTTATCGGACAAAGGGGCTCTCATCACTCATTTGCTTAACCGACAACACCTACTGTAGACAGAGATTGATGCTTCAGCCTCCACCATTGCCCGAATGAAGGCCCAGCTTATGGAGGAAGAGGTGACTCTGAAAGGCCTGCAGCTTGAAAGTGTGAACGCTCATGGCGCTGTCGAAAGGGAGATGCAGGCCCTTTAGGCGCTCTGTCAATAAGACTCTATTGCTACTGCTTCCTTCGAGGCCAAGATTCGGAAGGAGGCGGAGGACCAGGTTCAAGCAGATCGGACGAGGAAGATAGCCGTGATTAAAGCTGAACTCGCCTCTTTCAGTGAGGTGGACTAGGTTCGACGGAGTGGATTGTTATGACTTTGTTTGAATGTATTATCATAACTTTGTTCAAATATATTGTCTCAAAGTCAGTTATGAATGGAATTATGCTTTTGTTGTCCATCTATTGCTTTTTTAAGCTTCATGTGCATACTTCCCTCTCATTGATCGATACTTAGGATTTTTAGCAAACCTCCAGCTATCAACGGGTTTAATAGGCCTTTACCGATTACCGTTTGAATCGGGCTAGCCGTACTATTCCCCTTAGTATGATGAGTTGTCGAGAAGTGTCTCTTAGGGTTAATGCTAAGATTTCTCTTCTAACCTTACCCGTTCGAGGCGTCTGTTTAAGTTAATTACAACCGTTAGGTCGTTATTTGGCTGGGCCGTGTCATTTAAATGCGATGACTTAACCCGAAATGACCGTTACTTACGGGAGTGGATGGGGAAGTGCCGATAGGGCACATTACCTGGTGGGTATGACTATGCAGGTGAGTCCGTTTCATTCGGGTGAGCTTAAAGCTCGATGCTTCAGATGAGCAAGACCAACAGGCAAACAGAGTAGTGTAGGCGATCCCGGTGGAGGTGCGTAGTTCCCACCCATTCTTTTGAGGCGATCCCGATGGAGGTCATCTACCCTGTGGTACGTTTGGCCTATGGGAGGCCATATGCATTGGTGTCGGCAACGGTGGTATGTATCCAGAGGGGGCTCTGCATATTAATAGCCCAATTCTGTCGGGTGTCGTACACTGACGAGGGGGACGGCGAAGTCGCCAAGACTCCTAATCCTAGAGTTAGGCTACTATACACCTATTTGATAGCGTGGTTCGTCTACCACTACAAGTGTTTGATGAGTGCCCCCGCAACCCTCCAGGAAGAAGGGTTCGTCCCGTTTGTCCAATGTCTGGAGAAATGATCTTGAAAGTGTAAGGACATTCCCGATATGAGGAAAACACTTTTCTGTTTCGGTTATTACAATTTTCACTGATTCTTTCCCTATTTCACTGGCGGGGGAGGGGGGGGTGGGGGGTTATGGCGAGGCCCTTTGGGATGCGTTGATGGTGGACCAAAACACCGTCCTCTCCTTTGATGCCTTCCGATGGCTAGTTAATATCAGGCCGGGGTATCATGTTTTGCGAACAAGCCCCATGTGCTATCTAGAACCGTATATTCCTTTGCAGGTTTCCCCATCAATTCGGGTATGACCAGTTGTACATAGGGAATATTAACCCTTATTTACATTATGAGGGAGGGTTGGTGGATGATGCGTGGGGGTGGTTCCGGACTTATGCCGGCTGCACCAACGTGCACTTCGACTTGCCCGTTAGGGATCGCGACCTTCACCATACACTCATCTATTACCGATGGTATCAGGGTGCCAGCACGAATCCCGAGGGCTTTCGGTTCTAGAATTCTTTCTTGGTGGAGCATGGGTGCCGTTTGAGGGTAGCTCCTCGCCTATCGAGGTGGAGGGGTCGCTAGACTATCGGGGAGTGGTTTGAAGAGGTCCCTGCCAAAGACACCAAGGACATTTACGTAGGTTTAGGTGAATTCGGGGCATTTGAGGCTCATGCCCCACCTCCTTTCACTCAGCTGGAACTCGCCGGTGAGCAAAGGGTGTTTGATGAACTGGCCCGAGCAGGGGCACGCTTAGAACAGGTCTAGGGAGCAGTAGCTGGGTAGATGGGGATGCTTGCTTTTGCTCCTGGATGTTCACTTCCCTCTAAACGACAATAGGAGGCCGGGGTTGGTAGCTCAGAAGTGGAGGCGGTCAAGAAGGTTCGTCACAAGGAGGCGGTGGAGACCACAAAAATGACGGAGGGCCATGTCACGACCACTCTTGTGTCAACTTCGGGGGTAACTCCCCCTGTGACTGAGGCCACTATGCATGCTCCATTTGTTACGTTAGGGATGGTTCCATTCACTTCAGAGGTTGCCCCATCAATACCAGATGTAGGACACCAGGAAGGGGCGTCAGCCGCTCCAACGACCGTGTCGGAAGGTAACCTTTTAATACCATATCTTCAAGTACGAGGTTGAACTTGCACCATCTGACGTTTGACATAACGCAGGCACGGTTGAGGGGGTGGTCCCCATTCCTTCTGATGAAGGGAAGGGAACCGAATCTGAAGAAGAGCCCAGCAACTCAGGTGAGAATAGCATTGAGCTCGGACTGTTTAATGAGCTTGAATTAGAGGGATTCAAACCACGGGCGGGCTTGAAATAAGTGAGTTCAGACGTAGGCGAACTCTAACTGTAGGGCGAGTTCAAGCCTTAAGTGAACTCTAATTGCAGGGCGAGTTCCATCGGTAGGAAAACTCTGACTGCACGGCGAGTTCAAGCCGTAGGCGAACTCTAATTGTAGGGTGAGTTCCAGTCGTAGGCGAACTCTAATTGCAGGGCGAGTTCCAGGCGTAGGCGAACTCTGATTGTAGGGTGAGTTCAAGCAGTAGACGAACTCTAATTATAGGGCGAGTTCCAGCCATAGGCGAACTCTAACTGCAGGGTGATGTTATGATGTAAGCGAACTCTAATTGTAGGGTGCAATCGAGCTATAGGTGAGCTTCGAATTGTAGGTGAGCTTTGACACGGGCGAGCCACGTGTTAGTTCGCAGCCCTATGTGCTCGTCAGCTAAGATGACGTGGGCATATCGCTCCGCATTAAAGGTGGCATAATGGAGGCTCTTTGTTTTCCACACTCGATTTGAGCCATTAGCTAGAGATCGTGTTCAAAACTATCAGATCTCGACCGCTCGTGCGGGATTTCGAATCGCTTCACCTCCTTCGTGACCGTTCAATCTGAAATATTGAATTGAACGGTAGGAGAGCGCTTGGGCCATTTGTTATATGGCATCCTTCTTTCTTGTTGTAGAGGCCAAAGTGTTCATCGTTTCCCTATCGTTTAGGATGGTACCACGAGCAAAGGCACCCATCTCGAAAAAGAGGGGGAGGAACATCTCTTCCTCCGCTGCCGCTCAGGCCGTCGCTACCGGTGTGGCCGCGGACGCTACACGATGAGTTCATGATTTTGATCTCTTTTGTCAGCTCCAGAGGGGGCTTCGAACACAGAAGGGCTGGGGCCTGAGCCCAAATCCACGGTCGTACCTGCTTCACGGTCTGCTTCTCAGCCAAGAGTGGAGTCTCATCCCAAAATCGCTTCCGTCGCTACACTTGACCGTAGCCAGGAGTCTAATCCCTCGGACTCCATTAATCTACAAACCTATGTCTAAGGATTTGAGAATGTCGTGAAGTAGGTGATCTCCTTTGTTGACCAAGGCTGTGGTACATATACGGATCTAAAGCAGACTCTCTTAGACCGTGTGGTTGACATCCAGTGCCTGGGCAATTACAAACTTGCCATACGCTATTCGATGAAGCTTTTCGATCTGGAATCGCTCTTAACAAGGTTGGAGAACTTGCGGCAGGTGGACCTGGAGCCTAACGTGGCGTAGCTCTCGGCTTAGGCCCGGCGTTGTGGGGCGTGGCAACAAGAATGCCGAAGGAGGGACATAGAAGACAAGGAGTCTCTCAGCTCTAACTCGGACAGCCGACAGCGTCTGTTGCAAGCCGAGGTGGAGGCTACTATTTCCTCGGTTGTTTAGGGTAGGATTCCGCATGTCGAGGGGGAATACACTCTGATGGGCCTATGTCTCCAGAGCGAGATTGTTCAAGGTGCCCTTGCGAGGGAGATGCGTATTCTTCCAATGTTGTGTCAAGAAGCCGCTGCAATCAATGCTTCTTTTGAGGCTAGGATCAGGCAGGAAGTGGAGGACGAGGCTCGTGCAATCCATGATAAGAAGATAGCCACGGTCAAGGCAGAGCTCGCATCTTTTGTTTCTAATTGTAATGTTATGACTTGTTTGATCGTAAAGTCGTAACTTTGTTTGAATGTATTGTTTTGAAAACTACTGATGAATGAATTCCATGCTTTCTTGATTCCTCAATACATTGTGCATGTACTCCTTTCTGCTTTTACTACTGCGTATCACTATCCAACACTTTAGCTCTTTTAGTTAAGTTAATAATAGATGACTTCGAGTTTAGGCGAGCTCACGCCGTAGGCGAGCTCATGCCGCGGGTAAACTCAAGCTTAGGTTAGTTCATACAATAGGCGAACTCAAGCTTCGGCGAGTTCAGGCCACAGGCGAACTCAAGCTTAGGTGAGTTCATACCACAAGCGAACTCAAGCTTAGGTGAGTTCATACCACAAGCGAACTCAAGCTTAGGTGAGTTCATACCACAAGCGAACTCAAGCTTAGGCGAGTTTATGCCACAGGCGGACTCAAGCTTAGGCGAGTTTATACCACAGGAGAATTTATACCACAGGTGAACTCAAGCTTAGGCGAGTTTATACCACAGGCGAACTCAAGCTTAGACGGGATCGTGCTACAGGTGAACTTAATCTTAGGCGAGTTTGTGCCACAGGAAAACTCATGCTTAGGCGAGTTTATGCCATAGGTAAACTCAAGCTTAGGCGAGTTTATGCCATAGTCGAACTCATACTTAGGCTAGTTTATGCCACAGGCGAACTCAAGCTTAGGCATGTTCATGCCACAGGCGAACTCAAACTTAGGCGGGTTCGTGCCATAGGCAAACTCATGCTTAGGCGAGTTTATGCCACATGTGAAATCTTCGGCGCAGGAGAGCCTCGAGCGAGCGAGCCATGTGTTGGCCTACGGGCCCATATGCTTGCCAGCTAAGGCAGTGTGGGCGCGTCAATTCGTATTGTGTGAAGTGACGGAACGTCTCACCTTCTGCGCTTAATCTAAACCATTGGTTTGGAATCCCAAAGGCTATAGCTTTTATGGGCGTCGTGTTCAAACCGCCACAAGGAATCTAAGCCGCTTGATTCATTTGAACCTGTGGATCTCGACCGTCGAGTCCTCAGCTATATAATGTGTTCGCCACCCTCCTGGTAGAGTTCTCATGCTCACAGAGGTTCGACTAAACTTTTTTGAAGAGCATTCCATGTTCCTGAGATGGCTCCCATGACCAAGCCCTGAGCCTCTAAAGGGAAGAGGGTTGCTTCTTCCTCCGCCATCGCTGGTGCCGTCGTGGTGCCGATCATCGCTCCTATCACTAGCCGAACTCGGTGCGGTAAGTTATCAAGTTCAATTCATGTGTCTGAAATGACCTCTCGAGTAGGCAGAACTGAGGGAGGCGAACATTTGTCATTCGTCCGTTGCCATGAACACCATCGATTTTGGTAGGCGTACGATAGTTTCGGTGAACTCTGGATGGTGGGCGATCTTGGTTCATCTATAATCGTAGGGTTTGCCCTCGTCTCGCTGATCGTAAGTCTTTATGATCGTCTTCAACTTTCTGGGCTCAAGTTTCTAATTTTTGACTGTTGTGTTTTGCAGCTCTTGCTCTGAGGTCATTTGGAAAAGCATCTTCCTTGGTTGGGGAAGGAAGTCATTATCGGGCACCCGGGGCACCCGCCACTATCAACCCGACCCAAGGGTCTACCGCTCCGAGCCTCACCCTAATGTTCGATATCCTTAAAAACTTGGAGGCCGACTTGCGTAGGACAGCCACCATTATTAGCCAGGGCAACGGTAGGTGCTACAACATGCTTCCCCATATAGCTGATTGTCTTGAGGAGATTCGGTGCATCGAGGGTGCCCGGTTGGCCCAACGGTGCAGGCGAGAGCTCGATCGTTTGGAGGAGCTCATGTATCGCTTAGAGGAGCTGGTCCACACGAAGCCCAGTGACTACTCGACATCACTTCTGACCAGTGCTCGGACCCAGCGGGAGTTTGAGCGCAGAGATCAGGGGGAAAGCATATCGGTCAAGGAGGCTCTTGTCACGCGTCTGCACAAAAGGCATCATGACTTGTTAGACTAGATGGACGCCTACAATAATGCCACTTTTTTCTTTGATGTCGGGTCTCTCCAAGGAGAAGAAGACTTGAAGGAACTCCAACGTGATAACACGAGGGTCATCCGTGCTGCTAATGAGGAGGTGAAGGCTCTTCAGCCTCTCCGGCAGGAAGAGGAGGACGCTGAAGCTACTCTCGACAAGCTCCGACAAGGAGAAGAGGAGAAGGTCAGGGCTCGGCAGGCTAAGAAGCTTGTGGCCGTTAGGGTAGAGATAGCTTCTTTCCATCTATCAAGGCTAATTTAGAATGTTTTTTCATGTTTTGCTATAATTTTGTTGACGCTTGTCTTGTCTTTGCTTAGTTTGTGTTTCTTTAAAACTCAACCTGGAATGGCGCTTTACGCTTTTGGTTATTTATTTTCTATGTTGATCTATGCTTAGGACTTTTAGCAAATCCTTGGTAGTTAACGAATTTGACTCGCCTTTATCGACTGTTGTTTGAGTCGGCTAGCCACACTGTTTCCCTCCATATGGTGAGTTGTCGATGAGTTTTTCTTAGGCTTCACGCTAAGATTTCTCCTCTACCCTTAGCTGTTTGAAGCGTAGGGTTGGGTTAACTCCGACCGTCAAGTTGGAGTTAAGCTAGAAAATTTAGTCTAAAATAACGGGGCCGGCTATCAGAGATGAGCATTAACATGATAGAATCTATTTGCGATCAGAGCAACTATGAGGACCTATAATCCTATGGGAGAGGATTGATAAGTTGATATTTGTCAGAGGTTTTGATGTTAACATGACAGGAGTGTTTGTTGCATTTTGAGCAACTCTGTGGGCTTACCATCCTATTGGAGAGGAATGGCAAGTTGATTTTACCAGAGGTAATAGTTAACTTGACGGTTTTAAGAGATCCATCGCCCAGTTGAATGAGACTAGGAGAGAAATGTCTATCAGAGGTGAAAATTAACGTGATAGTTAGCTTTGGTTCTAACTGTAGGAAGGTTTGACCGAGTGGTGATTTGGGCTATCCCTAAGAATATTATGTGTAGTATCATTTGGGGGTTGAGGGAGGACTAAAGGTAGTACTTCTTCAGGAATTTGTTGTTGATAGGTATCATGATCTTATCGCCATTTGGTTTGACAAGGCGGTAAGCTCCATTCAAATAGACTGTCTCTATTACGAACAAGCCTTCCCATTTAGGTTGGAATTTGCCTTTCATTTTGGAGGTGAGAATCATCGGTCATCGAATAGAAAGGACCAACTATCCCTCCATGAAGGATCAGTGTTTGACTTTCTGGTCGAAAGCGTTAGCCATTCGGGCTTGGTAGAACTTAGTATGCTGTTAGGCTTCAGGTCGCTTGTCATCCAGTGCTTTGAGTTCCACTAGTGGGTAGCACGAGTTTCCAAACTGGTACATAGTTTGAATCTCCAAAGGTAATATGACCTCACAGCCATATACCAATGAGTAAGACGTAGTGCCGGTTGGTGTACGAACCGTCATGCGATACGCCCATAAACTTTCACAAAGCTTCTCATTCCAATCATGCTTGCTATTGGAGGTCATCTTAGTTAGGATCTTAACGATCATTTTGTTAAATGCCTCGACTAAATCATTTGCCGAGGGATTATAAGCCATAGAGGAAAGGTTCTGTATCCTAAACTTGTCACCGAATCGTGTAAATGCATGACTGACAAATTACATGCCATTGTCGTGAATGATACGTCTGGGAACGCCATATCAGTATATGACGTGATGCTTGATGAATCTAATCATGTCATTGGTTTTGACTTCTCTCAAGAGAACTACTTCCGCCCATTTGGAGAAGTAGTCAGTGATTGTAAGGATGAAGTGATGGCCCCTTGTTGATGGCGGAGATATTGGTCTGATGATATCCATCCCCAATGCTTCAAACAGCCATGAAGTTGCTGTTGGATGTAGGTCTTCGGATGGCCAGTGCATGTAAATAGCATGGATTTAGCACGCGTGACAGCATTTGGCGTAAGCGACTGTATCGCTGACCATTCTAGGCCAATAGTAGCCTATCCTCCACAGACGATCCCAGAGCTTAAGTCTGGGTTGGTGAGCCACACAAGTGCCGTCATGGGCTTCATGTAGAACTTCTTTTGCTTTTGTCTTTGAAAGATATCGAAGCAGCATACCATACAATGCCTTTGTGGTTGAGTCATAGTAGAACCTTGAGGCGTGCCGGTGAATAGACTCTCACTCTCTAACATCTTTGGGCAGTATACCGTGCAAAACGTAGTCGATGATCGAGAAATGCCAGTCTTTCGGGTCATGTTGATCCGAAACCTGGTGAGTAGTGTTTGCTTCCAGAGCATCTTCTAGTTGAAAGAGTTGTCGGCTTGAGATAGTAACACGCTGAGTCGTCCCTAGTGGTTGGACTAGGTTAGCCGCTAATGACGCGAGGGCATCTGCGTGCGTATTCTTAGAACGAAGCACATGCTCAATGTTGAAGTTTTTGAATGACTCAGCTTGCTTGATAGTTGCTTTATGAAGTGGGATCAGGCCGTCATTTCTAATATCATATTCTTCCACCATTTGTTTGACGATGAGCTGAGAGTCACCGTAAGCCTCGAGATGCTTTATCTCTAATTCTTTAGTCAGTTCGAGTCTGATGAGCAGTGCATTATACTCAGCCACGTTGTTGGTACATGGATCTGTTAAAGAAAAGGCCTAGGGTAGCATGTGGTTGTGTGGGGAAGCCAAGACCACTCCCACTCCTGCAACGATAGACCCGCTCGTGCCGACTCGAGATGCACCATCGAAGAACATCTACCAAACCTCCCCTGCGGAGGTGGTTTTGAATTTGGGGGGCTCATATGGAAAGTCTTCAATTAAGTCAATTTTTATCCCTAGTGGATGGTAGGCCATAAGGTCACAGATGGCCTACCCTTTGACTAATTTCTGCGACATGAAGTGAATGTCGTACTGAGACAACAAGAGCGCCCACATGGCCAGACGCCAGTATAAACCTCCAGGTTGTGTCATGAAGACTCGGATGGGGTTCATTTGGGAGATGACCTGGATGGTTTGGCCAACCACGTAGTATCGTATCTTTTGGACGACGAATACCAAGGCTAGGCAATCCTTTTCGACCATATGGTACCGTCGCTCGGCCAACCAGGTAGTGTCGCATGAGTTCGAACATCACTCTCAGGTCTTGGAGGTGGGTATCTTTGCTATGACTTTTTACGACCAGATCGTCCATGTAGCATTCTTGTAGGTCTCAAAAAATCATGCTCATGGTGTGCTGATAGGTCGCGCCGACGTTTTTTGAGTCTGAAGGGCATAACCGTGTAGTAGTATACCCCCATTGGAGTTCTGAATGAGGTGCGTTTCTCATCATTAGGGTGCATCTTGATTTGATTATACCCTGAGAATCCATCCATAAAGGACATTCTCTCAAACCCGCCCGTGTTATCAATGATGACATCTATGTTGGGTAGAGAAAACTCATCCTTTGGACAGGCTGCGTTGAGGTCTTTGAAATCGATGCAGATGTAGACCTTGCCATTCTTCTTTAGGACTGAAACGATGTTGGCTACCCAGTCGAGGTACTGTTCCTCTATGATGAAGCTGGATTCGATCAGCTTTTTCACTTCAGCGGGACCTGTCCGTCCTCTATTTTGGCAGGATCAGTTGTAGTCATATTGACTATGAGGTCCTTGAACAAGTCTCCTACGCTGACGTCTAAGTCCCGTCCATCATCATGCGTTTCCCCGTTTGACTGTATTGCGAAAACTGGGGTGCGGGTTCCTCTTCTTCGGATTCATCCTACAACGTGCGCAAGGGGTGATCGAATCTTTCAAAGATAATATCCTTCTGATACTTATGCTAGGTGGACACGACGAACATAGCCTATGAGGACTCGATCGTTTGTCTTTTTGTAACATACAATGAGCACACAGGCAAGTGTAAGGAAGGGTCATTGTACAACCCCGCAATTGAATCACCGGGCCTGTCATCACCAAATTTCGGATATGATGACAAGTAAGCAAAGTCGAACTTCTCATTCAAGATAATCCGGTCTGCCTGATCAGCATGGGTTACATTATAGCTTTCGTAGCCGATTACAATCGATTCATAATTATTCATGATAAGGCTATCACCGTATTCGGGTTCGCTATCTGCTTCACTGCCGCTCTCGGGCTCCTTGATCAGTGGTTCATCGAGGTCTTAGTAGAGCATAGAATCCGTGAAGTAGTTCTCAACTCCTTTGAAGGGTTGTTTGTCGGCAACCATTATTTTTACCCGATCGTAGTCATCTATGTACTTTAGGCATTGGTATAATGTGGACGAGACTATACGGTTGTTGTGGATCCATGGCCGTCCTAATGGCACATTATAGGAAGGCTCGGCATCGATGACGTAACATGTCACCTCTATCTTCATGTCGCCTATATGACACTTTAGACGGATCTTCCCGAGCGGTCGGGTCCTAGTGGTATTAAAGCCAAAGATGGTCGTGGTTGTCGTGGATAAATGCCTCTGAGGTACCCCCAGGTGCTTGATAAGCTTCAGGGGGACAATGCTCAGCACGGATCCTAGGTCAACTTGGATCCGATCCACCTTAGAGGAACCAATGTACCCTGTAAAGTACAAGGGTCGATCATGGGACATGCTTTTGATCAGCATGTCCTAAGGGGTGAATATGATGCAGGGGACCCATTGTTTGGTAGCCTAACTGCATTGTGAACCCTCCCTTCCCATATATCCCTCCCTAGAAGGTGAGAAATGCATGACAAAATCTTCTGAGTCGGCTAGCGCCTCTTGTAGAGCTTCCCTGGTAGGTCTGGACAACCGCAGGAGTTCATACATGGTGATTCTGGCATGAATTTTTTTTAAGTGTGCGAGCACATTGAATCAGAAGGGTTGACTACTCGAGCTTGGCCCTTCGGGATTCGTATGGGCTATTGCATGTGGCCCCGTGGAGGGTCCTGGCAGATCCTCTGTCCTTAAACGGTAGTTCTTAGCGAATTCCCTTCTCGCTCTAGTGGCCAAAGCGGCAGCCTCTTCATCAGAGTCAGTGAGGGTGGTTACCCCTGCTTTGTCTCCATCTGGGATAGCAAAGATGGCATTGCAGGGCTTACCTTGGGTCTTCCTTGAAGGATTTGAAGCCCACTGCACATCACCGAGGAGGTATGGGTGGACCCACATCACCTTCCCTGATGGAAAGGTCTGCGATACTAAGCCTTTTCCTTGTTGATTATGAGGATCATCATTAGTAATTTTTAGCATCGCCTTGGGGATAGGAACCAATCCCGTTGGTGCCCGAACTTCCGGGAGATCATTCCGAAACTCAAGTTGATCATGTTCGTGGTCACCTTCTTTTGCACATTCTCCTTTTTTAGGACCCCCGTATCGTAAAGGACCTGAAGCTTATCTTTGAGGATATAACATTTGGAGGTATGGTGACCAAGGAATTTTTGGTATGCATAGTAGCTTGGGTCGCTGGTCTTGTCAGCCTCTTCAGGCTTGGTGGCTTCCGGTAGCTTAATCCTATTGCTATTAAGAAGAGTGTTGAAGTTTGCTACTACTTGGTCCTCCTTGAAGTCGTATTGCCTAGGAGGACACTGCTCAAACAGCCTAGGTTTCGGCCTTTGGGCCGATTTGGGTGCCGGAGCAGAGTCAACAACTATGATCTCCTTTCCTCTTGATCGAGGGGAATTCTTAGGTGCGTTCGGTTCCGCAGCTCCCTTTTTGGGGTGAGGCTCCTCGGCCTCCAGCCTTTTGATCATATTCTTAACCTGTTCACCCTAGAGAACGAGTTCTTTCCAGGTTCGGGTTTCTACCACGCCAGCCTTGGACAGAATGTGGATCGAAAGATTATTGAGGCACATCTCAATCAGCATGGCTTCGGAGACTTGGTCTCGGTAATAAACTGACCGATTCCGGAACCTCTTCACAAAGTCTTTGACTGACTCTGACTTCCTCTGCTTTTTAGCAAGGAGGGTGGCCATCGACACCTCTATGTCATCATCGAAGAAGCGGGCCAAGAAGTGTCTTTCTGCATTAGCCTATGATGTCATAGAGTCCGGTTCCAACTTGCAGAACCATTCGAACGCTACTCCTTTGAGGGTGCTGATGAACAACCGAGTGAGGATAGCATCGTTCCCTGTGAGGAATTCGGTCTGAGATATGAAGTAGTATATGTGATGTGAGGGGGAGCCCTTGCCATCCAACTGTACCAAACTGATGGGCTTGAACTTTTCTAGGTAGGGGATTGTGTCCCACTCGATAGGGTATGGCCTTACCACCCCCAGCTTGTTCATGTAGACTTGTATATTTGGCCACTAGTGGGTCCTTTTGGCTTCAATGAACCTATTGGCCGACTTCTCAACTACAGCTGCAGATTCACTCTCTATTTTAGCTTGAGGCTTGGGCTTAGGTTTGACCCTTAGTTCAACTTCTTTAGCGAGTGTAAAAGTTGCCGCATCCCAGGTAGGCTTAGTCATTGCTAACTCCTTAATAAGACTCGGATACGTGATAATGAAAGTCGGCACAGAAGTCTTAGTCATATCAACTCCATGTTCAAGTTCAATTACTGCAAAAGGGAAAGAGATGGAGTGTTAATCATCAAGTTAAAGTGACAATACCACCTAGTGGACAAAGTCATACCGGGATGTAAGAAGATACTTCACTAACATGAGCAAAGTCACAGGGATCATCGAGATAATCATCAGAGTCATAATCGACCATCTCTTCTCCCCTGAATCTGCCCAATCTCATTGTGCAGATGCATCACGTATGAACAAAAGAACACAATGTTAGAATGCAAGTTTGTTGAACCAAAATGATGGTAAAAGAGGAAACTTACCTAGGATAGCCTCAAACTCAGCCATTAGATCGTATGTTGTAGCCTCAGGAGGTTTCTCTCTCACTGGCGATTCCAAGCATTGGTTCTTGGGCTATGTTAGAGAATGTGGAGGCTATCACATCCTACTCCCATGAAAATCCCCTCCTATCTCTTCATGATGGGACAATGACTCTCATATACTTATGCTAATGGGCCTATACGGAGCGACCGCTTGACTGACACGTACGACTCATACTCATCATCCGCTTGTTCGCCTCGCCCTTCCTCACCTAGGTATTCATAGAGTATAGGCGCTCTAATCTTGGATCCCTCCTAGAAGCTTCCTTGAACTTTCAAATGGTCCACTTCACATTGGTCTTGTTTATTTTGAAGAGTCTACTAGTTATGTTTGTAGCACTATACCACTTGCGAAACCCTAAAGTCATATAATTGCTAGGAGTCTTGTGAGTACTAGTGCATCCAACGATGAAATGATACAAAGCATTAGCACCATCTACCACACTCCCTGAACAAAATAGGTTAGTATTGGGATTACCAACATAAAGTTGGTCATACCCGAATTGCCTTGTGGAGTAGCAAGGGAGATAAGACTCAATGTAACACTCAGCCCCCTTTAATCGAACCACAATATGCCCGAGCCTGATATTCACTAACCAGTTGAAACAACAATTGGTTAGGCAAGTAAAATACTTTGGCTTTAAGATCATCCTAGAATCATCACTAAACTTAGTCCTGGTGATGTCAGAAAAGTAGCAGTAGAGGTGGTATACATCTTTGTTCTGAACAATTTGATGAATCCCCACAGCATACTTGACTCTCCATTTTGAGGACTCATATAGTTGGAATAACGAGACCCCCTCCTCACACCTAATGGAAGCTACTGCAAAAGAGGAACAGTGGAGTGTATATTATGCCATTAAATACATATACGATAGTTCTACCTTTGGATTGGGTACCTCTTCTCACATACAACCATCCTTTTGATTTAGATACTCCCCCATCAGCTCTCTTAGCCTGTGATGATGATAGCTAACCATGGCTGGGAGCAAGGATAAGTTGTATGCATGAGCAACTAATACTATCAGGTATAGAACCTTGATGAAAATGCTATACTTTGGCCTAGATGGCACTACACATCCCTTCAATCAGAATGAAAGGAAACCCACAAGTAAAGCTTGAGTAGAGATAGGCTCTTCAACCTAATGGTAGAAGCTCTCTAATTTGCCTCTTGCTCTAAATCCATGCTCATCTGGATTAGCGATGTGGACTATTAGACCATGTTTAAAGATCTGATTCTCTACCTCAAGATTAAAGCCTCGTGAGATAGGCTCAGCATTCCCTTTCTTGCTCATGTTCCTAAATAGGGATTCAGCCTAAGGAACACAAGCAACTTAAGGACTATGGGAAGTACCTACAATCGTCTATGGCAGATGTGGAAATGATGCACCAATTCTTAAAATGTCTCTACATCATGAGCTTGAAGCTGCATGCTCCTCAATTTAGAATTGCTTGGGAAGAACTCTTCATACGATCGCTTCCCCCACTGAAAACCAAGACACTTCACACATCTCATGCATGGCTACTCTAACCTCCCTGCTAGAGTAAAATAAAAGTGTTGGTAATAGCATTATACAGTTTAAGAGTATTGTATAACACTGGTGCGCATATGTACACACTATACTGAGAAGCTCGCATGGCAGAGTAAAGCCCTAATCCTATCAATCTCTCTTTGAAAGTGGAAAGGGAAAATTCTATCATCCTTTTCCCACAACTTTAACTAAGCAGTCTTAATCCAACCAAAAAATCTAACATCCTCTTCTAGATATTGCCCATTGATTTCGACAAGCTAGTTATCGAATACATTTGTGATCGATGGTATCTCATCAGCCAGAGCATTCTCCTTAACAAAACTTGGGAGGATATCGAGAATGTTGATGCCGTAATATCCTTCTTTGAAGAACCCCACTTCCTATTTCAATTGGCCTATCATCACGCTGTTTTAGTTATAGGTGATAGAGAATATCATTGTACGGGGGATGGCTGTATGCTGCAAGTACATAAATGACACATGTTGTTCCATCACCGGTAGACAAAAGTGTCACTCCCCTTGGATGTAATACCACCGCGCCATCGCCAGGTTGAATATGGAGATATGACATCTTGGTTACCATTACAAAATAGGAAGTGTGGCTTTCAAGACCGATCCTCCTCAAGGATAGAGAATTTTGCATCTGTGATAAGTTCTCTCAAAATAGCAGCATTGCCATGACGAATAGCATCTATCCTTTCATGACTGCTCTCCTCATAGAATAGAGGGATGTGACCCCTGAGATGTGCAGTGCCATGGGATCCAGAGTCCTACTATGACCAAAACAGTTGCATCGGCTGATGGGCATATTTGATAGAGGAATTGCATAGGGAAAGAAAAGTAAGCCAGATGACTCAACTGTTAGACCCTAGAGGGGGGGGGTGATTAGGGTCTTATGCTAATCTAATCCGATTTAAATGCCAATTAAAACTAATAACAAGTTATCCTAGCAAGTATGAAATATAACGAGATATGTAAGCTAGAATAAGCAATATGAACAATGAGATATATCCTATATAATGAAATATATATGCAATGATATATAAACTAGCACAAGATAATATATCCTAACAAAGAGATATACAATAAGATATGTGCAAGGATATGCAAACTAACACAATGGTAAATAATCTAAACAAGATAGTGGATGATATAGAAATGAGCAATGCACAATGACGATATAAGATATGAGCATAAATATGAATGAACGCCAAAGCACACTCAAACAAGCAATATGATCACGGAGTTCGGACCTTCCGTCCTACGTCTCCGCTCCCCACTCCCGGGGAGAAATCCACTATCACAACCCGGTTTGGAAGCCGAAACTTCTACACACTCGGTTTACAAGTTCACCGAAAACTCTCACACAACAAACACTATGCAATCACACTCTACACCCACACAAGTGTTGGACCTAACCGTGTCTCCCTCAAGTGCTCGGTTACAACCTCTCCCTAGGTTCGTCAACCGACGCCACTCCTCTTGGAACGATCCCTGACTCTCACCACACACTCCTCACTCGGTGTACAAGTGTATTACAAAGTGATCTCACAATTAAGCACAATATAACAAATGATTGTTCTCTCTAACAAGATAAGAACTCAATTAAGCACAACTCAATGTTACAAACTCTCACAACCCTAATATACTATGTATGCAAATACAATAAGCTCATGTGGGTGTGTGTAACAATGAGATAAAATCAAATCTAAACTCAATATAAACTAGCTTTAATAGAAATGATAATTAACAAATAATTAATAAATAAAAGCTAGAGTTGAGTTTAGAAAAACTTATTTAGATCAAGATGGAGAGATGGAGATTTGAGCCCAAACAAGAAGATAATCTCCTCCACTTGTGAAAGCTAAAACAGCTTTAAACCAAACCCTTAAACAAGCTTAAAACAAGCTTAAACTCTTTTTAAAACCCTTGTTTAAAAACTTCTTTTCTTAAC
This sequence comes from Asparagus kiusianus, assembly GCA_022839385.1. NCBI lineage: Eukaryota > Viridiplantae > Streptophyta > Magnoliopsida > Asparagales > Asparagaceae > Asparagus > Asparagus kiusianus. The sequence goes on from BQKN01064185.1 coordinate 132,681, forward strand.
TTGAAAGAAAGCAACAATAGGGTATTTATACCCAGTCAAAAACTCAGCTAAAACCCCAAAACAAAAGACCAAAAAATCCCAGCCAACGGTAACAAAAATAGCCGTTGGAAAGAGTCAGACTGAGCGGCGGTCGACCGAAAAAATTCGCGGTCGACCGCGATCCAGATCTGAAACTGAGAATACAAGAAGAACTTCATCGATCGACCGGTGCGGTCGACCGATGGAAATTTTAAGCCCTCGGTCGACCGTGGCGGTCGACCGACAAACTCTCTACTGCCCACTGGCTAAAGAATATAGGTGCGGTCGACCGGTGCGGTCGACCGACAACTGATATATGAAAATCCAGTTTCTGAAAACTGTTTGCTGATTTTAAAACACTGTTTAAAAATATCAATAGAATGATTTTGTAGACTTAATAAAATATGTATATGATTGTTATTAAGTCCATAAACTGAGAAAATAATATTTTCACAAATACAATAGAAAATGAAACCATTTTTTTTTTACAAATACTCATATGTTTCATATCTAAGTAGTTAAACCAAATCACAATGATAAATATGAAATATGTAATTTCATATTTATAAACATAAAAACTAAAACTTGTGTTGTATATATATGTGACTACCAATAAAATGTGTGTGTATAGATAATTAAGCTTAGAGTACTTAACACACATAATATAAATCCTAAACTACATTACCCAAGCTTGATTGGTCTTCAATGAGCATGACTTGGTAAACTTTGCGGAAGAAGCTTGAACTTGATCTTTAACTTTGAATTGCAAGGCTTCACTCCACTATTCCGCCAACCTCCATTGGATATCATCGTTGTAGCGCATATTCCATCCAACCTCCAACTTCGTTGTTTGTCTACAATAAATAGAAATATACCAACACAAGACAAATAACATTAGTGATAAATTGTTTGTTAAACATCATCAAAACAAGAAGACCAACATCAACTACTAAGTGTTAACTTTGGCATAAGTGCAAAGCTCACTATGCTTATAATTGAGCAAAGTTCACTCATAGGCGAGGTTCACCCACCACAAAAACAAGAAAATTAGCTATGTTTTACAAGCTTAGGTGATGCTCGCTCCGACATCAATGAACCTCAGTTCAATAGCAAGGTTCACTCAAAGAAGGCCAAGCAAGCTGCATGAGCAAGCCTTACTCGAGTGAACTTCTCCTAAAAGGCAAATAGTGAACCTCGCCTAAAGAACGAAATTCGCTTAGAAGCCAAACAAGCTGAAAATAACAAACTTCACCTAATGAGCAAAGTTTGCCATAAAGAAGTGTTATTGATGATAACTGTCAAAGCTTTACCATAACCAGTGAAGTAAGATTCAACATTGAAGACATTCGATCAAGCCTCACTGTCGATTGCGAAGCTAACTCAGGCTCTTTGAAGCACTATTCGAGCCCAATAAATGCCACTTGCATGACCAATATTCTTATCATTAATGGCGGGAGCTTTGAAAGATGGGTTTTTAAAAGCTTATCTGAGGCCATCTCGATCTATGGTAGTGTAGAAACATGGTTCGATGGATGAGATCCGCCTGCGATTTTCTTGTCCTTGATAAGTTGATGACGGAAGCCACTAGAGTTGAAAAAAGGGCCTAGAAAGTTTTGAAGATCTTAAGGTTTTTGGGTTTTTAAAGGCAAAATGAAGAGGAAGAAGATGAATAGTCTATTTGCATGCTTTTAGGAAATTTCGCCCAAGTTTACACCCTGAACTTCACCCAAGAGTGATTCTCACCTAAATTCAAGGCACAAATTGGGGGACTTTAAAATTCAAAGTCATCTGAGCAAATCTCGCCAACCGACTCAATGAACTTTGCCCAAATGCAGAATGAACTTTGCCAATAAATCAGTAAATTTTGCTAAGAACTAAAATTGAATGAATTTCACCCTTCATGGTGAACTTGATATGGCAAACCTCGTTCGACGATCTCCACCTACACAAAAAGCTTGAGCTTTGCCCTAATTCAAGAGTGAACGAACTTCGAAGAGGCAAATCATGTAGAGATCAAATATACAAGAATGAACAGTTTTATAAATCTTCATTCTTCCGTTGATCATAAATTATTCTTATTATAAGCAATTTTAGTTCCTCAACAAGATCATTGAGGAGCAGAAGGAAAATAAGGAGCAAATAAGAAAAGAAAGGACAGAGGAAAATAGACGACTCCTAACCGCTCTCTGAATCATCACTTGAGACACCTAATCACTCTCTGTATCCTTACTTGTGGAACTCCATGGATCCTTTTCCAGGTGTCATAAGCTTTCAAATAGTTCTACGTAGGTTCTAGCATCTAAAGCTCTATGCATCCCTATCGCAATTTACTTGAGATAAACCGTCTCGACTAACTACAAGTTTACCATTCGGTGGAGAATCTTGTCTTCCTCCTCAGAACCACCTTTAACTTGGGCTAATGCTCGCCTAAGCCTCTTAATTTTTGGCTTCTCTATCAAGGAGAAACTCCTATTTGCTAGGAGTAGACCTAGACATTGAGAGATGAAGACGAAGAAAGAGGGGTATGAAAGAGCTATTTATAAGCCTTTTTGTAAACTTTTCTTAAGAGAAGCACTCCTTACAAGAAGTTATTAGACTACTCAAGGGCTAAAAGATAGCCTAATAGTAGGTTGTTCAGTGAATCTCACCCAAAGATTTAACCACCAAGAGTAATCTTAATCGCAAATCAAAGCAAAGATCTAAGAGTAACCGTCTCAATGACACTCGCCAAGGGACGATCCTCGATCAATGCTCATAATTGTGTGAACCCCACCAAAATTCATCGCTATGGAACATCGCTCAACATAAGTTGTTCCCTGAGCCTCACCCCAATTCAAAGGCCAGCAAATTTCATTCCAACTATAGAATTTGACAAACTATCTACAAAATAGCATATGCAAATGCAACTGAGTATTCAACCAAGATGAATCTACGATGAAGGAAGCCATGTTCTACATTACACCTCTGGCAAACAAGTAGTCAAAGAAAGACAGATCCAACCTAAATAAGACAATTAAAGTTATGTTCAATAGTACACCTCTGGCTACAAGCCAAAACAAGTCAAATGTATGATCTTAAAAACTTTGGGAGGTCTTGTAGACAGTCAAATTACATATGACCTCTCCTAGACTGAAACATAATAGAGATAATACGAATCTAAAACTTGAGACCAACAAGAGCTCGGGAAGTGAACGCCCACGATCTAAACACTTAACTAAATCAGAATAGCACAAATATGAGCTATGGCGAAGCTCGCAAAAGTCATGGTGAAGCTCGCCCATGTCATAATGAACCTCGCTCTTAAGACCAAGTCAAAGTGACAATTCAAGTGAAGTTCGCCAACAATGAACTTTTCCGAAATAGCCCACGTAGACCATGACAATATGTTTTGACGAAGTTGGCTAGAATAAACATCGCCCATGACCATTATTGGTGAACCTCGCCAAGAGCCATTTCTTGTGCTATTTGTAAGGAAATGGTTCACCCATCTCCTAAGTTAATAACCACTAACCCATATTTAATGGCCACTAATTCTCTCTCTTAACTAAGAGAAGGGGAGATCGCTTATTTTTTGGCATCATCAAGAATATAGATAAGTGATTGGAATTTGTCTAGCTTTGGCATTCCTTTATCGAAGGAAGATGACTCTGGTAATATTCTATGATAGATTTTCATAGATCGTTCTATTAGAGATATCAACAAAAGACTCATCCTCTTGCTCGGACCGTCAATGGAGTACAAGGACGAACTCCATCAGCACACAAAAAAGAACCTAGTTTATTAATCTTTTCTTTGTTTCTAAGTTTTTAAAATTATAACTTTTATTCGTAAGTTGTCAATTTGTAAGACCCGAAACAACAACGCATGGCTTCGATTAAGTCAACAAATTTGTAATTTGCCACCTTTACCATCGATGTCACCTCTCAATCATCGATGGTGTCGAGAAACCATCGATGGTTATGAAGCGCATCGATGATATTCAATTCTCAACACTTTTGCACCAATGACAAGTCATAGTATCATCGATGGTTTATATTCACCATCAATGGTCAATGACCTACCATCAGTTGTGGTGGTACTGAAATAAACTTTTGAGCTGATTTTCTTATCGTTTAGCCTCACACACATCTCATTCATGTATTTTCCTGTATTACAATATCTCAAATCAATATTTGTACTAAATGAAAATTTATTATTACTCAAACTAGATATATTGTGCGGATAACATAGGGCTTTCCATGGACACTATAGTCTTAGATCCGAAGGGCACACTTAACACGCTGTCCTACATTCTTGTCTCCTTTTTAATTGCGTTTTTAAACAAGCATACTTCTTTTCTCAGTATTTAACTATTCAAGGGGTAGGAAATGAAAGTGAACTTATCCCCAGGTTATAAGTATGCAAAGGCCTGACGGATCGACCTAGTTGACTTAGTTAGTGGAGCACCTAAGGTTGAGTAAGGTCTTCGACTCTTCATACTGCTTTCATTTTTCATATATAGTTTGAGGACCGCCCTATACCTTGATGTTTTATTTAGTTTGTGATGCGAAATAATGTGATGCAGGTATGAAGATTAATGACAACAATACTTCGTCAAATCAGCGATCGATCTAGGCAGGAAGTTCAAGAATACAGTGTAGCTTTCGATGGTTTTTAAGCAAAAGTGCAATGTACTAAGTTCAAACCCTTTTGTAAATTATCCGGAAAATAAACGTAATAATTCGTTCTCTTAATACAGTTCAAATTGTAATATTTAGACTAGCAAATATACTTGGCAATTGAATCGCTCGCTCACTAATCAAACTGAATACAGCACAAACACATTTGATAATAATATTGATAACAACATGCATGCAATAGCAGTTCCGAAAATATTTGGGCGAAAGAAAGTTAAACCTTCGTCGGGTTGAACTGGTTCGACGGGAGGCTCCTCTGGTGGTGGCTCGTACACGCCGAAAATGAGGGGACAAAGTTCTCCTCCGAGAGCCACATAATTGGGATGAAGTTGCGCGTCTGGATTGAAGCGCCTATGAAACGAACTGATGCCTAACCGGGCTTCCACACTACTGACAATCTAATGAGTCACGCGTTCGACGTATTCGGGCACAGTCTAGAACGTCTGATAGTCGAACCACGGGGAAAGCTGTAAATCAACTATACCAGTCTCTGGATCAAGCACGAACTCGTAGTCTTCAGCATCAGGATCAGCCATGCACTAATGGCCAACAGATTCGCACTGTCACGATGTTTCAGTAGATCTGATAATACGAATGAATCTGAACTGAAACAAATCTGAACCAACTTGATCCGGTTCAGATCTGAACCAAAATAAACCAACAAATAAGTGGGGGGGGGGGTCTGAACAAATCAAATTAGATCCCAGAGCTTCTCCCTTTCATTCGTTATAAGGGAGTGGAGGAAGACGCGGGCCGATGACTGGGCCAAATGGGCGGCGGGGAGGGTGAAGGCGGCGGCGGGCCTGAGGTAGAAGAAGAGGGCGGCGACTGGTGGGAGGAGCAGGGGGGTCGTCGGGATCTGGAGGAGAGCTGAGCGGAACAACGGGGAAGAGGAGATAGGGTTTGGCGGTGTTTGGCGGCGCGTGACTTAAAGGGGCGGTGCTGGAGCGGTGCTTGGGGAGGAGATGGTGGCGCTGGTGTCGAAGGAGAAAAAGAGGGTGAGGTGCGGCTGAGATGGCGTTGGGCTACAATAGAGGCAGAGGTGGACGAGGCAGGCACGCTCGGTCGGGGATTCGGGCGGCGAACTGGGGAAGAGGGAGGTGGAGTTGGGTTTGATTGCCTGGAGGAAGAAGATGATGAACAGTGCTTTCTTTTTCTCTTTTCTTTTTTCTTTTTAATGGCTGCAGGGAAGAAAACGAAATTACTGCTAGGGTTTCACACCACAATCAAGCAAGATAAATTTCATTTTATTCTTCAATATCTGATTTCTGATTACAAGAGTTCTTAAGTAGCAATTACAGATTTGGAATATCTTAATTCCCTCAAATCTCTCTCTCATAATCAGTTACAACTAATCAGCTGATTACCTACCAAATTAAAATCAAAATTCAAAATTTTGAAATTCAAAAATTTAAAATTCAAACTAATTATTACAACTGAAATCAAAACCATAATGTTGAAACATGGCGCCTTCTGCGCTGATAAACTCGGCAAAAATCTCGTGTACGCATCCAGATGTCCTCATCATTCTCCCCGGGTAGGAGATAACTCGACCCTGTCAAGTGTAAATCAAAACGGCTGTGATACTGCTCAAGAAGATCTGGATCCAACCTCTGTAAGTCATCCCTATCGAGCCAAGTGTCATCGGACTTAGGTCGTCCTTTCCAACGTACCAAGTACCTGCGGATACCACCATTGCTAGTAGAAACAATGTTATCATTAATAATAGTATCAATGTCATGTGCTGTATATGTGGGTGATATCTGGGGAAGTGGAGGTAAAGGGGAGCTCTCAGAAATAGGCTCAAGGTAGGCTCATCAACCAGTGGGTTGTCAAGGTTAAAATGTGGGCCTTTGTACTCTACTAAATCCATAATACTAAAAGTCGAACCAATATTAAAACCTTCGGGAAGGTCGAGAACATAAGCATTATCATTAATTTTCTTGAGAATTTTAAAAGGTCCTGCACTTCGCGCATGCAACTTTTTAACAGTTCCCGGGGGAAACCGTTCCGGACGTATCCGAACCATCACATAATCACCAACATAAAATTCTTTAAACTTCCTTCTTAGATCTGCTCGCATTTTATAGTTAGCATTGCTGTCATTGATCTTCTTACTGATGTCTTTATGCAAGTCATGAATGCGAGATGCAAATGCAGATGCTGACTCAGATACTCTATGATGTACAGACACGGGGACAAGATCTATAGGCTGTCTAGGTTTGTAACCATACACGACTTCAGCTGGACTGACACCTGTAGACCTATTAACAGAGTTATTATAAGCAAATTCAGCAGTAGGCAAATGTTGATCCCAACTCCTAAGATTCTCACCAACTAGCGATCTTAATAGGTTACCTAAGCTCCGATTGACTACCTCAGTTTGACCGTCAGTCTGGGGATGAAAGGCCGTAGAGAATTAAAGTTTAGTTACCATTTTGTGCCAAAGGGTTTTCCAAAAATAACTTGTAAATTTAACATCCCTATCTGACACGATTGTTTTCGAAAGTCCGTGCAGTTTAACAACTTCGTTGAAGTATAGCTTAGCCACATGAGAAGCGTCGGAAGTTTTGAAGCATGGTATGAAGTGGGCTATTTTGGAGAAACGGTCCACAACAACAAGGACAGAATCATGTTTTCTAATCGTTTTCGGGAGTCCTAACACGAAATCCATACTAACATCCTGCCATGGGCAACTTGGCACAGGAAGAGGAGTGTACAAGCCAGTGTTCTGCTTACGTTGTTTCGCCACCTGGCAGATGTGACATCGACCCACTAATCTAGAACGTCGCGTTTAATGCTTGGCCAATAGAAGCGACTTTCAACTGCTTCGACAGTCTTATTGTTCCCAAAATGTCCTACAAGGCCTCTCGCGTGTAATTCCCAAATTAAGAATTCTCTCAGGGAGGTGTCAGGAATACACAACTTGCGACAATGGAAAAGATATCCATCCTTCAGGAGAAAGCCATCAATTTCACGGGTCACTCCATCATTCAGCAAAGTATAAACTTCTCTAAAATCAGGGCACGATTCATATTGGTCTTTGATTTTCTCAAAACCGATTACTTCCGTACTCAAAGTGGAGAGGAGGTGCATGTTTCCGGTAAAAGTTGCTGTTTTCATTGATGTTCTCTTTTTTTTTGAGATCTGTTACAACTTTGAGCGTCACAACAGAGTTTAAATGAAAACAAAAGATTACAACTTAAACGAAAATAAACACGAGAGCCCGGTTTGGTACGGTCTCGCTTGCGTGTGTTGTTGGCCTGTGACGGGGACGTCGATGTCCGTGGACCGCCGACTCTTCAAGATCCTTGCCG
>BQKN01064185.1:143518-183769 GCA_022839385.1 Asparagus kiusianus
CGTACCTATGCTCGTGTTGTAAATTCCTAAATATTAAAGCCCTCTTTTTTAGGACTAATGATTTTGTATCTATTATATATTATCTGTATTTTCTGTATACAACGAGCCCTCTCCCTTGGGATTGGTTGTGATGTTACCCGCTATAGAGCTTTAACGCTCGTTGTTTCCCCACTTTCAGGTAACGAGCCAGGGGTACGGAGAGCCGTAGGTTGATGGATTTGCTCTAGCAGTTATTCATAGATATTATTAGTATATGTTTGAACTCCACAATAATTTTGTTTATGAACAATTGAGAGTTTATTCTAGTTTTTGTAAAGGCGAGGTTCCTAAATGTTATTTCTCCCTGTGTCGAGACATTTGTATTCAGCTCAGATATTGTTTCTTCTCAGAGATTTATTTACTCATATCAGTGATGACTATTTTTCTTCAGATCACCTATTGTTTATTACTGTTCTATTATATTTTCTTTTGCCTGTTTTGTACCTACACCTGTTGTTGATTCCACTAGATGGATACTTATTGTGATGGTGAAACGTATTATTGCACGGTGTAGTGCATGACAGGTTTGACATTCTTGATTTTACCTTGGACTGCAGCCTTGTGTGAACCCAGGGGCGTCACATTAAAGAAGTCGTGCATGAGAAGACCGCAGTAGGTCTATGACTCAAATTGATATCTCTTTACATGACAAAAAAAACTCTCGCCAATCGATTACACTTGAAACAAATACTGTTTATGCTCCACATGACGGATGGTACATCTATTAAATCACATCTGGATTAATTCAATTCTATTATCATGGATTTGGAGAATGCAGATGTAAAAGTAGAAGATGAAAATCAAGCTTTGTTATTATTATGTTCCCTACCACCCTCTTACAAGTACTTTAGGAAAACTATGATACATGGCAGATAATCTATCTCAATGGAAGATGTGAAATCATCTTTATTCTTGAAAGAGTTGATGGATAAGGAATTGATGGGTGTATGCATTCAATTAAAGGTGGAGTTTTGATAGTTTTCAGAGGTGATCTAGTTATCATGAAAGCAAAAAGATCAGAAAATATCTACATCTTTTAAGGAAAGACAGTTATGGTTTTGCTACAATTACTACGTCATCGTTGTCAGAGACTAATGTCACTACGTTGTGGCATATGAGATTGGGTCATATGAGCAAGAGCGGTATACTCAGCATGGGGGGACTTCTTTGTGGTCAGAGTACAAGAAAGATGCATTTTTATGAGCACTGGGTTCTTAATAATCATATTTTTACTATGATTTTATACCCTTATTATCTATTTTACATGAATAAATATACTACTAATAATTATTTTTATCTTAATTTGTAGGTTAATGAATAAAAATATTAAATAAAAGCCCAAAAAACTCTAAATTCCTCATTTTGTAACATTTTATTGAAGTCCAAGGTCAAGCCAACAAGCCTACAGAAGCCGAAGAAAATAAAAATCCAATATCATATTTAAGATAAATGGTTGCAAAGAAATGATGATATCTCTTAATCCGGAAGGAAGAATTTAACGTATAATATATGAAAATCACCTATCTCAATGAGACAAAGCCAATTGTCAAGTTAGATTTTTGATATAAGTATCGGTAGGGGTATCGATAAGGGTATCGACACTAGTATCAATACATTGTTATTGTAGCGAAACAAAGGCTGAAATTGTTTGGCTTAGGGCTCAAGTTTAATACAAGGGCTCTCATTTATTGCTGTAGACTATAAATAAGAGTAGTGAGTGAGGGGTTGAGGGTGTGAAAAACTTTGTAACTCCATTTGGAGAAGAGGATTACTCTTAATTGAAAAGACCTTCTAAATTTGTAACTTTTGTTGCAATTAATAAAAGATTTTTTCACCTCTTTATAATTTTCTTTTTTTCTCTTTATTTGAAGATGAAGATGAAAATAAAGATCAAGATGGAAGTTTTCTTTCACCTTGAGGCTAGAATCCTCTTGGGATATAAATTTCCTCTTTATTAATAAATTTATCTTTTTTACTTTATTTTTTTGTTTAAATAGCTAAGAGGCTAGAACCCTCTTGCCTTAGATTTATTTTCATGCTTATATAGTAGATTTACTTTCATGTTTATTCATTTGCTTTAAATTCTCGTATTTTTAATTTTTGCAATTTAATTTGTAGTTTAGTTCTTGTAATTTATTTTGTAGTTTAGATTTTATTTTCTTACACTATTCGCCTTGAGGTTAGAACCCTCTCGGGATTAGTTTTTACTTTGTTTATTTTTTATTTTCTTTGATTCGTCATGAGGCTAGAACCCTCTAGGGAATTGTATTTTCTTGAGATGTGAAATTAATTCTTGTAGGAACTCTAGAAATTGCATGAAATTAGCTTTATTTGTTTTATAATTTGTTAATCTTTCTCTTATGCTTAAATTATTCATGCTTAGGATATTCAACTAAGAATTAATTAGTAGAAGGACTTCTAGAATTAATATTTAGTTGTTATTCTTTTTATGAGTATTAATTTTTCTTAGATGATAATTTGATAGGTTATGCTTTCCTTAAATGATTTAATAGTCTATACTTAATAAATCTAAAGTAGAATATGATAAAAAGCGAATGGTTCATATTTTATAAGTGAGATTAGCTAGTGAAATCTGGAAAAATGACTAGTTAAGAGTATACGTGTTTTACACACTGATAAAGTTAGAAACTAGAATAACTTAAAAAACATTATAGGTATCTTTAACATCTTTCCAACAAATCCTAAATCACGTTATTCCGAGGCCAGATGAGAAAGTTACAGCAAAAATATCGAATTTGGTTTTTCCAGTCAGACTAGGTATCTTGGTTCGGGCCAAACGGGTTTTGTTTCGGATTTGCCTCTATAAATACATGTATTTTTTTAAAAAAATTCTTTTCTTTGATGATATCTCTGAACTCTAACAGCCACCCTCTTCCCTCAAAAACTTTAGATCAATTTCTTATGAGTTTTGTGAGCTTTGTGAAGCAAAATACCGACACGAGGGCAAGATCATCGATGTGTGGCAAGGGAGAATGGGTTGTTTGCACTTTTGGATGTTTGTTGTTCATTGCAGAGGCTTGTACACATACAAAGGCAAGATCACCTCTGTCCAAACCTATTCCTAGATTAAAAATCATGTTTAGGGTAAAATCTAACGTGTTAGAACTTAATTTATGATGTTTATACCCTAAACTCATGTCAAGAATCATAGAACGAATCTGAAACTAGTATATTAATATGATCATGATCATTAGGTTTTATTTTAATGAGTTAATTACAATTTAATCTGGTTTACATATTTTTGATTGTTAAAATTATCAAGAATTTGATTAATTTGATTATTTAAACCCTAGCTTCATGCATGTAAGTGATATATCTTATTTAAACAAACCCGTGTTAGGTATTTCATTATTTTTGAACCAAGTTTATTCATCTACGATAATAAAAACCTAAGTTTTAAAGAAAAACAATCGAAAAACCAAACATGTGTTTAATCTATCGGATCAGTCGACTGTTGATGCCATCAATCAACTGACAGGAGATCATCAGTCGACTGATGGTAATCATCAGTCGACTTAAGGGATCGTGTTGGCCCTGTTGTTTTGTGAAAGACCCTATCAGTCGACCAATGAGGTTGTCGATCGATTAACCAGGTTGGTTTTTGTGAGATTGAACATTTTGCTTGTTTGTTTGTCTGGTGAGCATTTTTGCGCAAGACATGAGCTGATATTCATTCATAGTTTGAGGAGTACATGTACGGGGATTGAGTATGTATGATTATATTGTTTGGGGTATCCAAACAGGTTACAATCGTTAAGAGTAACTATAAGCATCAAAAATTACCTACACGCTCTCGCACGCAGCTTAAAGCAGAGAGAAGACGATGAATGTTACTATCTGAGTCACAGAAGCTTAATGGATGTCAATGAGCGCATGAAGCAAGTCGACGAATCATGTGAAGCAACTAAACTACAGAATAACGAAGGCGAACTGATCGGGAGCTACGCTTCGCTGACGAAAAAAATGAAGCGCATCTCATGTCCTGTCTACTCCATATATGATTCAACCATGGGAGCTTGTAGATCTCCTTATCAGCTTTCATGCGCACTTTGAATAGCATAATTCCGAGTTCGGACGACGAAGATACAGTGGAAACAAATTGGACGTGCAAAACAGTGCCCCAGACCTAAGCAGCGACACCACACATGTCTTGGCCAAGGTGTCTTGGCCAAGGTGTCTCGGCCAAGGCCGAGACACTACGAGTGTTCGTAGGTCCCAAAAAGCCATTTTTACAATTTTTGAGCGGTTTTTAACCGTTAACCATCTAGATTTGTTTTAACTGATCTAATATCATCCAAGAACATGATAAAGTGGTTGCAACTAAGGATAAGAGTGAATTTGTGATTCTTTTCTAGAAACAGAGCTCCTGAGGCCTATAAATACAGCCTTAGGGCCTTCATTTGCAAACATCTGGAATTTTCGAGCCTCGGCGATGCCATGCTAAATTGGAGACTGAAGGAACATGAATTTCAGAGAAGAGGAGAAGATCGGATTGAGTTCTTCGGCATAAAAAAGAAGAGTTCGTCAGATCTACAGTTCCAGGTTTCTTCCCTTAAGATGATACCTAGCTGCGTTCTCGAGAAGAGTGGTTATCTCGTTGTTGCCGAGATAATCACTTCAGTTTTTTTATTCTTTCATGAATCAACGAAACTCCAGATTGATCTGATCATTTTGTAGTCCACGGATATCAATGTCTCCATCATAGGCAAAGATCTCATGCAAGCAGACGGAGATAAACGTCTATTGTGTTTGTTTGAAAAGAGTTATAATTTTCATTATTTTATTGTGTGGGGAGATCTTATAAAAATATCAACTTTTAAACTCTTTGTAACGCTTGAAGTTGTAATGAGTTATACAATGAAAAAATTAACTTTCACACCAAACAAGCTAGCGACCATAGTGGGAGCCAACGGCCTTACTGCTAAGGCTATCGTGTCGCAACCGGCAATCAAGATCCCAGTGAACGAAGAGGTCGAGTACGAATTCGACCAGTAAAAATTAGAAGAGTATATCTCTTCCTCCTCCTCCAGATCTGCCTCTCCTCGCAAGCGTAGGAAGGCCTCCTCTTTCGGGAAAGCTCACTGGAGTTTAGTCTCGAAGATCCAAGATCCCCTCGCCGTCACTGCACTTACACCTCGCGACACCCCTCCAACATCCAATGAGGTCAAAGCTAAAGACCTAGGCCTCCCATCCATCAAAGGTTTAGCTATTGAAGGCGCGCCAACTCTATTGAAGAGAGCACGCCAAAGGCAATGCTAACGCCTTATGTGTCAACTTGCCATGCCTTTGGAGCCAATGGACACGATCCTCTATGATGTGGATCTGAAATCCAAGAAGTGCCAAGAACCACAACAATGATCGAGCAACCCCTCCTCCAAAGTAGAAAAGAATGAATGGGTCCACATCAAAAGGACCCACTCTACCCTTGGGGAGTAAATCCAGAACCACCGCATATTTGGACCCACTCTACCCTTGGGGAGCTAATCCAGAAGCACCGCATATTGCTTGTGCACGGCCGAAGCCTAGTGCAAAAAGCACAAGAAATGCAGACGGAAGAGGCGATTAAAAAATCACCCAAGCATAAATGGGTTTGGATGCCAAAGGTCAAATCAGCACCTAAGGCAAAAGTAGACGAAGTTACCATTTAGCCTTCGCCAACTCCGGATCCCGCTCCCCTTGTCCCCGTACCTCCGACGAAGCTATATAGTAGTGTGGATCTCCTTAAATTTAGAATTCCTCTGAAAGATCGTATTGGTCCTCTCCCCAAAGATTGAGGTAAAGCACCTGTTAAGTAGCGATTAGGACCGTTGAAAGGCTCCCGAACAACCATTCAGGCTGGGGGTCATACTAATCCCCCCAATAATGATAACAAAGGGAAATCCCTTATGACTGACCGCATCGGATTGTTAGTCGAAGTTCAAGAGCCCGTTAGAGTTTCACACTCATGAAGGCATTACTCTAAGCGTGTGACTCTTGAAGACGCCAATGAAGCGTTATATCCCCAGAGAGAAATGTGTTCATCTAATGATAATATTATACCTGAGAAGTCATACCAAGACATAATGGGTTGCTCTGGTCATCAGACCAATGAGTTATACTATCAGGCTGGGGGTACGAATAAGTCTCAGGAGAGAAAAACCCGAGAAACAGACTCTCACTACCCGTGTGCTAAGATTATCAGGGCAGTGTTGTCAGAATGTTCCTGTCCCAGGACGGTTTTGGAGAGAGTTTTAGTGTTTGAGAGGATCTCCACTAGAACATCCAAGCCTAAGCCAAGGCATTTCCATAGAAAGAAACCTGTCACTCAAGACGATGAATTTCTTTAATTGTCTGTCAACATGACTGATAAAGGGAAGTCAACACGATGCTTTAGTCCAGATTAGTTTTTGGTAATATCCTAGCATATGACCTGACTACGATCAGGAACCATTAGACAAAGGGATTACTAACGAATGCAAAAGGGACTATCCTCAAATGACGAAACATCAGACGCTTGTTCTATAATGGCTTCTGATAATACAACATCAAGCGCAGGACAATCCTATGAGTTATTTATGATCAACGCCGAGCAAATGACTAAAATTCTCGAGGATGCTCTAGCCAAGAAAAAGACAATTTTAAATTATAAATGGAAATGGCTATGCAGGAGATGAGGGAAATGCATAGCCAACAAATTACGGTACTAGCGAATCAACAGGGAGAGTCCAGCCGTCATAATAATCCCAACCAAGTTGATAGCAATCGGGAAGCGGACGAGAATACCAACATGGATACCCCTCCGGTTGACAACAATACCGAGAGTGGTCCCTTAGATGATAACAATACAAAGGAGGACTACGTCGCTTCTCCCTAGGATCGCTTAAAGAAAGATACGAGCGAGGATAAGAAGATGAGGGACTTAGAGAGCAAAATCAATGCGTTGATGAGTGCTCAAGAAGTAAAGAAGTCCAGAATACCGTGTCCATACCTGAGAGAGTAGGAATCAATGCTGTACCCGGCAAAGTTTAATTTGATCAACTTCACGACGTTCAACAGAAAGGGTTCCCCCACTCAACATTTAATATACTTCAAGTCTCATTTGGGAATAATTTTCGGTAATGAGCCTTTGATGCTACGGTAATTCGTTGGCACTCTTCGTGGAGTAGGCTTCAATTGGTGTCGTCGTCTTACGCCAGGGAGTATCAGCAGTTGGGATGACATGAAAGACATGTTTCTTACAAATTTCTTCAATGATGATACCGAGGTTTCAATCAGAACATTATTCGATGAGAAACAAAAGGATGGAGAGTATGTCAAGAACTTTGTCAAACGATTCCGGAACAAAGCAGTGAATTACCAAGATCCAGTCAGTGAAGATTTCATCCTTGAAACTTATCACAAAAATCTTTCATTAGATATCCTCAAATCTATGGGAGTGGTGCCATCCAAGACTTGGATGGATTTAAAGGTGCGAGGAGAATGAGCCGAACGCTTTCTCAAGAGGAAGAAGGTCGAAAGAGGTCAAACGATAACAAATACTCCACAACAGAATTTTGTCCCTTAGGGTAAAGGAAAAGTACAAGCAAACACAGTGGACGCGAACCAAACATTTGAGCTGCAACCGCAATCGCAACAAGCTATAAAAAGCAAAAGGCGTCTCAGCAGTCACATTAGCAACAACGACCTCAAAAACAAAAGACCTCAGAACCAAAATTCCCAAAAGTTTACTCGTTTAAAGAAGACGAAGTCCCCAGTATTTTCAAATACCTCATAGAGAACAACAATATCAAGTTGCCTCCAATCCAAGATCAAGAAGACGCTAATAGGGTTAATGACCCAAAGTATTGCGCGTTCCATAGAGTGGTTCATCACCATACCAAGTCATGTTATGCCCTTAAAGATAAAATCCAAGCTTTGATCGATGTTGGGGTCATTACTATAAAACCATCTAAAGAGAAGAAGGTGGGTGCGAACGCATTGTTAATCAGCTTTGGATATGTTCCTTTGAATTGGTTTCACCCCAAACCTATAATGAATGTATCGGTGAAGATCGTCAACGACAATCCTCACAAATAACAACAGAAAGGATTTGTGCCACACACAGCCCTAAATGGCGAGATTCTCTAGGTCCACCCTGATCTGATTGAAGATGAATAATGGGTCGGATCGTCATCCAAGAAGAAATCAAAAGGCAAAGGAAAATCCTATTGCAGAGCCTCAGTCATTCTAGAAAGAAATAATAAAAGAATTCCTACTTTCCCACTCTACGAAGATGGGCAAGAAGTCTTTATAACCTGCGGAGAACCGACTTTTGCTACCAGAAGTGGAAACGAATACTACTTCAAAAATCCAAGTGCCTCCAATCAGTTAGCCGAGCAGGGGGTGACTAAAACTATTTCTTCTAAAATATTAGCTAAAATGGGAGTGGCCACAACTCCCCACGCACCTGCTGAGAAGAATCAACAAAAGTAAAAGGAGAAAGAGCCCTTATACCTAAACATTCAGAACCCGAAGCAGTATCGATTCAATCAACCGATTGTAAGAGATTAACTGGGGAGCTCGAATACTCCGCATCGCTTTGATATTATAGCACAATTAGCTAATATACCAGCTAGATTAACCTTATATGAGCTATTGCATCTTTCAAAAGACACAAGGGAAGCGCTACAAGATGCCTTGCCCAATTCTGATGTTTTCCTGACTCAGATCGAGACATCCCCTGAAGAGCCAAAGCCGTCAGTCCAACACTGCAACCTCGTGACAAACCACTTTTCCTGCATTACTTTCACCAAGGAGGATATGCAGACAAAGAATTCAAAGCATGACCGACCCTATAATTCACCGGGCACATTGGCTCCAGCGTTGTCAACCGGATCCAAGTCGATCCGGGTTCCGCTGTTAGCATCATGCCACTCCGATTGATGTACAGTCTCGGAATATCGACCAGTAAGCTGGCCTCCACGGGCACTACAATCTACAGATTAAACACCAGTGGGTCCAGACCATTAGGTAAAACCCGAGTAAAGTGCCAGAATGGAGAGTTAAAGTTAGAAGTCACATGTTATGTGATCGACGCAGAGACTTCTTATAACTTACTGTTGGGTCGACCATGGATCCATAGTAACGTTATAGTCTCTTCTACCCTCCATCAGTGTCTTAAATATGTAGACACTGATAATGAGATCAAGACGATGGTCACGGATAAGTAACCGTTTAAGGGATTAGAAAATTATTTTACTGACTCCCTTTTCTATGGTACTTAACCGATACTGAACCATCGGCCCAAGGTACGGACAACGAAAAAGAAGCTGATACCAAAGTTGGGTTTGATTACGATGGTAGTTTTGTACTTAATGACATTGTACCCATTGTAATTGATCATGATGATGAAGAGTCATCGGACAATAGTTGTAATTGGCAACTTGTCAAAGAAGTAGCAATAAATGATGATTTAGAGTATTTGTTGTGTCTTGATAACATCATGAAGGGGTTATACAATGACCCTGACTTGTATATACAACTTCAATCGTCTTGCATGATGAAGAAACATGTTCAGGATTCATTTGGAACGACACTTATCATTCTTGCAAAGGCAGGGGGTGAAAAGGAAGTCATCTACGGTAAAGAAAAGGCGTTTTCAGTACCAGACCACTTCTTAAGAGAAGATGACGATGATGATAAACCTGCTCCTCATTTTTTTAGGTATGGCTCAAAAGTGCGTAATTTCATGGAAAAATACGGATATGACCTTACACTCGGTGAAGGTCTTTGTTTTGGTCGAGGTCCATGAGTTTCGCCTTGTATGGCCTATGTACCAAAAGAAAAACCGATAATTATTATAGCTACAGAAGAGGTTTAGGCTATGTCTCCTCATCTGATGAAGAGTGTTGCTGGCAAGTCATTAATCAAATAGCTAATGAGGGTAAAGACGAATATTCTTCCGGTTCTTCAGCCTAGGATTCTGATGCTAGTCTTCGAGAAATGTTCAAAAGACTAATGTCAAACATGACTACGATCGACCCCGTTATGATTGAGGAAGACGATCAAATACCAACTTGGGAAGACCCTTGGGTTCATCACCTGAATATACAGTACAGTGATAGGTTTGAACAAAGGGAACGCCCTATCGAGGATCAAGTAATCCAGGTGAATATGGATGATGAGGATAATATGAAGTCGATATTCATTAGCGACAGCCTCCCGCCAAATGAGAAAGAAGAGTTAATTACCCTGATTAGAGAGTACATTAAGTTTTCACCTGGAACTATGAGGATATACTAGGACTCGATCCAAATGTGGCAATGCACCATCTCAACATTAAGCCATATGTTAAACCTGTCAAACAACAGCAAAGACGGTTTCGTCCTCAAATTATGGAAGTGATCAAATCCGAGGTTAAAAAGCTTATTGACTCGGGTTTTATCAGAGAGGAGCAACATCCTGAATGGTTGGCCAGGTCCTTAAGAAGAACAAGAAAATCAGAATTTGTATCGACTTTAGAGATCTTAACATCGTCTGCCCAAAAGACGATTTTCCTCTTCCCATCATGGATGTTATCATCGATAATACATGTGGGTTCGAGAGAATGTCCTTCATGATGGATTTTTTGGTTATAATCTAATAAAGATGCATCCAGATGACAAAAAGCAAACTGCATTCAGAACACCCCTTGGTATTTTCTGCTACACGGTTATGCCCTTTGACCTAAAGAATGCAGGTGCCACATACCAGAGAGCCATGTTAAAGATTTTCCAGGAGCATCTCCGGAAGACTGTTGAATGCTATGTGGACAATCTAGTCATGAAAAACCATAACAAGAATGATCACATCAAAGACTTGAGGACGATGTTCAACTTAATGCGGACTCATCAGTTAAAGATGAATCCTACTAAATCTTTTCTCGAAATGTCTAGCGGCAAATTCCTTGGATTCGTTGTCACCACCAAGGGTATCCACATTGACCCCGATAAGGTAAAGGCAATTAATAAATTGCAACCCCCGAGAAACCTTAAAGAACTCGAAATGTTACAAGGGCGGTTGGTGTACATCCATCGGTTCATTTTAAACCTTTCAGGAAAATGTCAACCATTCTCTAGACTCACAAAGAAGGGTGTATCATTCATATGGGATGACGCTTGTCAAAAAGTGTTTGAAATTATGAAAGAATATCTCTCGAAACCCCCTGTACTCGTTGCATCGAAATCAGGCAAACCGTTCTTGATTTATGTCAAGGCAACGAGCCACTCGTTAAGTGCATTATTTGCACAAGGCGACGACAATGATCACGAACAGGCTGTATATTACCTAAGTCGGATCCTTGTGGGTGTCGAATCTCGATACCCAATGATTGAAAGAGAGTATCTCGCCTGGGTGTTCGTTATTCAAAAGATGTGACGCACTAGTTGGTCAGACAGACTATTTACGTCATTTCCAATATTAACCTAGTCCGAGTATTCATGACACAACCGGCTTTCATGAATTGGCGGTTAGCAAAATGGGCCCTGCTGCTGTCCTAATACGATATGTATTTTAAACAACAGAAGTCGGTTAAAGGACATGCTATTTACGATCTTCTAGCAGCTAACCTAACTACGGATACCGCCGAGATATACGACGATCTGCCAGATGATACCCATAAAGTCAACATAACTTCCCATCAATAAGTATGGCATTTATACTTCAACGGGGCTTCTCGAGCAGCTAATGTAGAAAGTACTCCCGGATGTTCTAAGATATCCTCTAGAGTTGGAGTCGTTTTAGTTTTCCTGGGAAAACATATGATGCCTCGAGCCTACTCTCTTACCGAGCCGTGCTCGAATAATGTAGCTAAATATAACGCGCTACTCATCGGACTCAGTTTTGCTAAAGAACTGGGGGTTGAGTATCTCGAAGCTTTTGGCGATTCCCAACTCATAGTTAAGCAAGTTTAGGGAGTATATAAGGTCAAAAATAAGGATTTGATACCATACCATAAGGTGGCCGTTGAGATGGTAGAATCGTTCAAAGGATTCATCATCGAGTATCTTCCACATTTACAGAATGCATACGCAGATGTGCTGGCAGCATTAACAATGTCTCTGGCACAGCCTCCCGAAACAGAACAGTTTGTTACGTAAGAACTCACCAGCTCTTCATGCCAATCTATGATATAGACAATGGAGAGGAGGATACTAAAGAAGTGCATTCAACCCAAGTTGAGTTCGAACCCCAAGACTGGCGTTTTCCCATCATATACTATGTCCTACATGGGATTTTACCGAAAGATGCGAAGGAAAGAGACTCAACCTGACGGAAAGCATCGAGATTATACTATAACACAGAGAGTCGAACGCTATATCGTCGGGGGTATGATGGTTTGCTACTACGTTGCTTATTGACTAAAGAAGCAGAAGAGGTCCTTAGGGAGATAAACGAAGGAGTTTGTGGTGCACACCAACCCGACCCAAACTTTATGACCGCATCAGAAGGATGGGATATTTCCGGCCCACCATGATTAAAGATGTAGTCGCGTATGCCCAAAAGTGTCATGTGTGTCAATACACATGAATTATATGCACTAACCCCCGGAGCATCTACACCCTTCGACTACATCATGGCCCTTCGAGACTTGGGGAATGGACGTTGTTAGCCCTATTTTTTCCTCCGTCGACTAAAGGCGACCGGTTCATCCTGGTGATTACTGATTACTTCTCCAAGTAGGCTGAAGCGATTCCGCTCAAAGAAGTGAAGATGAACAACGTCGTTGCATTCATTAAGCACCATATTATCTACCGATATGGTGTCCCAAGGAGAATCATACATGACAACGGTCCTTAGTTTGTTAGTAATGCCTTCATCAAATTTTGTGAGAAGTTCAAAATTCAAGACGTCTCGTCGACAACTTACAATCTTACAGCAAACGGATTGGCTGAAGCCTTTAACAAGACTATCATAAAACTTTTATCGAAACTCGTGAAGACTAATAAATGAGATTGGGATAATAAACTCAGCGAAGCTCTATTGGCCTATCGCACCACAGTTCGCACGTCGACTGGAGCAACCACGTATTCTCTGGTGTACGGGTGCAAAGCGATTCTTCCATTAGAAATCCAGATTCCATCTCTTCGGATTACTCTTGCTGCAGAGATGATGACCGAAGAATAACTTCGGAAACATCTCAAAGAACTCGAGATGCTCGATGAAAAGCGCTTGGAAGCCTAACAGCACATTGAATTCTTCCAAGCCAGAATTTCCAGAGCTTTTGATAAAAAGGTTTGACAATGGAGTTTTAAAGAAGGAGACTTTGTTTTAGCCGTCCGACGGCCAATCATCCTTAATTCAAAGAAGAAGGGTAAGTTCGAACCTAAATGGGAAGGACCATTTGCGGTAGAGATAGTCTATTCAAATGGCACATATTGCCTTATTAACAAAGAAGGCGCCCAGCTTATGATGCCGATAAACGGGAAGTTCCTAAAAAAATTATCCTTAGTACATTCAAGATAACCCATGTATCGAGAAGTTCCTAGAAGAATACTATGTCTGGTGTTCTTAGTGATAAACTAGTTACTACAAAAGTGATAAATAAGAAATCCCCACTTGAATTTTGAATGTCCTCAAGGTTGAAGCGTATCTCATTGCTAAGATCCAATTCACCAACTCTCATGAATACTTTTGCTAAGACAAGATTCAACCATTTTGATAGATCAATCTTTCCTCACAATTCATATCAGTTAAATCATATCAGTTAAATTTGTTAAACCTGTTCAAACTCTCGCCGTGTTTGTACACTTAACACTCACGTTGTTAAAATACTAACACGACACTCAAAAATTCTATCCACCAATCTTTGGCAATTTTCAAACTTGGCGTGTTAAGTCCTGATCACTTAACATCGAAATCCTCCATCGAGTGGCTAATATAAGTCGACATTTTCACTGCTATCGGTATTCCACTTCCATTGCTTCCTTGGTCAAACCTATAAAAGTTAGGGCCAAAGCCAGAATCCCCTCTCGATTCCTTCCATGAACGATAGGTCCACTTTTAGTTTGAGCAATCAAACCTATAAAAGTTAGGATTGTCTAACCTCACTTGGTCAAATCTACAGATAGTTAGGACCAAGATCGAAATGCACCTTTCGATAAACAAAAGACTTTTACCTTTTCCTATTCGGCCAAACCTATAAAAGTTTGGGCTGAAATCAGAATTTAACTTTAATAAATGAGGAATTCTTTTCTTGGATTAAGCAACCGATCTTATAAAAGTTAGGGTTGCTTGAATCTTTTCGATTCTCGGAGTGGAGATCCCACTCCTAGTTTCACCTTTCCGGATTCTTGGGGTGGAGATCCCACTTCGAGTCTCCCATTTTGGGTTTGTTTTCACCTGAAAAAAGACATGGGGATAGAATATAAAATTCTTCTTCTCCAGCATCAGGTTCGTCTTACCCTAAGAAAAGACATAATTCCTGACTTCAAATCTGTGCACTTCATACACAGGGGATTTTATCTTGATCCCTAATTAGAGATAAGTCTACGTCTAACATACATTGCCGGTTTAGTCTTTCACCGAATAAAGAAGACACCAAAATACAAGTCTAGGGAATTTTATCTCGAAACTTAAGTAGGGATAAGTCAACGCTTAACACGTGCTGCTGGGTAGCGTGTTCCCATATAAATGGCAAAGTCTACGTATTCAATGTTGTAGCACTAAGAAAGTTAACTCTCTTAGCATAACGTTACATGCGGAATGAACTTAAACAATCTGCATGCAAGCCTGATTCAAACGGTAACCGGTAAAGGCACGTTAAATCCGTTGATGGCTAAGAATTTGCCAAAAATCCTAAGGCTACGTCTAACACACGTTGTCGGTTTAGTCATTCATCGAGTGAAAAGAATCCATAATACAAATCTGGGGACTTTTATCCTAAATCCTAAGTAAGGATGAGTCAGTGCCTAACACGCGTTACCGGGTAGTCTATTCCCGTGATAATGACAAAGTCTATGTATTCAAAATCATAGCACCAAGTCTAAGAAAATTAACTCTTTTAGCACAACATCACATGTGAAATGGATTTTAATAATTCACATGCTAGTCCGATCCAAATAGTAATCGGTAAAGGTAGCCAAATCCCTTAACGGCTGAGGGTTTGCCAAAAATTCTATAAGTATTGTGTTTATTTGTCCCAAATTCGGATAAAAAAATCATGACAAAAGAAGAAACATGCTAAATGATATACTTGGCTTTTGTTAATAAATCAAGTCAAAATATACAATGGTGGAGTCTATTAATATAAACGTAATCGGCGACTGAGAATATGAAGCTCCAACGTAGAAAGTTCATTTGCATAGCCCTGCTCGAGTTCGGCCTACAGATCAGCCAGGACGGAATCTTTAGAAGTGTTCAGTATCATTGCAGCTTCACCTTTTAACCTTACCAGTCTCTCCTGTACAGGCCCTAACTTCTCAAGCGTCTGTCTACGGGAGTTCTCTATGTCGGCTAGCTCACCTGCGATGATGACGCTAGACTCCTCGACGTACCTCAAGGCATTCTTGAGTTTGGCTATCTCCTCACGGTTGGAATCTAATGAACTAAGTAACTCAGCCCTATCTTTCTCCTTCCTCATGAGATTGGCCATCATCTGCATAACGAAACCCTCTTGAGACTGAAGCTCACTCCCAATGGATGCTCTGATGTCGTGCTGTTGCCTCAACTTGGACTCCAATTGAGAAGACACGAAGGAAGAAGCACCTCTGGCCTTCAACTCCTCCAACTCCTGGAATTCTCACTCAAAAATGATAATGTTGGTAGTGAGAGAATCAGCTAGCTAGGATATCCCTCCTCTCTAATCGTCATCATGTGTCAGGCAAGGGAACACCTGAACTAATCGAAATAGTATCCCTGATGAAGGATCTTCTTGATCATTCCGTCAAAGAAGGTGACAAAATTACCAAGATCCCCACGGAATATGTCTTTGCTCGGGTCTGTGTCGCATAACAGGGCTAAGACATGCTCATATGGAGACAATGGAAACCCTACAAGTAATTGTATAGAGGGGTAAGAGACTCTAGAATATAGTGGGGAAATTCAATTTGATGTCCTGTACTAGGCTCCACTAATCTAATCTCAGCAAGCTAGAGAATAGTAGCA
Organism: Asparagus kiusianus; assembly: GCA_022839385.1. Taxonomy (NCBI): domain Eukaryota; kingdom Viridiplantae; phylum Streptophyta; class Magnoliopsida; order Asparagales; family Asparagaceae; genus Asparagus; species Asparagus kiusianus. Next base: position 159,680 of record BQKN01064185.1, read on the forward strand.
GGCGTAACTGTCGATGGTATATCGACTACTCTAGGTGATTCTACAATGCTCGTCGGGTTTAGGGGAATAGTAGCCTAAAGATGATAATTGGACGGCTAACCCATAGCCATGCTTCCCTCAAATGGGGAAGAGACAGAACCCTCAGGCAAACTAGGGATGCCAGAAATCATAGCCGTATCAGTCCTAGTGGCTGGTCCTACAATTACAATTCTTTATCAGTCAAATAGAGATTTTGATAAATGAAGAGAATGACAATGTAGAGGATTATATGCATACCTGTAGATGAACCACCCTTAGGGAAACTAGGGATACCAAAAATCATAGTCGTATCAGTCCCAACGGCTGATCCTACAATTAGAATTCCTTATTAGTCAAATAGAAATTTTGATAAATAAAGAGAATGACAATGTCGGGGATTAGATGCATACCTGCAGATGAACCACCCTTAACAGATGGTCATGCAGCCTCTCTGGTAGCCTGCTCTGCCAATATCTCAACGAGCAACCTAGTATCGGATCCCGAGAAGCTCGGTACTGAGACGTACATCTGTTCACTAAATCCCCCAAGATCCACACCATGAAAAGTCTCATCCTCGATCGGTCTCTCCAGCACGTTATCTACACGAGAGTTTAAGTGTTGGATAAGAAAAAAAAGAAGAAGCAAAAGTTCATAATAAGGAATTTCAGATTCACCTGTGGTAGTGGCAGGAGGCTCTTCTACCCTGATATTCGTAATCGCGTTCTTCAATTTATCTAAAAGAAAATGAAGCACAGAAATGATTAAAGGGAGAACGAATTCCAAATTGCCTAACTCCTTTAACTGCCACTCGAATGGTATATTACCTATGTTAAATATACCTGGGCGTAGAATCCTCGGCTCAACATTGTCATCCTGGCCAACATCTCTGTTTGCCCCAACATACGTAGGCTCATCATTGATAGCATCGCACATTTGCTGCGCAAAGCTCGAGCTATCAAAATGGCTAGGATCAGAGAACATAGAGTCGTATGGAAGTTCGCCTTTTCCATGACTTCCTGAAACACGGAACATGACCAGGTTCAGGAAATCCATAAGAGCACTATTTAAAGGTTATGTAAATAGTGGAGCATTACCTTCTTCCCAACCAGTAGTTACGTTACCACATAACTCTGCTTTGTGGGCACGTAGATCGGCATATGAATTACGAACGGTCTTCTTCCGCTTTGGAGGATGAGCCTCAATAAGACCAGCAGGTCGCTCATGCGTATATGTAGCATGCATCCCGCCCGGTACAGAAGCCTCGGTGTTGGATCATGATCTCGTGTAACGGAAAATAAGGGGCTCATGCTCATCAACCATCCTACCTAGAGTGACAAGAGTCATCTTATTAGGATAAGTAAATAAAACCTTTTGTTCTAGCTTTTGAAGAGCCGGTTGAGATCTAGAAAAGGTAGAGCATTAAGACCAATGAGAAAACGCCAGATTCATTAATTCCAAAAGGAAAGAGTCTGACATACCTGTCTCAAATTCTTCCCCATCAACTCCAAAGTCGGTGTTCATGTCCCTAAATTTTTCTCCAGAAGTCTCATCCTCATCATCAATAGGAAGGATCTCCTCATCATCCTCCATCCTATCTTTGCTCAAACGGGAGGGTTTGACAGGTTTCTTCCTCCCGCTTCTTCGAAAGCTCAGCCGTACGAGTAGCTTTAATAGTAGTCTGAAGCCTCCAACTCCGAGAGGCCCTTCACATCTAGAAGCTTGTTGGTAGGAAGGAGCTATTTGCAACTGAGAAAGGTAAGCAATGGTTTGCGCTTGGATGAAGGAAGAGCGAAATAGGCGTCGGTACAACCCATCATTGTCTAAAGCCATGCTCGGGCACCATCAATAAGGCTTCCTTTAGTCCTTAAGCCTCGGTTCGGGTTCCCAACATATAGTTGGTCATAACTGAACTAACGAGAAAAAGGGCAAGGAAGAAAGGGCTCTATGTGGCAATGACCTTTCACCCGAATAAGGTATCCAACGCGGATGTTCACCAACCAACAGAAGAAACCAATATCAAGGGAAGTCCGACCAGCCCCTGGTTTCTCCTTATTAATCAATACGTCGGCATAACAACCTAAGAAATAAGGAAAACTTTTGAAGAATTCCCAACACTTACGAACTTGAAGCTCTCACTGTGCCTTAGTGAAGGTCTTCGCAAACCATTTGCTCCCCTCTAACAACTACAGAAAAGGAACAGAGGCATCGGCAGTACTAGGCACCGACATCAAATCAGGATGGTGAAGGATAAGCCATGCCATCAAATACGTATATGGAAGCTCGACCTTTACGGAGAGAATCTTGGTCGACGGTTCAGAACCCACATGTGTAAAACCATCGACCAAATATCTAAGCCCACAATGAATATCAGCGACCATCACCAGAAGCAGAGAAAGATCTTTCCCGTGAGCTAGCTAGACGGCAAGGAGGAGGACCTCAATAGGCAAAGCATCAGAAAACTGATATGAAACGACGCACTTCTTCAACCAAAGGGTGAGATACCCTGCCAGAAGGGCCTTAGGCCGAATAGACTTCCGTGCATGACAAAGGAATATCCGAAATTTAGTCCCCACGGGAAAAGAACCCTCAATACCAGTGGTAGTAAATGAATGAGCTTCGGCCCTCTCAATTAAGTCATTAATGGCAGAAGGTGTCAAAGGGGCCAACTCACAAATGGTCTCACCCGAACTGCTGTCCAAATGCTGAAATAAATAATTAGCAAACTGCTTCAAGCTGACCTACTTCTTCCTCTTCGCCAGAGGACTCGTCCTGACCAGGGATGTATGATAATGACACGTAAGGTCCTAGAGCTTGTCATACATGTCGGAGGAATCTCTCTTCAGCTGTCCCAGCTGCAGGTTAGAGGGAAGTACTCTTGATATGGGTAATCTCCCATTGGAAGACCAGAAACCTTATGCATCTCATAGAGAGCTAACCCCAACTCTTCATTGCAAGTCAGAAAAGTGTTACTATCAGGGTTATAAGACTCCAGCAATGCCAAGAAATGACAACTGCTAACTAGAAATCCGTACATGGTGGCTCGTATGGGTGCATACAATCCGTTGTGTCTCAGCTCACTCTCCTAACGTCCCAAAACATAACTAGTCATACGAGTCCACCATTTTTAGGTAGTGAATATGACCAACTGAAACATCTATAGGGGTAACTTCCTCCTAAGCCTAGCCAGACGATTCCTCACAGTATGGGCGGCTACTGACACCTCGTCCGGTGGCGCTGTATCAAGTCTTAGAATCCCCGGTCGAAGGCCGCGAATATGATTATACCCATCAGAACCTAGAGTCTTATGATGGAAAACAAAGCCACGGTGAACTCGGTCATGGTCATCTGTAAGATTCTAAGACATGTGCCGCCGCACAGCCTGCATCTCTAAATGAGCGAGAGAATGCTGACGAGGAATAAAGGGGATGTCTAAAAGGCTCCTGCCATCATCATTCAACCAATGCTCATCATTCAACCAATGCTCATCATCAAGGGTCAATTTAGTCGAATCCTCAACATGATCCCCGATTAAATAATCAGGCTTCTCTAAAGCCGGGTAGAAATGGAGTCTTCAGTAAAGGTAGCATCGGTAATTAGTTGGCGTAATGAATAACGGCCCCCGTCTCATATCAATCGATGAATCTCCTCAGGACGACTCTCATTAAACTGAGGGGTCGGACCAATAGCCTGCTTGTCAACCCTAGTAGTGAAAGTCTCCCTGCTGCAACCGCTAAGTAGTATAAGATGAAAAGCCATCTGCGGGGAACTCAACTACAACAAAACAACACAGAATTAAAAAATTATTTCTAAATTATACAAGGATTGAATTATCTTACAATCCAGCGAGATATAGTCACTTCTTGGATGATTAGCGAGACGATTCCGATAGTCTTACACGAGAAGGGCGGTATACACCATCACATAAATAATGTGATGATATACCCCCAACCCACGTAGTGTAATACAACGTAAAATCACCCCATATGCCTGAAGACGTGAATTGGCCAAGCAATACATGTCTTTTAAAACCTTAATCCCCACGAAGGAGGATGTCGGCTCTTCCCGAATGACTTGTGAAGGAGCCAAACGAGGGTACAACGAAACTCGAAGTCATCCCGAAGCCTCAATCCCCGTGAAGGAGGATGTTAGCTCTTCCCGAATGACTCATGAAGGAGCCAAACGAGGGTACAATGGAACTCGAAATCATCCCAAAGCCTAAATCCCCGCGAAGGAGGTGTTGGCCTTCTTGTTTTGATGATGTTTAACAAACAATTTACCACTAATGTTGTTTGTCTAGTATTTATGTTTTCTTATTTATTATAGACAAACAACGTTGTTGGAGGAAGGATGGAATAGAGCTTCAACGATCATATCCAAAGGAGGTTGGTGGAATGTCGGTGAAGCTTATGCAATTCAAGTTCAAGATCCAAGTTCAGCTTCATCCGCAGTGTACTAAGTCAAGCTTAATTGAAGATCAATATTGTTTGGGTAATTTAGTTTAGGAGTTTATATTATGTGTGTTAGTACTTTAAGCTCAATCATATACACACATACACGTTTTGGTATATATATAGTTATATATATACATATATGTTTTGGTTTGATAGTTTTCAAGTTTTACTATGAAACAATTGAATATAATTAGAAAACATATTTTTATTTCATACTTATATGCATATATATGATTTCATCAATATCAATTTTAGTTTTTGATATTTTCGGTTTTTGGGAGTTTGTGGCTGGTTTAAGAGGCTATAAAAAGCCCTCAACTTTCATTGTTTCATATGGATATTTAAGAGAGTTTTAAAAAGAGTTTTACAAGTTTGTTGAAGGGTTTTTAAGTTTGTTTCAAGAGTTTGTTTGTAAAGAAAATTCCACAAGAGCTTGAGGAGATCATCTATTGAATTTTGAGCTTTCAACTATTCTCCCTCTACCTCTTGATCTATTGAGAAGTTTTCTAAACTCTTATCTAGCTTTACATTTGCTTAGTTATTTGATTATCTTTCTTTAAAGCTAGTTTTTATATTGAGTTTAGATTTGATTATATTATCTCATTGTTACACACACCCACATTGAGCTTATTTTATTTTCAAACATAGTATATTTGGGTTGGTGAGAGTTGTAACATTGAGTGTGAGCTTTCATTGTGTTCTCATCCATATTAGAGAACAATCATTTGTTAATTTGTGCTTATTGTGAGGATACACTTTGTAATACACTTGTACACCGAGTGAGGAGTGTGTGGTGAGAGTCGGGGATCGTTCCAAGAGGAGTGGCGTCGGTTGACGAACCTAGGGAGAGGTTGTAACCGAGCACTTGAGGGAGACACGGCTAGGTCCAACACTTGTGAGGGTGTAGAGTGTGTTTGCAAGAGTGTCAATTGTAAAGTTTTTGGTTAGCTAGAAAACCGAGTGTGAGGAGTGTACGTTGATCGGTGATCGTTGAAAACCGACATAGTGTGGTTGTAAACGTTATTCGGGTGAGCGTAGAAAACCCGGTTGTGATAGTGGATTTCTCCCCGGGAGTGGGGAGCAGAGACGTAGGACGGAAGGTCCGAACTCCGTGATCATATTGTTTGTTTCAGTTTGTCTTTGGCGTATTTGTTTTTGTATTCATCTTATATCGCCAATTGTGCATTGCTCATTTATTTCATCCACTATCTTGTTTAGATTATTTACCCTTGTGTTGTTTATATATCTTTGCGTATATTTCTATCATATAGGATATATCTCATTGTTCATATTGCTTATCCTAGCTTATATTCTTGTCGTATTTCATACTTGCTAGGATAACTTATTAATTAACTTTAATTGGTATTTAATCGGATTAGATTAGCATAAGACCCTAATCACCCCCCCTCTAGGGTCTAACAGGAGGATGTCAGGTCTTCCTGAATGACCCGCGAAGGAGTCAAACAAGGGTACAACGGAACTCGAAATCATCCAGAAGCCTTAGAAATCATAAAAGCTCATCCCCGTATGAGGAAGCACAGGAGCCTCTCTCTCGCTATGCTGAGAAGATGAGTGGCTCGTATAAAAACATGGTCGACATGGAGACATGATTAACCTGCAACGAAAATTAACGAATTAGGTACAATCATGAATTCGAGAACCTAAAATTAAAAGGAAAATTATGAATTTTAACCAAAATCCTACAAATAAAACGAGACTTTACGGTTGAAGTCTAATTAAACCTACAGGTTCCATACATGCAAACAATGTGTTCAATTTGCTTTTAAAGCCCTCATGATCAATTTTGGGAATGAAATACCCAAAATACCCCTCATATTCAAGGCTCAAAGTTAGTCATGAACACATACAATTTTTGGCCCTACTTTACACAAAAGCCCCCATAAAGTTTTCAGCCATGGGTATGTAACCCAAGCTTCCAAAATTTCAGCCCTTTTGTTAAAAGACCCCTCAACAGTTTTCAGCCTTCTTTTACGCAAAAAAACCCTCAAAGTTTCAGCCAAATGGGCATACAATTCAAGCCCCAAAAAATTTCAGTCCTCTTGCACAACATCCCCTTAAAAAATTTTAGTCAACTTTTGCATAAAACCCCCTTAAGAATTTTGGCCTTTTTACACATAAAACCCCCTACAAATTTCGGCCATATTCAAAACTCATCTTCAAGATTCAATCTTTTTCATAAAACCCTATTCATGAGAGTAAAAAGCCACAATCTTTGCATACAAATTCATGAATTTTTTGTTACATACCCACACTACAAGAATAAAGTTTCAATCTTTCCTACAAAATTCATGGATTCTTGAACCAAAATTAAAAAAAAAAAAGAGTTCTTGGAGAGAAGTTAACCCAAATCAAGAGCTTGGAAACCCAACTCAAAAGTCCAAGTCTTGAGTTTGAAGATGTAATAAACCCTAGCTTTGAGAGGAGAGGATTTTCGGCCAATAAAGAGATGAAAATCCGAAATTCTTTTGAGGGGTTGAGGGATTTTAAAAGCAAGAGTTTCAATGGGTTAAGAGTTCTTGTTATTGAACTTGGGACAAGAGTTTGGGTAAGAGGAAGAAGGTGGATGAGTTTTAGGGGGGAAAGGACTTCAATTTGAATTTTGGAGCAAAAGGGGGGAAGTGAAAGTACAATAAAAGCACAAAAGAAAAAAAAAGAGGGGGGGAGGGTGTTGTAGGCGTATAAAATTGCCTATAGGTCCCACAATACAGCTCGACGACGCCAATTCAACAAACGGACCATCGAGCGACGTATCCAAGCACGACCGTTATCCCGCCAACGCCGAAGCCAAGCCATACGCAACAGAGCAGGTTAACGAGGCGACGAAGCCAACAAATCGCACCCAAGCATTAGAATGCATCCACTCGCACGCGGAATCAAACCAACGTTTCGAGGAATCACCGAGTCATCTAAACAAGAGCGAACTCGGTGATACAATGATCGAATCAAGATCAATTCCGGACTCGAACTCAGAAGCGGATTAACTGCCATATTTGGAATCAAGTCAACAAATCGATTCCAGATTAAGTCAACCACAAACCGAATCAAATCCGAACAACGGAGAACCGGAAACACCGGAAAACCCGAACGACGGACGAAACGAACACACCCGGGGGGACTCGGCCCGAACCGAACCGACCCAGGGTGGCTCGGCCCAAGCCGAGCCACCCCAGGGTGGCTCGGCAGCCGAGCCACCCCAAGGTGGCCGACAAACCCCCCCTCTCCCCTTGTGTGTTGTGTACACGTGCATACGCACAGGTTCGATTGGCTATAAATAGGGGGCTTGGTTCATTTGTTAAGAGGTTGGATTTTGGAGGAGGCGAAGCCCTGCTGGATTGAAGACTCAGATCCAAACAAGATTCAAACTTTGAAGGCTTTGGAGACGTGGACTTCCAAATCCGGTGCTCAGCGATCGTCAACGCCAAATAAGGCAGGTGTTCGAGAGGATCGGATCTTCAGATCTACACGATCACACTCCGGATCTAAGCTTGGTTCTTAGATCCCGAGCATCGAGCGGTTGTTTCCTTGGTGAAACAATCCCTCCCAGCTATTATTCCCTTGGTGGAATAATACCCGTTATATCGTGTAGATCCGACCGGATCGAGATCACACGGTGGTCCACGACAAATAACCCCGGCGCAGGCAAAGAACCCACACAAAGCGAGTGACCGCAAAACAAGAGCTCGCGATTCGTTCGACAAACAAGGATAAAAGTTGTAATCTTTCTTTTTCTTATTTTTTGATTTTCATTGTAACCGGATCTTATAAAAAGACCGGATCTTTTGTAACCGATAAACTGTTATCAAGAGTGCAATGACATCAATGAAGAAAGACCCGATTTTTACCGCGAACAGGTGTCTCGGCCCATTGACCAAGACACTCATAGTGTCTCGACCCATTGACCGAGACACACATAGTGTCTCGGCCAAGCCCGAGACACTCTCAGTGTCTCGAGCCTAGGCCGGGTCCCCCAGGTGATTTTATGATGATTTTTCACATGTTTTTTCCCTTTATTCTTTGTTCCGATAAAAATTAACACCAGTTAACACTGATCAATGTGAAACCCTAAGGTCAACATCGGTCAACACGTAGCCCTAGGTCAACAGTTGTTAAGACTGATCGATGTGAAACCCTAAGATCAACGCCAGTCAACGGGTTACTCTGAGTCAACACCGGTCAACACGTTGCGAGAGAGATAATCAATTCAAAGTCAACTTAAAGACATGAGCCAAAACCAACTCACTAATTTTAATTCGAGACTTTGACGACGGCCAGACGATAAACATAACGCCGAAAGAACTTTGGAGGGGGTATCTGTAGGTGTCAAAAATATTGAATAGACTAAAAATCAAAGAAGTCAAAGATCTAATCTGACTACAGGTCCTTTCATACTGACTGAAGGTTGGACCGATCACATCCAAATTATTTCAGGCCGTTCTATAAAAGAAACAAGACTGAAACACTTTGGAGAGGGTATCTATAGGGGTCAAAAATTACCTACGGGCTCTCGCACGTAGCTCAAAGCAGAGAGAAGATGATGAATGTCACTATCCGAGTCACAAAAGCTTAATAGATACCGATGAGTGCATGAAGCAAGTCGACGAACCATGTGAAGGAACAAAACTACAGAATAACGAAGATACGAACTGATCGGGAGCTACGCTTCACTAACAAATAAATGAAACGTCTCTCATGTCCCATCTACTCCATGTATGATTCAACCATGAGAACTTGTAGATCTCCTCGTCGGCTTTCATACACACTTTGAATAGCACAATTCCGAGTTTAAACGACGAAGATACAGCGAAAACAAATGGGACACGCAAAACAGTACCCCGGACCTTAGCGGAGACACCGCACGTGTCTTGGACAAGGCTAAGACACCTGAGGTGTCTCGACCATGGCCGAGACACTACGGGTATTCGCAGGCCTAAAAAACCGTTTTTGTGGTTTTTGAACGATTTTCGAGCGGTTTTCAACCGTTAACCACCTGTATTGTTTCAACTGATCTAATATCATCCAAGAATGTGATAAAGTGGTTACAACTAAGGATAAGAGTGAATCGGTTCTTTTTATCCAGAAACAGAGCTCCCAAGGCCTATAAATACAGCCCTAGGGCCTTCATTTGCAAACATCTGGAATTTTCGAGCCTCGACGAAGCCCTACTGAATTGGAGACTAATGGAGCACAAATTTCAGAGAAGAGAAGAAGATCAGATCCAGTTCTTCGACATAAAGAAGAAGAGTTCTTCTGCATAAAGAAGAAGATCGGTTTCTTCCCTTGAGATTGTACCTAGGTGTGCTCTCGAGAAGAGTGGTTATCTCGCTGTTACCGAGATAATCGCTTCGGTTTCTTGATTCTTTCGCTAATCAACGAAACTCCAGATTGATCTGATCATTTGGTAGTCCACGGATATCAACGTCGCCATCACAGGCAAAGCTCCCCGCAAGCAGTGGGAGATAAACACCCGTTACGTTTGTTTGAGAAGAGTTATAATTTTTGTTATTTTATTGTGTGGGAAGATCTAATAAAAAGATCAACTTTTAAACTCTTTGTAATGCTTGAAGTTGTAATGAGTTGCACAATGAAAAAATCAACTTTCACACCAAACAGTAACGACTATTATATATTATATTTATGATCGGTTAGGTGGGGTTAGTCAGGTCCCGCAATAAGACCGCGGATGGACTATACTCCGAGTGCTTTAGTCAGGTCCTACAATGAGACTGCCGATGGACTATACTTCTTTATCAGTCCATATGGAGATGCGAAGAGGTTGATATACCTATCTATCGGTCCGTATGAAGATGCGTAGAGGTTGATATACCTATCTATCAGTCCGTACGAAGATGCGCAAAGGTTGAAATACCTATCTATCGGTCCGCACGAAGATGCGTAGAGTTATTATACTTAGTTACCAGTCCGCACGAGAGTGTGATGAATTGACATACTTAGTTATCAGTCTGCAAGGAGTGTGATGAATTTATATATCTAGTTATTGGTCCGCAAGGGAGTTCAATAAACTGACATATCTATTTACCAGTCCGCACGGGGGTACGATGAATTGAAGTATTCCAGAGAAGGACGATTTGATAAATAACCTAAGTGTAGGTGAATATTGACATCATCGATATGATCCATTGTGAAGGTATTTCACAACTTAATTACATGAGATAGTATACCGATATCTATTTTGCCCACTAAGGGTAGTATGAGGAGTTGATATGACATTTTTGAGGATGTATGATGTAGTATTTCCTGTATTATCTTTCTTGTATTCATTTATTCTTAGTTTTGGAGTTAATATTTAGCGATTCACAATTTGAGACATATGGTATATACATGAGGGTTTTCTTGTTTGGATTATTCCGTTCAACATACCAATCTCGTGTTGTTAGTTTCTAAGTATTAACCCCAGTTAGTATAGGGTAAAATAACTAGGTAGACTATGCACTTATAGGTAGAGCCTCCATCATACCTAGTAACCCTTCCTCAGGGGTGGATGGAGATGATCTTGTTAGCGCTCTGACGCTATGTTTTTTACTTCTTTTCAGGCAGCGGAGCAGAGTTTCGAAGAACCGCAGGTTGACGAACTTTCAGTATAGTCGACGTCATTATATTTATTAGTTACTTTTACTCCACTAATGTTTAGTCTTGTATTTAGTGGAATATTAAATTTGTGTTACATTTTAAGAGTTGAGAGAGCTTATGTACTTTTTAGTTGACTCTTATAGTTGAGATTTTGGATCATTTATTTCAGATTGTTGGACATATTTTTTATATCTATTAAGGCCTGATTATTTCAAGATTTATCAAATATTTGTGTGTTCTATTTCTTGTCTTCATCTCTTTTATATATGCTTGTGCATGTACTATCTTAATTGATTCCACTAGAGAGATATTTCTATGATGGTGAAACATGTCGCTACACAGTATGGGTTCATGACAGGTTTGACATCATTGGATTCGCTTTAGACTATGCCTTTTGTGAACCCAGGAGCGTCATAGTTTCACTAAAGGAGCTTTTGGTTAGGAGCTTGTCTAGTTGAGTCTAAGCTTAATCCTAGAATTTGGAGTGATTGACACAAGTGATTGTTTTTTATTTGTTTTAATTAGGTTTTTCTTTTATCCTTTTTCCTCATTCTCCTTATTCTTTAGATTGTTTTTTAGTTTTCTTTAAAAAAAGAAAAACTAACATTTGTTTTTCTTAGAATTTATTTTCAAATAAATTAAAAAAAATTGTTTTGGTGTATACAAACTTGGATTAGAGACAATACCAATCGTTTAATCCATTTTGAGCTAATTTTTAAAGAAATGTCCTATACTAATCTACCCATTCTTCAAGATATGTATTATCTAACTAGGAATGCAATCCCATCTTACATTAAGCTACACGAAATCAATGGAACTAATTTTGAGCTTAGACCGTATTACATAAACAAGCTTCCAAAATTCTTAGGAAATTAAACTGAAGATGCGTATATCTTTATCTCTGAGTTTGAGAAAGTTTGTCTTATGGTTAAGATTAGGGAACTATCTGAGGATGCGATCAATCTTAGATTTATTCTATTTTCTCTTAAGGACAAAGCTAAGAAATGGCTCTATAGCTTACCCATAAATTTTATCTCAACTTGGGATGAATTTATCACCGTTTTTCTAAAAACAAATTCCCAATCCATAAAACGGTCAATCTTAGGAACAACATTTAAAATTTTAAAATTATCCCAGCAGATCCATTCTGGAAGTATTTTGATAGATTTAAGGATCTTCTTATCCAATGTCTTCACCACGGTCTTGAGAAATGGCGTTTATGCCAAATCATCTATGAAGGATTGGATTATTCATCAAAAACTTTCTTAGAATCAATGTGTCAAGGGGATTTAATGAAGAAAAATATCAAAGAAGTTTGGGAATTTTTAGAGAGTTTATCTAAGAAACCCATGCAATGAGAACACTATCATGATCGAGTTTCATCAGTTCCCCAACCCAAATCCAGTGGTCTGTCCCTAGATACGAACATAGCCTCTGAAGTAAAGATGACTACAATCATGCGTAGGTTAGAAGCTCTAAAAATTAAAGAACGAGCCCCAGCTCAAATCAATCAAGTTTTCGCCTCAGGTTGTCACAACTGTCTTTCTCCATCTCATGTTTCAGAGGAGTGTCCTCTCTTAGGAAACACTCAACCACTAGGACAGGTTAAAGCTACATTTCATCATTCTGTGAATGATCCATTTTCACCAACCAACAATCCAGGTTAGAGAAATCACCCAAGTTTTATATGGAATCTGGGAAGCTACTCCGGAAATCAAAACTTCATTCCCTCTTCAAACTAATAATTTCCTAGGGGAAACACAACTCCTTTTAGTTCTCACATAAATTTTTAACAACCAATTCTGTCATATTCAAATCAGTGTCCTCATCATCAAGCTGTAAATCACGCTCCTCTAAATTCGAGTCGTGATAAACGTCTCCATGTTTCAGAAAAGAGTTTGGAAACCATAATTAAGGCCTCCACACAAACCACAAATATGTTGACTCAAACATCCAGCACTTTTGAATTCCTTTATGTAATTAATCGAACAAATTCTCAACTCCAACACTCAAGCCATAGCTAGATTAGAAATCTAGCTTGGTCAACTAGCTAATGGCATGAGTGAAAGAGAGAAATTCTGAGTCAACATGTGGTCAACCCTAAGGATACAGGATCTAAATCATCCTATGAAGCTCAAGTGAATGCAATTAATTCACTACCAGGAAGGCAGGTCAATAATCAAGTTAGAACACTTCTAACCCTTGAACCAGAACAAATTCTTTCTCCTTCTGATAACTCGATCCAGAAATTATCCCTTTCCGATAACAAAGAATCCGAACCTGAACCTGAGCCTAATATTGATATGTTTAAACTAGTTGCTCCCTTTCCAGATAGACTCAGGCCTAGGAAACACTCCCCTCAGGAGGAGAAGATCCTAGAAACTTTTAAATAGGTTAATGTCAACATTCCTCTCTTAGATGTAATTGAACAAATCCCGTCTTATGCAAAAAATTTAAAAGATTTGTGCACTAAGAAGAAAAGAATAAATGTTCCAAAGAAAGTCTTTGTGGCTACCAATCTTACTGATATGCTTTTAAAGCCTATACCTTTGAAACGTAAAGATCTAGGTCGTCCTATTATTTGATGTGTCATTGGTAATACCTACATTGTTAAGACAATTTTAGACTTAGCGGCTAGTATCTATCTGCTTCCTTATTCAGTCTATCAGCAACTAGGTGTAGGTAAACTGAAACCAACCAGATGCACGTTGCAGTTAGCTGATAGATCTGTCAAAGTGCCCATGGGTGAGATAGAGGATGTTCTGATTAAGGTTGGGGATTTTAGTTTTCTAGTAGATTTTATAGTCTTAGAAATACAATCCGTTTCTAATCCCAAAGGACAGATATCTGTCATCTAAGGAAGACCATTCTTAGCCACTTCTAACTTTCTCATCAATTGTAGAACTAGTGAAATAAAGTTGTTCTTTAGGAATTTGACTGTTGATCTTAACATCTTCAATCCAGGGAACCAACCAAATAATCAGCCTCTAAAAATAAATTACATTCAGAAAAGACTAGAAGAAGAAGAAGATGAGTCAGATCTTAGTTTTGAGTAAATTTTTGATGAGGAGTTGGAGATATTAGAAAAATCAGATCAGGTCTTTCAGAACGAGGAAGTTGTGTTAAATACATGCTTCTTTAACATAACTTTTAAAGAACTCTTTCTTGATAAATTTAGATTCTTAAAAAATAAACAACAACCAAATTTTCATATCTCAACCATGAATCTTGAGGTTGAGGAAATTGTCCAAGAAGAACTAATTGTTAGAGTACAAACCTTCACAAAACAAGAATCTAAATTCAATAATAATTCAAAATGCATAACACCATTAATACCTACCTCACATTGATGCAGAAATCATTGAATACCTTAGAGTGTTTGGAATTTAAGCACATCATTGATTATATCATTTTAAATTTATTATTTAAAATCCATGGTAGAATTTTAAGCAATAAGGTAGGATTCGATGTAGAATATGAGCCCTTCATGTTGAACCCTTCATTCTACCTTCTTTTTTCTGTTTTGTCTCATAATAATAATAATAATTTATTTTTCTCTCATTTGAGAGTTTCTTGTTCTTTTCGAGCGAAAAAAAGAGAAAAAAAAGAAATATATGAAAAAAGAAAAAAAGAGAAAAAAAGAAAAACTATCTTGAAGAAAAAAAAGGAGATGAATAAAATTTTGAGTTCATCCTCCTCATACCAAAGGTAATTGCATATTTTTTATCATCTAGGTCGGCCGACCAAATATAAGTACTTTATTTCTTATCTGCTTTACTTTATGCATCATAGAGTTTGCATTGAGGACAATGCAAAATTTAGGTGTGGGGGTGGGAACTAGTTAATTTTTCTCTTTATTTTACTTTTTCTCTTCTATCTATGCCATAATTTCTTTTTCTGTTTCCATGTCATTCTTTTTTTAAAAAATTATAAAGTTATTGTCACATGACAAATTAATAGAGTTAATTAATAATTGATATATTTGGTAAACTTTAAAATTTTCTAATCCCTAGTTAGTTTTATACTCAAGTTTACCTTTTATGATAACTCTAAATAATTTTTTTAAGAAATGATTTTTAAAGTAATTAAGCCCAAGGAGTATTTTCATACTTAATGACCAAAGCCCAATTGGGTTGGGACTCATAGGTCCAAAACTTATTAAATGGTCACTTAGAAAGCCCGATAAAGTAGAAAAAATCACCAATAAATAAATTATGAAAAATATATATATATATATATACATACATATATATATATACTAACTATGTTTTTATTTGTGGTCTTGAAAAATAACTATGATTAAGAGACTTGAAAACTATTTAAAACAAAGAGTTAACATGTTCTTTTCAAAAATTTTAAATTAAATTTCTATGTTTGATTTAGTTTTGTATTGCTATAATGAAAAGATTTTCTAGGAGATTTACAATAGAGTTTTATATAAAAACATTTTCTTTAGTAATATTTAGTTTTAATTAGAATGTCTAAATATATCAAGTAAAATTAATAATTCACTAACTTCTTTCAATTGGCAAGTTGACTGAATTTTGTGGGTATATTCACTGTAAACCTTCACTATACTATAACTCGTGCACTAGGATAACCTAGAGGTTTAAAGGCTTGTTGTATGTGCTAAATACAATCGCGGTTCCTGTGAAAGTAAGTTAGGATTTTTGTTCCCATCTTTCTCTTTCATTTTCTTTCCTTGCTAGAGGACTAGCAAAAGTTTAGGTGTGGGGTATTTGATAATCATATTTTTACTACGATTTTATACCCTTATTATCTTTTTTACATGAATAAATATACTACTAATAATTGTTTTTATCTTAATTTGTAGGTTAATAAAAAATAATGAATAAAAGCCCAAAAAACTCTAATTTCCTCACTTTGTAACCTTTTATTGAAGTCCAAGGTTAAGCCAATAAGCCTACAGAAGTCAAAGATAACAAAAATCCAATATCATATTCAAGATGGTTGGCCGTAAAGAAAAGACGATATATCTTAATCCGAAAGGCAGAATTTAACATATAATAAATAAAAATTGCATACCTCGATGAGACGAAACCATCTGTCAAGTTAGATGTTTTATATAAGTATTGATAGAGGTATTGATATGGGTATCGATACTAGTATTGATACCAGTATCGATAGCAATATCGATATCGGTATCGATACCTTGTTACTGTAGCAAAATAAACGGATGAAATTGTTTGGTTTGGGGATCAAGTTTAATCCAAAGGCTCTCATTCATTACTGTAGACTATAAATAGGGGTAGACAGTGAGGGGTTGAGGGTGTGAAAAATTTTGTAACTCCATTTGAAGAGGAGGGTTACTCTTAATTCAGAAGACCTTCTAAATTTGTAACTTTTATTGTAATTAATAAAAGATTATTTTGACCTCTTCATATTTTTCTTTTCTTCTCTTTATTTGAAGATGAAGATCAAGATGGAGGTTTGCTTTCACCTTAAGGCTATGACCCTCTTGGGATGTAAATTTCCTCTTTGTTAATAAATTTATCTTTTTTTGTTATTTTCTTGTTTAAATAGCCAAGAGGCTAGAACCCTCTTACCTTGGATTTATTTTCATGCTTATATAGTAGATTTACTTTCATGTTTTATTTACTTGCTTTAAATTCTCGCTTTTAATTCTTGCAATTTATTTTATAGTTTATTTCTTGTAATTTATTTTGTAGTTTAGATTTTATTTTCTTACACTATTCGTCTTAAGGCTAGAACCCTCTCGAGATTAGATTTTTACTTTTGTTTATTTTTTATTTTCTTTGATTCGTCTTGAGGCTAGAACTCTTTAGGGAATTACCTTTTCTTTAGATGTAGAATTAATTCTAGTAGGAACTCTAGAAATTGTATGAAATTAGCTTTATTCCTTTTATAATTTGTTAATCATTCTCTTATGCTTAAAATGTTCATGGTTAGGATATTCAACTAAAGAACTAATTAGTAGAATGAATTCTAGAATTACTATTTAGTTGTTATTCTTTTCATGAGTATTAATTTTACTTGGATGATAATTTGATCGGTTATATTTTTCTTAAATGGTTTGATAGTCTATACTTAATAAATCTAAAGTAGAATGTGATAAAAAGAGAATGGTTCATATTTTATAAGTGAGATTAGCTAGTAAATTTAATTCTAGATTCCTCATATCTTTAATTGAATCCTCCATCTGCTACTTTCTTAACTTTTCCTTTAATTCTTGATTTTTTTATTTGTTGCTTGATTTTATCTCATTCATCTTTCTTTCTTTCCTTGTTGATTACATTTATTCTTTATCACATCCACTCTTTATCTATCCACTCTCAATCTTATTTTGTGCTTATTTACATATAATCACTCTCACTCTCTCTATCTCTCTACAATCACATTCATCACTCTTAATTGTCATACACACAACATAAGAACAAATTTTGATATTTTTCTACAAACACCTTCCTGGTGGGATCGATAACTTTTATACTATAACTTAATTGGTTGTGCACTTGCAACTCTAGAGCTATACATTTATGCCCCATCAGTTCTTGGCAAGCAAAAGTGTGTCAGTTTTAATATAGCTGTGCATAAAACCAAAGGCACTTTGAATTACATCCATTCTAATTTGTGGGGTCCCTCACGTGTTCCTTCAAAGGACGATGCTAGGTACATGTTGACATTCATTGATAACTACTCAAGAAAAGTTTCAGTGTACATGCTAAAATGCAAGGATGAAGGGTTCAAACATTTTAAGCAATGGAAGATATTGATTGAGAAGCAAACTGATAGAAAAATTAAGAGTCTTAGAAACGATAATGGATTGAAATTTTACTCTATGGACTTTAACGAATTATACAAGGATGAGAGTATAGTAAGACATTGCATCGTGTGACACACACCACAACAAAATGGCTTTGTAGAATGGATGAATAGGACCCTCTTTGAGAGAGCTCGTTGCATGTTGTTGAATGTCGGTTTGTCAAAAGACTTTTGGGCTTGTTTGGGGAGAAAGTCGATTTGCTCATTGCTGTGTTCATTACAACTTCAAACGTTATAATGAAAACAAAAGTTAGTCTTTTTGTAAGACCCTTACACAATGAAAACAAAAAAAAGTATAACTCTTGTCAAACAGCGTAAAGGGTGTTTATCACCTGCTGATTGCGTGGGATCTTGGCCTATGATGGGGACACTAGTATCTGTGGATCACCAAACGATCAGATCAGATCCGAAGATTCATCGATTCATAAAGGAATCAAGAAACCGAAGTAATTATCTCGGCAATAGCGAGATAATCACTCTTCTCGAGATCACCGCAACGGGGCAATCTCAAGGAAAAGAATCGGGTTGCAGATTTGACGAACTCCTCTTCTTTATGCCGAAGAATTCACTAAAGTCTCCTCCTCCTCTCTAAAATTTGTGGCTCTTCAGTCCTCAATTCAGCAGGGCTTCACCAACGCTCGAGAATTCCAGATATGAAAAAATGAAGGCCCTAGGGCTGTATTTATAGGCTTCGGGAGCTCTGTTTTCGGATAAGAGCGATCGATTCACTCTTATCATTAGTTATAACCACTTAACCACATTCTTGGATGATGTTCTATCAGTTGAGACAAATTCAGGTGGTTAATAATCGAAAAACAGCTTTAAACTGCTAAAATTTAGTTTTTCAGGTTTGTGGACACCCATGGGTGTCTCGGCCAAGACTTGGCTGAGACACTCATGGGTGTCTCGGCCAAGCCTTGGCCGAGACACCTCTTGGCGTCTCGACCAAGCCTTGGCTGAGACACCATTTGGTGTCTTGGCCAACTTTGGCCTGAACTTCGATTCACGCGTTCTGTTCGTTTCCGTCGTATCTTCACCGTCTGAACTTAGAATTGGGTGTTTCAAGATGCGTTGGAAAGCTAATGAGGAGATCTACAAGCTCCCATGATTGAATTATATGTGGAATAAATGGGATATGATGGGTTCTTCGCCTTTCGCAAGCAACATGGGGCTCCTGATCAGTTCGTGTTTCCATTATTCCGAAGTTCTGTTGCTTCGTATGGTCCGTCGACTCACTTCGTGCATTTGTCGTTGTCACATGAGCTTTTGTAACTCGAATAGAGACGTTCATCATCTTCTCTCTATCTTGAGCCACGTGTGGGGACCTATAGGTAATTTTGGACGTGTACAAATACTCCCTCCAAAGTGTTTTTGTCTCGTTTCTTTTATAGATGAGCCTGAAATACTTTGGATATGATCGGTCCAACCTTCAATCGGTATAAAAGGACCTGTAGTTAGCTTTGACTCTTGACTTCTTTGCTTTTCAGTCTATTCAATATCTTAATAAATAACTAAAGTTGTTTCGACGCTGCGTTTATCGTCTGGCCATTGTCAAAGTCTCGAATCGAATCTGGTGAGTTAATTTTGTTAGGTCCTTTTGTTTTGATGATGATTTACAGACAATTTACGTCTAATGTTGTTTGTCTAGTGTTTCTATTTTTGTATTTATTCTAGGCAAACAATATATTGGAGGATGGATGGAATTGCGCTTCAACGAACATATCCAATGGAGGTTGGTGGAATTGTGGTTGAAGCCTATACAATTCAAGTTAAAGATCTAATTACAAGCTTCATCCAAGTTTACCAAGTTGAACTACTATAAAGATCAAGATCAAGATTGGGTAACTTAGTTTAGGTTTATATTATGTGTGTTAGTACTTTAAGCTCAATCATATACACACATACATGTTTTAGTTTTGTGTATATATATATATATATATATATATATATATATTTTGGTTTGATTTTTTAGATATGAAACAAATATATATTCATATATATGTTCATATGTTTCATATTCTATCATATTTGAAAATATATTATGTTCTTGGTTTATGGACTTGATAATATGTTTTTATATCTTTTCCTAAGTCTATAAAGCCATACAAAAGTTTCCAAAAGTTTGTTTAAATCAAAATGTCAAAAACATGTATGTTCCGTTTTCATGTTTTTTAACATATTTGACAAATGATGAGTTTTCACTATTGGCGAATGCAATTCCAAAAATTCTTTTAGTATCTTGTTTATTATCATGTTTATAAACATTTTCCAAAGTTTCATAATTTTTGGATTTTATTTAATATTTTTAAAGGCACTTTTAAAATCAGATTTTCAGCATGTGCCTGTGCACGTTTATAAGTCGACTTATCAAAGTTGACAAGTCGACTTATGAACTACTCTGGAATGTGCAAAAACTCTCTGTCAAGTCGACTTATATGAACTGTTAAGTCAACTTGGACTAAGTCGACTTATGCCATTTTTCAAGTCGACTTATGAGCTGTTTTCTGTGTGTTATTTTCATCTGGCAAGTCGACTTACGTTTTACATCAAGTCGACTTACGCCAAGTCGACTATAACTCGACTCATAAGTCGACTTATGAAAGAGTCGTTGCACAGTAACAGTTAGTTTCCAGAAGAGTTTTCTGGGGGTTTTTTGGTCTTTTTCTTAGGGTTTTGGCTGAAGTTTTGGGTTCCTATAAATACCCCCTTGCCCTCATTTTTCAGTTTAACTAAGAGAGAATGTTTTAAGAAAGTTTAACAAGGGTTTAAAGTTTGGTTTAAGTGTGTTTAAAAGCTTTAAAGAATTTTTGAGTTTGAGTTTGTGTTTTCAATTCCATAAGAGCTTGAGGAGATCATCTATTGGAGTTTGAGCAATCAACTATTCTCCCTCCATCTCTTGTCATCTATTGAGAAGTTTTCTAAACTCTTATCTAGCTATTTATTTATTTGTTTATATTACCTTAAAGCTAGATTTATTTGAGTTTAGATTGTTTTATTAAATCTCATTGTTACACACACCCACTTGAGCTTCTAGTATTTTCATACATAGTATAATTGGGGTTGTGAGATATTGTAACTTTGAGTTGTGCTTAACTTAGTTCTCATCTTGTTTAGAGAACAAATCAATTGTTGTAGTGAGCCTTAATTGTTAGGAATACTTTGTAATACACTAGTACACCAAGAGGAGTGTGTGGTGAGAGACGGGGTCATCCCAAGAGGAGTTGGGTAGGTGGTAATGCCTAGAGAGAGATTGTAATTCCTAACACTTGAGGGAGACACGAGCTAGAGACCAACACTTGAGGTGGTAGTTAGTGTAGTTATATTGTGATTGTGAACGTTGATCGGTGAGCGTTGAAAACCGATATTCTGTGGTGTAATACGTTATTCGGGTGAGCGTTAAAAACCCGGTTGTATAGTGGATTTCTCCCCAGGAGTGGGGAGCGAAGACGAAGGACGAAAGGTCCGAACTCCGCGATCATTTGATTGTGTTTGAGCTTGCATTGGCGTTCATTTATACCTCATTGCTTATATCACCTATTGCATCTTGTCTATTTCATCCACTATATTGTTTGCCCTTGCTTAGTTTACTTATCCTTGCATATATATATTGTTACATATCATATTTGCTAGGATATTTGTTAATTAGTTTTTAAATTAGCATAAATCGGATTAGATTAGCATAAACCCTATTCACCCCCCTCTAGGGTTCTTTCATAGCGACCTTAGGGGTCTTTTAGATTTTGGCTCGTATCGTCGAGTTGACTTTGAACTGACCATCTCCATCATAATGCATTGACTTACGTTAACCTAGGGTTACACGTTGACTGACATTAACTTTCATCGTAACGCGCGGTAGTCTCAAGTGTTTAGGTTGTAGGACCAATTATTAAAGCTAATTCATCTGCTGGCATGGATCTTATCTTGAAGTTGTTGAATGCTCAAGTCACGAGACCAACTAATGAAGCTGGTGTGTCGATGACTCTCACATGTATAGGATTTTTGGCAAATCCTCAGCCATCAACGGGTTTGATGAGCCTTTACAGACTACCGTTTGAGTCAGACTAGCATGCAGATTATTTAAGTCCATTCAGCATGTAATGTTATGCTAAAAGAGTTAATTCTTTTACTGCTATAATATTGAATACGTAGACTTCGTCTTTCTCACGGGAATAGACTATCCGGTCGCATGTATCAGATGCAGACTCAGGATTTTTAGCAAATCCTTAGGCATCAACGGGTTTGATGAGCCTTTACCGACTACCATTTGAGTCGGGCTAGCATGCAGATTGTTTAAGTCCGTTCCGCATGTAACGTTATGCTAAAAGAGTTAATTCTTTTAGTGCTACGATATTGAATACGTAGACTTCATTTTTCTCATGGGAATAGACTACCTGGCCACATATATCAGATGCAGACTCAGGATTTTTGGCAAATCCTCAGCCATCAATAGATTTGACGTGCCTTTACTGATTACCGTTTGAATCGGGCTTGCATACGGATTGTTTAAGTCCGTTTCGTGTGTGACGTTATGCTAAAATTGTTAACTCTTTTAGTGCTATGATATTGGATACGTAGACTTCGTCTTTCTTACGGGAATAGACTATCCAGCAACGCATGTTAGGCGTTGACTTATCCCTTCTTAGGATTCAGGATAAAAGTCCCTATATTTGTATTCTGGTGTCTTCTTCAATCGGTGAAAGACTAAACCGGCAATGCGTGTTAGGCGTTGACTTATCCCTATTCAGAATTCGGGATAAAATTCCTCAAGTGTGTGAGGCATGGATTTTGGTGTTATGAATAACCGCCTGCTACAATGTCGAATATGTGGGCTTTCGTCCTTTTTACGGTCAAAGACTAACCGGCAACGCGTGTTAGGCGCTGACTTATCCCTACTTATGCTTCAAGATAAACTTCCCCAGACTTGGATTCTGGTATCTTTTTTAATCGGTGAAAGACTAAACCGGTAACTCGTGTTAGGCGTTGACTTATCCCTACTAAGGATTTGGGATAAAATTCCCTGTGTGTGTGAGATACAGATTATGGTGTTATGAATAACAACCTGCCACAATATTGAATATGTGGACTTTTGTTCTTTTTACGGTCAAGAACTAACCGGCAATGCATATTAGGCGTTGACTTATCCCTACTTAGACTTTGGGATAAAAGTCTCCAGACTCGGATTCTGGTGTCTTTTTCAATCGGTGAAAGACTAAACCGGCAACCCGTGTTAAGCGTTGACTTATCCCTACTTAGGATTCGGGATAAAATTCCCCGTGCGTGGGAGACAAGGATTATGGTGTTATGAATAACAATCTGTCACAATATTGAATATATGGGTTTTTGTTCTTTTTACAGTCAAGAACTAACCGGCAACGTGTGTTAGGCGTTGATTTATCCCTACTTATGCTTCGGAATAAAAGTCCCCAGACTCGGATTCTAGTGTCCTTTTCAATTGGTGAAAGACTAAACCAGTAACACGTGTTAGGCATTAATTTATCCCTACTTAGGATTCGGGATAAAATTCCCCGTACGTATAAGGCACAGATTTTGGTGTTGAAAAGTAATATCTTCTCTTGGGGCAAAGACAAACCCGATGCTGGAGAGGAAGAATTTTATATTCTATCTCCAGTTGAAAAGGAAACTCAAACTAGGATCTCCACTTTGAGAATCTGAAGAGTGAAACTAAGAGTGCGATCTCCACTCCGAGAATCGAAAAGATTCAGATAATCCTAACTATCGGAAGGTTTGATTACCGAACTAAAGGTGATTTTCTCGTTTATCGAGAGTGAATTGTGGTTTTGGCCCTAACTGTAAGAAGGTTTGACCAAGCAGGAGTTTGAGGTGGCCCTTGTTAGACCCTAGAGGGGGGGTGATTAGGGTCTTATGCTAATCTAATCCGATTTAAATGCCAATTAAAACTACTTAACAAATATATTCTTACAAGATAGATATACAAAGGGTTATGTGCAAGAATATGCAATATACACAAGGTGATATATCCTATATGATAGAAATATATATGCAAGGATATATAAACTAGCACAAGATAATATATCCTAACAAAGAGATATACAATAAGATATGTGCAAGGATATACAAACAAACACAAGGGTAAACAATATGAACTAGATAGTGGATCATATAAATAATGAGCTAATGACAATGGCGATAAGAAATATAAACATAAGTATGAATAAACGCCAAAGCA
>BQKN01064185.1:191489-276502 GCA_022839385.1 Asparagus kiusianus
ATATATATATATATATATATACACCCCGTAACCAAACCCTACCCTGTTTCAAAAATACAGCCACCACCACCTCATTCTATCTCCTCTCTCCTCTCCCTCTCTTAGATCCTCTCCGGCCCTCTCCGACCCCGCCAACCCAACACCATCGTCGGCCTCCCCATCTCTCAACGCACGGCCGCCCCAGCTACCAACCCCCTCCCTCTCCCATCTCCGGCCACCCCAGCCTCCGCACCCAACCGCCTCGTCGTCCTCAGCCGCGAGTCATCACCGCCGACCACGTCCTCTACCTCCTCCTCCCTCTCCCCTGCTCTCCGACAACCAGATCTCCACCGACCACAAGACGTGCCGACGGCCCAAACTCCAGCAGCCCAAATAACCCCGACGCCACACCTCTCTACCCCGTCGTCGCTCACCTCCAAACCAGACTGCCACCTTAACCCCGACGCCAGCCTCTCCCCTCCGTGGCAAACCTGATAGCCCCCTGAGATCCACTGCTCCCTCTTCTTCTCTGTCTCCTCCACCACCCTGCAGACTCAACTCCATCTCCCCTCCGGCCGCCTGAGCCAACCTCCTCCTCTGCACCAGCGCCAAAACCTAACTCTAGCGCCTCCTCCACCCTCTGGACCACCCAAGCCTCCTCCACCTCAAACAGCGGTGGCCCCCATCTCTCTCACCCCGTCGGCCTCCTCTCCTCCAACCTGATGCCGACCAGAGCTCGCCGCCGCCTGACCGTCACCGTCATCCCCGACCCGCTACCCCTCGTCGGAGTTCTTCCGACGCCATGCTCCACCACGTCCGATCCGACCCGTGCTGTCGACATCGACTTATTCGACGCACCGAGGCAAGATCTTGCCACTTAATTAGTATCATTTTATAATTTTTATTATTTATCTTAGTTAGATATATTATTTTGATTAATATCATTGTTGTGGTTAATGTGCATATTTGAATATATGTGTGGAATGATGAAGTATAATACTAGCTTATATCTAAAAGTTGACAAGCATGAAATGTACACGGGTAAAAATTAGATTAATAATATTGTTAATTGTATTTTTAAGAAACTATGGACATGAAATGACAAGTTAGGTGTTAAAATTAGAATTTACAAAATATTATCAAAAAAGAAATAAATTAAAGATACTTTATAAAATAGGAAATATGTTACTTTTCATGTAGAAAAGAATTAACATATATATATGTATGTATTACATAAATATATTTTTTTATAATAATTATGATGAGAAATAGTTTTAGAAGTTAATTATTGGAAAAAGAATTTTTTATTAATTAAGAACTTATAAGCGATAGTCGTAGAGCGCGACATTTCCGGTGCAAAACAACATCGGTTTCCAGTTTTCTTTCTACCATATTATTATATTAGAGGGTATTTAATTACAGTTAGCTTGCGTGAGAAGTTTGGATACCCAGTAGTAAGTTAGCAATGAAACTGATTTATGTGTGTATCCATATTGTAGAAGAACAAACTGTAGCCTAGACGTGTTTCCTTTTCTGTAGTAGCTATAGTAGCTTGTTCACATTTCGATTCCCCGATATTTTGGGAAGCGGAGCATGACAGGTTTTAGTGGTGGCTTATGCAGGTCCCGGTCTCGAGTTCTCACTAGTAAGAATATAGTGGACAATTTAAATACATATCATACTTCATCTGTAAGACTAGGATTAAGTTCTTATAATATTATCTTAATAACTATGTTTTAGTTCCTATTTTTTGATATATTGTTTTGATTTTAATCTTCCTCTTGATCCTTACTTTCCTTCAGAACCATGGTGGGTACGCGTGGCTATAGTAAACCATCTGGTAGCAGTACCCTGCAACCCGAAGTTGACCCGAGCCAACTTCTGGTGATGATTCAAGAATTGGTCACAAACCAGCAGTACCTAGCTGGGCAGCTACACAGGGAGCCTCAGCACCAGCCTCCCCCTCGCGCAGAGTCTCGTGTTAGGGAGTTCTGGTACATGCGACCGCCTTCCTTCTCGGGTGCTGAATGACCCTTAGCAGCGAAGGAGTTCCTGAAGGTCACTGAGACTATTCTCACGGAGACCCGCATTTCCCTACTGAATGGGTAGACCTTATGGATATTCAGCTCACCGATACCGCTCGGATATGGTGGGTAGTTGAGAAGACTCATCTGGAGAGGCCAATCCTATAGGAGATGTTCACTGAGCGCTTCAATAGGAAGTATTTTTCTCAGTCAGCTTGGGACGAACTCCTGTGTAGGTTTGTTGAGCTCAAGTAGGGAGGCCAATCAGTTGATGAGTATGAGGCCGAGTTCTCTTCCCTGAGTCGATATGCTCCCCATCTAGTTATAGACCTGACTATTAGGAGGCATCAGTTTTAGAAGGGTTTGGATAACTATATCAGGTTTGCTCTGGCTAGTAGAGCACTTGCGACCCATGACGTTGTGATGGATGCAGCACGTGAGATTGAGAGCGCGTAGAAGGAACCTAAAGACCCACATGTGATTCGGAGCAGGGTACCAGTAGTTCCAGCTAGGACTATCGAGCGTCCTCCTTAGAGGCAGCAGCATAACCCGTAGAGGCAACAATATTCTCAGCGTTAGCCATTTCATCAGGCTCACCCTTATCAGTGTCCTGGAGTACAGCCTCAGAGCCAGTCTTCGGTGAGGTGTTCCTATTGTAGCTACCATGGTCATACTCAGTAGGATTGCCTCAGGCGTATTCATCTATGCTTCAGTTGTGGGTTCCCCGACCTATGAGTCGAGACTGTCCTCAGAAATAGCAGGCCCGTTTGCCCCCACCTCCAGTTCGGGTAGCTCTTCCAGCTCCACCTCAACCTGCCCCAGCAGCGCCGCCTCAGTACAGACCCTATCCTTGAGCAAGGCCCCTTCCTCCACAGTAGCAGGTTTATTAGGAAGCACAAAGGCAGCAACCACAGCGTCAGATGTTTATGACGTCTAAGAATTGTTCATCTTAGTTTTATTTGCATATGAACTTCCTTATTTAACATTACCTGATAATATCATGATAGGATTGTTTATGAATACTAAGTTAGTTGCATTTACATCCTCCCATAATAGGCAAGGTTCTTCAATAAAGGTGACAAACGAGATTCGTCAATAATGGTTATGCACGAGGTTCGTCAATAATGGTAATGGTGAACTTCATCTTCAATGACGAACTTCATTTCTTGACGAACTTCGTCTTCAATGATGAACTTTGTTTCTAGGCGAACTTCATCTTCAATGACGAAGTTCGTCTTTTTGAGGGGTGAGGTTCCATTTGACGAGGTTCGTCTGTGGATAGACTTTGTCTTCAATGATGTTCATCATCATGATGGGCTTCGTTGGCTGAGATGAGGTTCATTATGATGACGAGCCTCGCCATGCTTGTAGCGAGGTTCAACCTTGCTTTATTCCTTGACATTTTTAAGTGTCTACAAGACCCCCTTCAAAGTTTTCAGACTCAAATTGGATTGTATGGGGTCTGAAATACTTTGAACCTTCTCGAATATGACGAGCTTGGTTTGTACGATGCGCTTGGCCTCTTGGCGAGCTTCAATGCTTTAGGGTGAATCTCATGGTTGCAGGAGAAGTTTGCATGACGAACTTAGCTTGCATGATGAGCTTAGCTTGCTTGACTAGCTTGGCCTCTTTGAGAGCTTCGATGCTCTGGGGCTCACTTCGTGGTTGCAGGTGAAGTTTGTCATTTCTAGGCGAACCTTAATACTACGGGATGAAGTCCGGCTATTCGTTAAGTCTCGTCATTCGGTGTGGGATTCGTCAGACCCATGTAGGATTGACAATCAGGACTTAGGATTTTTAACAAACCCTCAACTATCAACGGACTTGATATGTCTTTACCAACTGTCGTTTGAGTTGGACTGACCATGCTTTTATCCTTAGCATGATAAGTTGTCGAAGGAATTTCTTTTAGGCTTAATGCTAAAATTTCTCCTCTATCCTTAGCCATTCAAGGCGTTAGATTAAGTGTTCGAGTATGATTACAACGGTTAAGTCATAATCAAGTTTGATTGTGTTGTTCATTATAACAACTCAACCTGGTGTTTTGAAAGTGAGTCTCATCGCATGGTAGGCCTGCTAGGGTGTGGTGATGTTGTTAATGAATAGCGACTCATCGCATGGTAGGTTACTATTTGGAAACAATAGGGAAGATAGGGGGCTCATCGTTTGGTAGGCCACTATCAACGAACAACGTCATTTGCAGGAATGACGGTGTGAAGGTAATCAAGTCGTTCATTGATGTGAACATATAATGACTGTGATTAGAATAGCGGCACATCGCATGGTAGGATACTATTTTTAATCATTCAAAGGAGATAAAATATTCAACAAAGATCAGATCATTGCATGGTAGATCACTATCCTGATCGATTGACAAGTAGGTGCCCATCTCATGGTAAGACACTACTTGGCAAGGAAAATCAAGTCGTTCAGTGACATAGGAGTATAATAACTATGATTGAAATAGAGGCATATCATATGGTAGGCCACTATTTGGAAATAATGTCATCGGTAGGAATGACAATATAGAGATGATCAAGTTGTTCAGTGACATAGGAGTATAACGACTATGATTGGAATAGAGATACATCGCGTGGTAGGTCACTATCTTCGATCATTCTTAGGAAATAGAACATTCAAAAAAAAGACCAGACAGTGAATCATCACATAGTAGATCACTATCTTGATCGAGTGACAAGTAGATGCCCATCGCATGGTAGAACACTACTTAACAAATTATTTTCAAGTGGGGTAAGAGTTGACTATCAGAGGTAATCAATAATATGATAGTATTTTGTGGTCCTGTCATCCTATTGAAGATGATTGGTGAGGAAAGTTTGGAGGAAACTAACTGTCAGAGGTAATCATTAACTTGATAGTATTTTGTGGTCCCGCCATCCTATTAAAAATGATTGGTGGGAGAATTTGGAGGAAGTGACTATCAAAGGTAAGCATTAACATGATAGTTCTCTGGTCCCGCTATCCTATCAGAGATGATTGGTAGGAAAATTTAGAGGAAGTGACTATCAGAGGTAATCATTAACATGATAGTTTTGTGGTCCCGCCATCCTATTGGAGAGGATTTGTGAGGGAATTTAGAGGAAGTGACTATCAGAGGTAATCATTAACGTGATAGAATTTTGATAAGTGGCCAGATGCTCATGTCTGACTTCGGACTCACCTTAGAGTCATTATGGCTCCGCCAGAGAGAAAGCTTGAGGTAGTACATGGTATTGCAGAGAAATCGAAACTACCCCCACTCTAGCAATAATCAGAATTGAAGGGTAAAGACTCCAACATCCAATAAAGCTTGGATCTTATCCTTTACGATGTAACATTTAGAAGTAGGATAATGAACTATCATGTGGTACGCACAGTAGTTGGGATCATCTATTCTCGAAATCTCCTTAGGTCGCATTGATTCTAGGAGCTTGATTTTCTTTACCTTAATCAAGGACTTGAGGGTTGGTATGACCTGCTCATCATTGAAGTCGTACTTCTGCTGGAAGCGACAATCCGAAGATTTGCCCTTCTGTTTCGAAGAAGATTTAGGTGAGGAGATGGTTTCCACTACCAAAGTATCCTTCACTTTTGATTATTTCTAAGGGGTGAAGTCGCTCTGGTTACCCCCTCTTTGGGATTCATGTGGCTCCTCATCATCTAGCCTTTTGAGCATGTTTTTGACATGTTCACCTTGGCGAACAAGTTCTTTCCAAGTCTGGGTCTCCACTGTTCCAATCTTAGATAAAATATGGATTGAGAGATTACTACGGCACATCTCGATCAATGTATTTTTAGAGATTTGATGACGGAAGTGTAGTGGCTGATTTCTAAATCACTTGACAAAGTTGCTAACAGACTCTTTCTTCTTTTGTTTTTCAGCTAGTAGGGTGACCATGAATACTTTTGTGTCATCGTTGAAGAATCTGGCCATGAAGAGCCTTTCCATGTTAGCCCAAGATTTGATGGAGCCTAGTTCCAACTTGCGAAACCATTCAAAAGTGACTTCTTTGAGGGCGCTAATGAACAGTCGAATCATAATGGGACCATTCTCCACTATGTGTCCAGTTTGCATCTAGAAGTAGTAAACATGCAGTATAGGAGAACCCTTGTCATCAAATTGTAGTAGATTGAGTGTCTTGAACTTCAGAGGATAGAGGACGACATCCTATTCAGCAGGTTATGGTCTAACCACCCCTAAATCTCTGAAGTTTCTCTGAAGCTTCAAAGCATCAAGCTGCTTCTTAATGTCATCAACTTTTGGTCTCGCTCTTTCTTGCGAGGGTTGGACTCAGCTTCGGACGACTCCGAATAAATTTTGAAAATTTCTCCATCCTCATCCTCTTCATTATTGCCATCTTGGTTTCGACGGCTAGATTCTTAAGAATTAGGTGAAGCTCGTCGGTGCCTTGATCCTGAGGATTAGGCGGTAGCTTTCTTCTTCTTCTTTTCCTTGAGGAGTTTGTTCACTATGTCCTCCAAGCGTCTGATGGTTTCTTATTGTTGGAGAAGAGCAGCTTGTTATTCTTCAAGCCTTCTTGCTATTTCTTCTTCATTCTCAGCTATGTGAGTACTCACTTTCTTACTTTGATTGGTGCTAGATGGCTGAGAATTTGCAATGGCAGAGTTTTCAACCTCTTCATTAGTTTCATCTTCTAAATATCGATAATCAAGTAGAATTACCGAACCAGTATGGACACAGGTGTGCTAATAGACACATTCTCGCTTAGTGACTAAATATTTCATCCCCGGAGAGAATTCAGGTTCAGAAGAATAGGAAGGACTAGCTAGCCCTTCGCCTTTCCCTTTGCTAATCATGTTGACAGTAACCTTCACAGGTTCCTTTTGATTTCTGTGGTGAAAGCGTCTTCTTCTGGATAACAAAACTGTTGACGGTTCAGACAATCGCTCGAAGAATGAGGACCTTGGTGTTGAGCCGCCACACTGGCATTTGGCTATCACTGAGGAGATAAGTTTCTCACAATTGCAATTGGATTTCATCTGACTTATACTACAATTATGAACCAGGTAATCATGGAGATCAGTAACAGGACCACCCCCTATTAACTCAGGTAGCTTGCTTATGCATGCGCAAGAATCTCTAGGTGTTAGAGATTGGCGAGCCTGGTTGGCTAGACTAACCTCATGCTGAAGACGGGGTTCGTCATCTGAGCGCACTCAGACACTTTTGCAAAGTCCATGTATGATATGAGGTTAGTCGTTTGAGCGAGCCTCATCATTCATGCGAGCTTTGATATTTGGACAAACTTGGTTCGAGGGGCGAACCTCGTATTTCATGTGAGGTTCGTTAATCAGACGAACTTAGTTCCAGGGATGGATTTGTCATCTTGGTCAAACCTCATCTTGGACCCTTGAATGTTTCTCTATAACAGTGCCAGTCTGGCATTGAAGGTGAGATTCATCATTTCTACAAGGTTTGACACTTTGTCGAACTTGAGTCTTCCTATTCTGAGCGGCAGGGCAAATTTGCACTTGTTGTTTTGTGACGAGCCTCATTTTGAAAGCGAGGTTCGTTAGCCGAGCATATTTGAATGTATGGATGAGGCCTGTTATTTCGACGAGCCTTGTGTTGAAGATGAGGTTCATCATTTGAGCACTTTTGGATGCAGGAATGAGTTTCGTCATTTTGACTCACTTCAGCTAATTGCCCTTCGGCAGACTTGTGGGACTTAGACATGTTGTCTCGTGGCCGATAGTGGAAGCCATCCAACGAGACCAATGCTCAAGCCTTATAGCAAGCTTGATTCTATCGTTGACATTGTCTTGCACGACTTAAAAGCGAAATAGTAGCAGGTTCCACAATAGCCATTGTTTGACTAGGTTTCTCAACAGCAGCCACCAAAGTTGGACGAGACTGTTTAACAGCCCACTTTTTAGCCTGGCGGCTAGTTTTCAGAGCCTCATCAGTCAGAGGCTAAGATTCCTCTTCGAGATTAACTCGAGTGGAATGGTCAGGAGCCACATGGGCCGAAGTCTTATACGAGACTCTACGGCACTCACGTGCCTTTGTGGGACTCGAAGTTCTAGAGGAGAGGAACTCCTCATACTTGGATTTGTCGAACTCAATGACAAGAGTTTCGACCTTGAATCCCACCACGATCTAATCTGATTGCATCACCACCAGTTCGTCAGAAAGAAAGACTTCTCCCACTATGGTTGCCAACTTCTATAGGGTTGAAAAATTAAAGTTGATTGATTTCTTGTTTTAAAAATGGGTTCAATCACTTAGTACGAATACCTTACAATCACTCATACTCTCTCTCGATTAGAGAGGAAGAGAAGATTAATTTGACTTCTCCTTTATTTAAATGTGGGTTATTACTGGCGAAAGGATGCTTATCTCGATGCTCAAGCCGAGATTGCTTCCCATTGATGATCAGAGCAAGATCACGAAAGCTTCTGACGGTGACTTAGATCACGAGAATGCATACACTGATCTCTCTTCATGTGATAGCCAAAAAAATACTCCAAAAGTGTCTCTCCCTTTTTCATAGCTACTCATTGCTATTTATAGGGTTCGTAGCATTTAACTAACATTCTTGAATTGTGGGCAGAGGGTGTAAGTGTCTCCTTCAATTCAGCCCATGTTGGTTAATGGGGCGTAACGTGCTCCTGAAGTTTAGCCTACGTGGCTAACTAAGTCTCCAGATCCGTTACAGCTAGATCTTCTATGGACGGTGAGCCTCGCTGCATCACGAGGTTCGTCAAATTGGATGAGCCTCAATACACAACGAGGTTTGTCTTATGAGGTAAGCTTTATAGTATAGCGAGCTTCTTCTGACGAACTTTGTCTTCACTGACTTCGTCTGATGAGCTTCGTCTTCACTGATGAGCTTCATCTTTATTGATGCGCTTCAAATCTTGTTTCCAAGACAAGCTTTGTTTTTTAAGATGAGGTCTGTCATTGTAATGACCCTCGTCATGCTTGTTATGAGCTTCAACACTCCAAGGCCAAATGATTAGCTGATAACCTATGAAGATCCATGAGAGTGGATGAGAGATTGGCTTTTTGACTAGCCTCTCAATCCCCCCCCCCCCCCCTTTCTTTCATGTTGATTGTGTCTATTTATAGGCTTAGGACCATTATGGAGTGAGTTAATGGGCTTTAACTCCACTTATAATAAGGGAGTTAGTGGTCGTTAACACCCATTTAAATGGGTGAGTTAGTAGTCATTAACTCTCCTTAACTGGGTGAGTTATTAGTCATTAACCCTCCTTATATATAGCCTCTGAAAATAGTGACAAACAAGGTTCGTCAATAACGGTTATGCACGAGGTTTGTCAATAATTACAACGGCGAACTTCATCTTCAATGGTGAACTTCATCTTCAATTATGAACTTTGTTTCTGCACGAACTTCTTCTTCAATGATGAACTTCGTTTCTGGGCGAACTTCGTCTTCAATGACGAAGTTTGTCTTTTTGAGGGTTGAGGTACTATTTGACGAGGTTCGTCTGCGGATGGACTTCATCTTAAATGACGTTCATCATCATGATGGGCTTCGTTGGCTGAGATGAGGTTCATTATGATGACGAGCCTTGTCATGCTTGTAGCGAGGTTCAACCTTGCTTTATTCCTTGGCATTTTTTAGTGTCTACAATGGTTAGAGAGGAGGAATTAGGTGAGGAAAATTATCACTGGTGAAAATCCAACAAACATGATGACCAAGCCGGTTCCAGTTTGTAAGTTCACCCATTACATAGATTTGCTCATCACCAAGAGATGGAGATTGTCTTATGGGGGACTAATGGCAACAATAGATTTTAGCAGAAATGATTAGATTGAGTCCAAGGAACAGATTTGTTAGAGTTGGCCTAAGAATTCTCTCCTATATGAAAGGATTTTTTTTTCAATAGGGTTTTTAGGAGTTCTATTTGGAAAGTATCTTTGGGAAAATATAAACTCTATTTGAATAGGAATTTAGGAATCCTTGTTGGACATGAATTTAACCCCATTAAAGGAGCTGAATTCTAATATCTAGGGCATGAGAAAATTTGGAAAAAGAGTCTCTTAAGATAGAATCAATAGATCAAATTGATAGGAAAGTTTTCTATCTTCAAAAAGAGTCTGAGAGATCATTGATCTTGTCTGCATGAGTTGTAATCTCTCTTCTGATTTAGTAAAAGTTTATCTTTTGCTATCCATGAACATAGGACTTGCTCTGAGCAACAATCTTAGTGCTTGTGATTGTGGTCATTTTTCTATGTTTTATTATACTTCGTGATCTTGATTTCCACCCCGTTTTCAACAACACTTCATGTGTTGACTAGCAATTCAATTTAGAAGCACAACGTATAGTGCTTGTCTGGCTAATACTTATTTTATGAATTCTTATAAGTTAATTATTACTTTTTTTTACTTATTAATTTTGTTAGAGGGTAAAGTTGTATTTTGACAATTTTAGTAAATCTACATATAATTAAAAAAAATAAGTTGGAAAATCTCATGTTATATTTTTCCTACTTTTTTTTGAGGAAAAACAAAGGGTATATCCTATCATTAATATAAAGCAAAAAGTACATATACAAAAAGATACAAACTGCACCCATTAATTGGAAGATAGAAACAATAATTTCTCAAAACTAGTGATATATGACTTTCTTCTTTCAGACATCCATGAAGGTAAAGAGAGGGCATTGCCGTCATTCACCGTTGACATAGATGTAAGAAAGAACCAAAGCCAGCCATATATATAGTGAACAGAAATTAAAGTTTCTATAGCCCAATAAACAAAAGGACTAAGAACTACAAAAAACACAAAAAATGGACAGCATCACAAGACATTCATATGCTTCTGCTAATCGGCTCTTTTTCTAGCTTAGCTTTGATCTTCTGAGCAACAGATCCTCTGCCGAACCCTAACCAGTCATGTAAATCATTTATTGCCAAGTTAATAACAGACTTGTAAGAGTAATTAGTTTGATCAAATACGAATTTGTTTCTTGCAGTCCATAATCTCCAACAAACAGATAAAAAGATACTTCTCCATAGGTGTCCTTGAATACCCTTCAGATTTTCTATGATAATCAAAAACTCTTTCAAAGCATTTGGCCACGAGAAAGTTAAGTTAGAGTTTCTGAAGTGCTGCCATACCCGTTTAGATATAGGACATGTAAAGAACAAATGCTCCCTTGACTCTGATTCTATACCACAAAATGAACATATATTATCCCCATTCCAACCTTTAAGTTGAAGAATATTCTTTGTATATAATCTGTTTTTGGTAAGAAGCCAGATAAAAATACGAATTTTGGAAGGAACAATTGGATTCCAAATAACCATGTATACACAATTGGAAATTCCTCTCCAGTTAAGAAAAGTGTAAAAAGATTTGACTGTATATACACCATTTGAAGTAAGGAGCCTTTTAGGATGATCTAGGTTATGGGAGACTTGAAAATCTCTAATAACATTAACGAGTTTAGTTTTATCTTCTTGAGCTGCAGTGGATATACTTCTTCTCGTTAACAAATGCCAGGTCCACTTATTGTCCAAAGAATTCCCTTGACTTCTCACAGATATATTTATGGAGAAGGCTAACTTGAAAGATTCAGGAAAAACACTCGCAAGACTATTGAAACCTGTCCACTTATCATCCTAAAATCTTACTCTATCACCAGTGCCTAACACCCATAGGATGTTATGAAGGAAAGAATTCTTTTGAGATATGACTGCATTCCAGAAAGTAGAATTGGATACATTGGAATGTCTACTTTGCAAATTAGTACCTTCATGAACATAAAGCTTGTGTAGAAATTCCCCAGTTGTTGAATTTCTATCTAAACACTTCTATAACCATTTAGATAGGAGAGAAGTGTTGAATAATGAAATATCTTTGACTCCCAAACCCTCCTCCATTTTGCTTAAACATACTCTGTTCCAGTTAAATAGACATTTAAAGGAGTGAGTTTCAGCTCTTCCCGTCCATAAAAAGTTTCTTCGCACTTTGTCTATTTCTTTGATAAGCCATTTTGGTAACTTGTAGAAAGACATGTAATACAAAAGAATAGAGGTAAGCACAGAATTTAAGAGAACTAACCTCCCCCCATAGGATAGAGAGTTCTATTTCCAAGAAGCAAGCTTCCTATACAGATTATCCAACAAGGTTTGCCAATTAGATTTGAAGAGTTTACCATATTTGAGAGGTAACCCTAGATACTTGATAGGGAGATGGTTAACTTTGCAGTCTAGAAAAGACGCTAGGGTTTCAGCTCTGAGAGGAATATTACCAAAATAGATAAGCGAAGATTTGGTGTAGTTAGCTCTTCAAAAATGTAAAGAATAGATTTGAGGATGGTAATATCCTTGACGGAACTTTTGACAAAGAGTAGAGTATCATCCGCAAATTGTAGAATTCTCACTTTGTTGAGAGGATCTCTGAGACCCAGAGATGATAATAAATCCTCCTCAACATTATTAATAATTATCCTGTTCAGAACATCAGAAGCAATATTAAATAACATTGGAGATAAGGGGTCACCTTGCTTCAGGCCTCTTTTACAAGAGAAGAATTTAGATTGTGATCCATTGACAAGAACTACACAATTAGAGGATGAAATGATATGAAGGATCCAAGATTACCACCTGCTACCAAATCCCCTAGCTTTTAGTAACTCTATGAGAAAAGACCAGTCAATAGAATCAAAGGTCTTAGCAAAATCAATCTTGAACATAACAACTTCCTTCTTCCTTTTGGAACATGAATGTATCATTTCATTGGCTTGGAGAATAGAATCAAGTGTTGATTTTCTCGATTGGAAAGCTGTTTGGGTAGATGCCACCAATGAAGACATATGAAGAGATAGCCTATTTGCCAAAAATTTTGAGAAAATTTTGAAGAGGCAATTGATAAGGCTAATGGGTCTGAAATATTTCACCATAGTACACTCCTTGGTTTTAGGTATCAAAGTAATAAACACTTTGTTGACTCTATGAAGATGAGATGGATCATAATAAAAATGACGCATTAAAGCAATAAGATCTTCTTTAATAAGATCCCAAAAGGATTGATAAAAAGACATTAAGAAGCCATCTGGCCCTAGAGCTTTATTACTATTCATATCAAACACTGTATTTTTAATTTCCGCCTCAGTGAACTGATCTTCCAAGGATAACAAAGAATTCTCTTCTTATGGATATAGAGTAGACCCTACATGTAAGTGGTTACTCTTACTATTTCCAAATAATTCATAGTAGTAATTATAGAAAGCGTTAGCAACATCATTATTACTGATGTAATCTCTACCTTGATGATTGACAGCCGCTATGAAATTAGCTTTCCTATGGTAGGAAGCTGTTTTGTGAAAAAAGAGGTATTATCATCACCCTCTTTTAGCCATTGCACTCAAGATCTTTGATGCCAATATGTTTCTTCCTCTTTGATCAAGGAAGTATAAGAGTTTTGAAGAGATTGCCTATCAGTGGATTCCAAAACCGAGAGAGGTATCTGTTCCTCTAATAAATCAAGAGCATTGATTTAGGATAGAACTTCTAACTTCCTATTGGGTATAGAACCAATAACATTTTTTTCCACCATTTTAGTCTATGTAGGCATCTAAAAATGCCTATAGGTGTCCGTACACAGCTCAAGATAAAGAGAAGGTGATGAATGCCATTATCCAAATCGAAGAGGATTATCCGAGTCAAAGAGGATCATCTGACGCCGACAAGCGCATGAAGCGAAACGGCGAACCGAGTGGCCTGCGCGCTCAACAGTCAGCTCGCGTGCATCAATCAGCTCGCGCATGTCGATCAACACATGCGCGTTAATCAGTTCGTGCGCGTCGGTCAGCATACGCTCGTCAATCAGCTCGCGCGTGTCGGTCAACACGCGCTCGTCAATCAGCTCACGCGCGTCGAGCAACACGCGTGCGTCAATCAGTTCAAGCGCGTCGGTCAACACGCTCGCATCAATCAACACGCGCATGTCAACCAACGCGCGTTCGACAGTCAGTCCCGTAACGAAGCGTGCAAGTTAACAAGTTAGCCAAATACGTGAAACGGGAGAAACTACATGTCCCGGAAAATCGGAAAAGTCGAAAAACACAAAAATCAGCGAAAGGGAAAAACTACTTGCATCGGCGCGGGTCGGATTCAACCGACCCGCGGGTGGCGCAGGTCGGACGAATCCGACCCGCGACCACGCGGGTCGGATTCCGTCGATTTGCGCCCCCCTGTGCTGTTTCGACTCATGTTCGGTTTATGACGGTTTTTCTCAGAATTTGTTAGTTCCTGAGCATACCAACTGATCTGATATCATCTCCAGACGTAATTAATCAGTTATTAATAGAAGATAAGGAGGAATCATCCATTCTTATCCGAAAACCCCTAACCGAAGCCTATAAATACAGGCCTAGGGGCTTGTTTCACAGGGGCGGATTAGTTATCAAGACGAGGAGGTGCTGCCGAGTTGGAGAGCAAGGGAGCACGAATTTCAGCAAGGACTAGCGAGATTCTGGCGAATCCCGATATAAAGAAGGAGCAATTAGAAGGATCTGAAGCCCGTTCCCGTTCGTTCCTCGAGATTAGGCTTGGTCTTAATCTCGAGAAGAGCTACTGATTTTGCTTGGTCGATTTCAACACTTTAAGAAAATACCTCCTTGGTGAGGTAGGAGCTCTGCCGAATTTTTAGTAACCGGATCTGATCAAAGGTGGTCCACGGATAAACCCCGGCACAGGCGAAGAGACCCACGCAAGCAAGAGACGATAAATGGATCTTACATTTATTTTCAAGAGAATTGTATCTTTTATTTTCATTATGTAAAGGTCTTATAAAAATACTGATCTTTTTGAACTTATTGTAACGATCAAAGTTGTAATGAGTTATACAATGAAGAAAACAATTTTCGACGAAAACAAACTGGCGATCACAGTGGAAGCCAACGGTCTCGCTGCCGAGGCCGTCATGTCGCAACTGATGATTAAGATCCCGGTTGAAGAGGTGGTCGAATACGAGTTCGACCAACAGAAATACGAAGAATACCTCTCGTCCTCCTCCTCCAGATCCTCCGCTTCTCGCAATCGCAGGAAGATCAACGCCCCCGTTGCTGCAGTAGCTGAATCTTGCAACGCCCTTCCGGCCTCCAACGAGTTTGGATCTGCTGATCTAAACTCCTCCTCAATCAAGGAGTTAAGTACAGAAGGCGCGACCACTTTATCAAAGAGAGCTCGCCAAAGGCAGCGTCAACGCCTTGCGCACTAACTCATTAGGGCTTTGGAGTTAATTGACGGGATCCGTTACGAGGAGGATCTAAAAATTTGGCAACGCTAAGTGCCCTAATAGCGGACAAATGCCCTCTCCTCCAAATCACCAACAAGTGAATGGGTACAAGTCAAAAGGACCCATTCAACTCTTGAAGAGCGGATCAAAAAGCGCCACGCACGGCTTGCGCACACGTGAATTCTTGCACAAGAGGCCAAAAGGTTGCAGAAGGAAGAAGTGAAAAAGAAGCCATAAAAACTGCACAAAGTTTGGAGGCCAAAGTCTAAGACGGCGACCGAAAAGATCGAAAAACACGAGTCGCTCAAATCCAACCAGCCGGCCCGCGAGTCACCCAAATCCGACCCTCCAAGTCGCGGTCACTTGGGTCCGACCTTTCAAATCGTGGGTCATTCGGATTCGACCCTCTAAGTCGTAGGTCACTGGGGTCCGACCTTTCAAATCGCCGTCACTCGGATCCAACCCTCTAAGTCGCGGGTCACCTGGATCCGACCTCCCAAGTCGTGGGTCACTTGGATCCGACCCTCTAAATTGTAGGTCACTTGGATCCGACCCTCCAAGTCGCGGGTCACTTGGGTCCGACCTTTCAAATCGCAGGTTACTCGGATCCGACCCTCCAAGTTGCGGGTCACTCGAATCTGACCCTCCAAGTCGCAGGTCACTCGATTCTGACCCTCCAAATCGCTGGTCACTCGGATCCGACCCTCCAAGTCGCGGGTCACCCGGATCCGACCCTCCAACCCATGGTTCACTCAAGCCTGACCCGTGCCAGGGTCAAGACAGAAGATTTTATGTACCTGTTTCGTTGATCCCTTCAAGTTTCGCACCTCCGGTGGAGCACCGGGATAGCATGGATTTGTCCCGATTTAAGATGAAGATCATGGATCGTCTTGGTTCTTCGCACGTGGGTCGAGGCAAAGCTCTGGTTAAGGAATGCTTGGGACTATTGAAGGAACCCTAAGCAAACATCCAGACTGGGGTCGTACGCGACCTCCTAACAAGTTGATTCTCGTAACCGCCCACTTGGGGGTGCGTACAGAAGGCCAGGAGCCCGTTAAGGTTTCACCCTTAGAAAAGTGTGATTCCAAACGTGTGACTCCTACAGACGCCAACAAGGAGTTGTTTACTCAGAAGAAAACACGTCAGACAGACAAATGCGTAATACCTGAGGATTCATGTAAACAGCCGATAGGTTGCTTTGACGACAACATCGATAGTTGTACTATCGGGCTGGGGGTACGAATAAATCTCAAAAGAGAAGTATCCAGGAAGCGCAGTCTTACTGCCAGTGCACTAAGATTATCTGGGCAGTCATATCAGCGTGTAACTATCCTAAGACCGCTCCGCAGAGGGTCTCGGTATTCAAGAGGATCTCCAACGGAATGACCAAGTCCAACCCAAAATGTTTCTGCAAGAAACGATCGGCTGTTCGAGATGACGAATTCCCAGAAGTTATCATCAATATGGTCAATAAGGGAAAGTCCCTGATTGTTTCAAGTGGTTCTAGCCCTGATTTTTCTCTAGGAAGAAGAGTTAATTCAGGAATAGCTCGACTGATGTCTCGACTCCACCTGAAAGCAGTCGGACCTGAACAATCTGCAATCACAGTTAATATGGGTAGGAGGGGAAAGTCGACTCAACCTTCTAGTTCTGATCCACTCATATCTCATCGTCTAACCCAGTTGTAATCGGGAACCATTAGACAAAGAGATTATCAGCGAATGAAGAGGGAATTATCCTCGGATGCTGAAGCATCATATGCTAACTCTGCAGTCGCTTCTGACAAAACGGTATCCAGCCTAGGGGAATCCCGTGAAGTGTTTATGATTAACAACGAGGAAGTAGCCAAAATGGTTGAGGATGCCTTGGCCAAGCAAAAAGAGAACTTCAAGTTCGAAATGGAAATGGCTATGCATCAAATGAGGGAAGAACACGACCAACAAATCCGAGCTTTGTCGAATCAACTTGGTGAATCCAGCCGTCGCAACGTTCTAACCAAGCAAATAGCGATTCATATGTGGATAAACGCCTCAATGCTGATAACCCTCCCGTTGACCAAAACACAGGGGGTGACTCCACTAAAGATAACAACACTGGGGGTGGCCCCGTTATTCCTCTTAAGAATCATCCTAGGCCCGATACGAGCGAGGATGAGAAAATGAAAGATCTTGAGAGCAAAATCAACGCTCTAATATCTGCTCGAGAGGTAAAAAGGATCGGCATTCCATGTCCCTATCCAAGAGAGTGGGATTCAATAGCATACCCGACGAAGTTCAACCTAATTAACTTCACGCCGTTTGACGAGAAGGGTTCGCCCACACAACATCTGATCTACTTCAAGTCCCACTTAGGTATGATCTCTACAATGAAGCCTTGATGGTTTGGTCATTCATTGGCACCCTTCGTGGGCCCACCTTCGATTGGTACCGCCGTCTTAAGTCCGAAAGTATTAATAACTGAGAAGACCTGGAGAGCCTATTCCTCGCTCATTTCTTTGATGATGACGCTGAGGTGTCAATCAGGACACTCTTTGATAAGAAGCAAGAAGACGATGAGACGGTCGATGACTTCGTCAAACGCTTCCGGAATAAGGCAATGAACTGCCGAGATCCGATTACAAAGGACTTCATCTTTCAAACCTGTCACAATAACCTCTCCTTGGACGTGTTGGAAGTTATAGGAGTAGCACCGTCTAACAACTGGAAAGAGTTGAAGGTGCATAGAGAGCAGGCCGAACGCTTCCTCAGAAGGATGAAAGCCGAAAGAAGCTAACCGACGGCTAACCCTCCGAAATCAAATTTCGCCTCCCGTGGTAAAGGGAAAGCATCTGCAGCAGCTGTTGACGCTAATCAAATGTCACAACAACATTCCCGAGGGATAGCAAAAGAGTTCGGGTTCGAGACTCCAAAAAGAGTACTCCTTCAAGGACGAAGACGTTCCAGCCATCTTCGAATCCCTCTTTGAAAACAACAAGGTCAAGCTATCACCTATCGCAAATCAGGAGGAAGCTGACAATACTACGGATCCAAAGTATTGTGCGTACCACAGGAGGGTCCTTCATCCCACCAAGGATTGTTTTGCTCTCAAGAATAGCATCCAAACCTTAGTTGAATCCGGCATCATAACGCTGGGATAAGCCAAATGGGAATGGCGACACTTCGATAAGTATACGAGTATAAACTGCTTCTTAATACTCCAATAGGTATATGAGTCTAAACTGTTTTCTACCATTGACGGAAAGTTCCTAGATAATTTTTATACATAATATTCTTAAGGATAACCCGGTCATGTAACTGAGTAGAAAGTCAGACCCAGTTCCACAAAGGAAGCTGGGCGTGGATGATTCATATAACGAGAAGTTCCCGGAAGAATGCTATATGTAATTTTCTTAGGGATAACCCGATCATTTCAAACAAAGTGATAAACACTACACCCCCACTGTGATTTCTAGACACTCATTTGTTGATGACTCACAGTCTTCCACCACAAAATCCCCCACCAATCAGACTAATTGGCGGTGGGACCACCAAAATTCCTTTTGGTTAAATCCACTCAAACTTTCGATGTATCTGTGCACTCAACACTCCCATTGTTTGAGTTCGGACATAGTACTCGGAATCTTAATATCCTGATCGTTGACAATTGTCAAACCCCTATGTGTTAAGTATTTGACACTTAACACCAGGAACCCCCTCTAAGTGATTTGTACAAGTCAACACTCCCACTATGATTTGTACTCCCACTCCCACTGTCTACCTGGTCAAACCTTCCTACAGTTAGGGTCATAACCAAAATCCCCTATCGATTTCTCCAATGAACGAGAGGCCCACAAATCGAACGATCAAACCTTCCTACAGTTAGGATTGTCTCAAACCTCCCACTCGATCAAACCTTCCTACAGTTAGGATCGTCTCAAACCTCCCACTCGGTCAAACCTTCCTACAGTTAGGGCCAAAACCAAAATCCCCTCTCGATTCCTCTAATGAATGAGAGATCAACTTTCAAATCGAGTGATCAAACCTTCTTACAGTTAGGGTCACCTCAAGCTCCTGCTTGGTCAAACTTACCTACAGTTAGGACCACAACCAAAATCTTCTCTCGATTCCTCCAATGAACGAGAGGTCCATAAATCGAGTGATCAAACTTTCCTATAGTTAGGATCGTCTCAAACCTCCTATATAGTCAAACCTTCCTACAGTTAGGGCCAAAACCAAAATCCCCTCTCAATTACTCAATAAACGAAAGGTTCACTTTCAAATCGAGTGATCAAACCTTCTTACAGTTAGGGTCACCTCAAACTCCCGCTTAGTCAAACCTTCCTACAGTTAGGGCCAAAACCACAATTCACTCTCGATAAATGAGAAACCTACCTTTAGTTCGGTAATCAAACCTTCCGACAGTTAGGATTATCTAAATCTTTTCGATTCTCGGAGTGGAAATCTCACTCCTAGTTTCACTTTTTCGGATTCTTAGGGTGGAGATCCCACTTCGAGTTTCCTTAGCAACTGGAGATAGAATATAAAATTCTTCCTCTTCGGTTTTGGGAGATAGAATATAAAAATTTTTCTCTCCCATTTTGGATTCGTCTTTTCCCTAAGAGAAGACACCATCCATCAACTCTAAAATTCGTGCTTCACACGTACGGGGAATTTTATCCCGAATCCTAAGTAGGTATAAGTCAACGCCTAACACGCGTTACCGGTTTAGTCTTTCACCGATTGAAGAAGACACCAAAATTCTAGTTTGGGGATATGATCCTGAAGCCTAAGTAGGGATAAGTCAGCGCCTAACACGCGTTGTCGGTTAGTCTTTTGCTGTGAAAAGGACAAAAGCCCACATA
The DNA here is from genome assembly GCA_022839385.1 of Asparagus kiusianus. Taxonomy (NCBI): domain Eukaryota; kingdom Viridiplantae; phylum Streptophyta; class Magnoliopsida; order Asparagales; family Asparagaceae; genus Asparagus; species Asparagus kiusianus. The sequence goes on from BQKN01064185.1 coordinate 211,573, forward strand.
TTCGACATTGTGGTAGGTTGTTATTAATAACACCATAATCCGTGCCTTACACGCACGGGGAATTTTATCCTGAATCCTAAGCAGGGATAAGTCAACGCCTAACACGCGTTGTCGGTTTAGTCTTTCACCGATTGAAAAAGACATCGGAATCCCAGTCTAGGGACTTTTATCCCGAATCCTAAGTAGGGATGAGTCAGCGCCTAATACGCGTTACCAGGTGCCATATTCCCGTAAAAATGGCGAAGTCTATATATTCAAAGTCATAGCACCAAGTCTAAGTGATTTAATTCTCTTAGCATAACATCACATGCGGAATAGACTTAAACAATCCGCATGCTAGCCCGACTCAAACGGTAGTGGGTAAAGGCTTATCAAACCCGTTGATGGCTGAGAATTTGCCAAAAATTCTATAAATACGAGTCATTGACGCACCAGCTCTATTAGTTGGAATCGTGACTTGAGCATCCAACAACTTCGGGATAAGATCCACACATACAGATGAATCAGCTTTAATAGTTGGTCCTGCAGCCCAATAATTAGGACCGTCATGCTCCAATGCCTTAAGAGCCTAAACTGTGTAGACTCCAGTAAACGTACGAGTATAAACTACATAAACGCCACTCAGCGCATTACGATGAAAGTTAACGCTGATCAATGCAAAACCCTAAGGTCAACGTCGATCAACACGTTACAACAAAGTCAACGCTGGCCAGCGCGTCAGCAATTTTGCCAAAATAGGCAAAGGATGATTCCAGGGAGCCCAATCACGTTCAGATATGAATTTCTAACAAAGATGATTAGTTCAAAGTCAACTCAATGACACGAGCTAAATTCAAAAACTTTCGCATCAACTTCAGTTCAAGATTTCGACAACGGTCAGACGATAAACGCAGCGCCGGAAGAACTTCATCTATTCGACAAAACACTAAATAGGCTGAAGAAGTCAAGAATTGAAGCCAGCTACAGGTCCTTTGACACTAACTGGAGGAGGGGCCTATCATATCCAAAGCATTCCAAACTCCTCTATAAAAGAATGAGTCTAAAATACTTTGGAGGAGGTATCTGTAGGCGTCTAAAAATGCCTATAGGTGTCCGTACTGTAGGCTGTCTAAAAATCACAATGGATAGCTGATCCCCACAGATTAAGAAGAGATTACAAGGCAATGGTTCCTTCAAATCAAGAAGCAGAATTCATCCTTACAATCAAAACACAAGAAATTTTTAAATCATTGCATCCGGGGCTTTATAATCGCTGCAAACACGGCCTCATGTTTGAGATGATTGATCTTGATGGCTACGACAACAACATGACTAATATTATATTAGCAACTGTTAGAGATGCTGATGAGCAGTGTAATGATTTCAGAAATAAAAGGTTGGACTTAGTTGGTGAGTTGCTTGGTAGAGAGCGGGGGGCAAATATTCGCTGATTCCCATCAAATTCCAATAATGAAAGCTACAATCAGATAGCTTTCATGCCAACAAACAAAAGCTGCAAATAGAGGACTTTTCACATAAAGCGAGAAGAGTTACAATTCGACGACACTTCCGACAACTGATAAAAACTCTATTCGGCAATCTTCACCATCTACAGTAGAAGTTACAATATGACGACTTTCACGTCCCACAATAGCTAAAGCGAGGATTACTGAACAACAGTCCTTGCAACACCTTCCAGAAGAAGTTACAAGTCAACCAACTTCTTCTAAAATATGAAATTCACATTCGCGTTACAATTCTAGAAATGCAGGCGACCCCCGCATTTCTAAGTCACAACAAGCGAAACGCGAGCGACCCTTGCATTCTAGATGTTCAGTCAACACCTAACCTCGCGTCTCAATCCTAAGACGCGAGGTTAGGGTCCTGAATGCCAGGTTAGGTGTTTGACTTATTCAAATATGAGCCGAACAGTTTCAGAACTGTTTTCCCTCATGATCTAAGGAAATCACGCCCACTTAGGAGCAGATTTAGAGGGCAGTTACAGCCTCTTATCCCCCTATAAAAACTCAACAAACCTAACAAAGTGTAGGTTGGATTTTCAGGATCGAAACCATAAGGGGTTGGAGATCTTCAGTTCCAAAACCGTACGAGAGTTGGCAGCAGAGGCGAATTCTTCAAAGGAGAGGATTTAGCTCAGATTCAGAGGATCAAATCTGGGAGAATCCTTCAGCAACAGAAACTCAGCTTGGCAACTAACCGAATTTTCGGTTCTAACAACTTTGGTCATAGAGTTCTAACTCGTTCTAAGTTCTTAAAACTCGTTCAGAGTTATTTACCAAACTTTCCACAGAAGTTTATTGTTCCCACGAGATAAGAGACTGTCAGATAGTCAACGGAGAGCAATTTCAACGCAAGCAATTGAAGGAGGCACTCCATCGCTACCGAGAAGAACCCAATTTTAAACAAAGGGGAGAACCAAATTCGTTCTCTTCTCTTTTGTAATCAGGGAATCCAACTGTAATTGATTTTGAGAGAATACAAGTCATTTTCTTTCATCGTCTTTTTACTCCTAAATTTTCCACAAACAAAAGATGGCGACTCCTCTGGGGACGAGCTTCTCTGACGATGAAGTGGTGGTGCAATCCGACGTCCACCTCATGAGAACAACTGTCGAAACTCTCGTCGTGGAGTTTGATCAAGTAAAATACGAGGAAGCCTTATCCTCTGGATCGCTTAGCCCTAAGGCTAAGCGTGACTTCGTAAAATCTCCAAAGAGATCGAATATCTTGCTGAAATGCCAAGGAAAGTCCTCTCCTTTGGCCAAAATTCGCTGAACAGCCCCTCTACTTCAGGAGCGGGCTTAGCCTCTGCTGAACTCGCATAGCGAGTTGAACATCCCACGTCCGCGTCAAAACGACGTGTTGTGGGCCATAAACGGCCTATAGAGGAGACAAGCCCTAAAAACACCGATAACGCTGCTGCCAGGGCTCTGAAGCGAGCCAAGAAGAACGCCCCTCAAAGACGGAGAAGATCCATACGACGAGCACATCTACGCGAGAGTCGAATAATGACCCAACGCGAGGATTGCGTTCGTGAGGCTCTACCCGAGCATAGCGTTTACACCAAAGAGGCAACGAGCCCAATTACGAGCCTCGGCTGATACAGCTGAAACGCGACCCTCAATGGCGCGTTGTTCCTGCAAAACGTGGCCCTCAGAAAAGCGCCGCCGAAAATAAACGCACACCTCAGGGGCGCGTTCAAACAAAACATGACTCTCAAGAGTCTGTTTCACCAACCAAACACGACCCTCAGGGGCGCGTTCAACCAAAACATGACCCTCAGGTGTCTGTTTCATCATTTAAACGTAGGCCTCGACCTAATGTTTGTAAATCCAAACGCGACCCTCGCGCTATTCTTCAAGAACGTGACCCTAGCGTCGCTCTTCAAGAACGCAAACCTCAAGAGGTCCGTTAAGTACAAAATAGTCCACATGGGTTTAAAATCCACGTTCGACGAGAACCGATTTTACCCACCCAAGGGCATGGGGTTCCATCTCCACCTTCACACCCAGGGAAAGCTTCCTCCCAAGTTCCTGATCTGCGGGAATTATTGTCAAGAGGAAAACCAGTGCAGCAAGCAGCTCACTCATGCCAATGTGAGAGGCTTATTTCTGTAGTTCTTTCAGAATGCCATTGTTGTGCATCCGCACCTCGACCGTCTGTATTTGATAGGTTAACAAACATTGTTAGACCTACCAAATGACAACGTCGATACAAAAAGAAGATAACAGAGACTGAATACCCCGAAGTCACTATAAATGTGATAGGCAGGGGAATGGCTTCAAATCCCAGTTCTGAATAATCACAAAGGAGTCATTCCCCGACTATCCGAGAAATTTGTGATGAATTCGAAGGAGTATACCGACGTACTCGGACTCAGACAGGAGCTATCCGTTTGGTTAACTATCAAAAGTTAGCCAAGGGGATTACACTGAGTGATGAATATTCGGCAATTGCTGAGTCTCAATCTTCAAGCTTTGTTGGGGCACAAAATGTTTCTGCTTACATGACGGGAAACCATGAAGACTTAGCTAAAAGAGTTGACGAACATCACGTCATACTCCAAGTGCAATAGGAGACACTTCTCCAAGTAAAGGATATGTTAGCCCAGCTCCTTGCTGAAAATGGCCAAAGACCCGAGTCTTCCCGGAGGACTATGTCAAAGGGAAAGCAGAAGGCACACGAACATTCGGATCGTGAAACTCACAACCTGGAATCCTCTTCTGAAAATGAGAAAGAGTTAGAAAGAGAATTGCATCCTCAGTCCGCTAAAGTGGACGAATTAGAGGCTCGCCTCAACGCAATAGCCAACAGAAGCGAGCTCCGTGAAGAGGGAGTGGTGCGGCCTTATCCTGCTGAGTAGGACACAGCTCCTTACCCACCAAAGTTCAAGGCCCCTACCTTGCAACCATTCGATGGTACGGGGTCGTCGAATCAGCACATCTACTACTTCAAGTCACTGACTGGAGACGTGGTAGCAAACGATGCCATCCTGACCCGTCTGTTCATCGGCACTCTTAAAGGAGTCATCTTCAAATGGTTTATGAAACTGCCTGCCGGATCTATTTAGAAATGGGTGGATTTGGGAAGGCTCTTCTTAGCCAGATTCTTCGAGGACGATACGGAAGTTTCGGTCCCGACTCTCCTCGCCACCAAGCAGAGGAAAGGAGAATCTATCAAGACCTATGTGGAGAGATTCCGCAGCATGGCGCTGCGATGCCCGTCAGGTATGACTCAATCAACTTTGGTTAAAACTTGCAGGCATAATTTACAGACCTAACTCCTCGCCCAGATGGGAGTAGCAGAATGTAGATCCTGGAGACAACTGGTTTCGCAGGGAGAACAAGCTGAAAAAATAGTTGCTCGTGTAAAGGCTGAAGAAGTTTCACAACCCAAACCGCAACAGCAACGCAACCAGCACAATGCCCAGCGGTCTAAGGAAAAAGAGACTTTGGCAGCCGATGCCAACACGCAAGCATCACCTCCCGCTAAGCAAGGCAAAGCACCAAATCAGTAAAGAGCGCCCAAGCAGTATTCGTTCAAGGAAGAACATGTGGATACCTTGTTCCAATTACTTCGGAAGAACAACAAACTGCAGCTTCCCGAAATCAAGAAACCAAATGAGGCAGGAAAAGCTGATGATCCCAACTATTGCCGCTATCACAGGTTCCTGGGCCACCCTACCAGAAAATGTTATGTCTTTAAAGACATTCTACAAAACCTGGTAAATGCAAACGTGCTCATCCTGAAGCCCGAGCAGAAGACCGTTTCCACCAACTTAATAACGGTCCAATTCGGCGACTTCCCACCAGTAACAACTACGAATGGCGTCATTCCCGTCTACAAGGGAGAGATGCATATGAAAAACACTGACTTGCACGGTCAAAAAGACAGGGGGATGATACCTCTTACCACCCCAAAAGGAGAAATCATGTGGGTCCATCCTGACCTGCTAAGAGACCAGCAGTGGACGAATACCTCGTCCAAAAAGAAAGGAGGTAAGGCTAAGTCTTCTAACATGATTAGACCCTCCATAACTAAGAGTGATGATCACCTCAAACCTCTCACCCATTCAGAAGAAGAGAGGATTGCCCTGGCAGCATACCCGGGGGACAATCCTGGCACTCGGTCGGGAAAGGCTTACTTGAGAGACTATAACCAGAATGCTCAAGAAGCTGAAGAGCAGCCCCAGGACGCTGGGGGTTCTGTACTAAAAAAGCCGGTCGATAAGGGAAAACAAAAGGAGCTCCGGTTTAACAAAAATCTTCACCATGAACTCGGGGAGTCGAGCACTCCCTTCCAATTCAATGTTATGACGTAGCTGGCCAACATACCGGCCAGGGTTACTCTGTATGAGCTCTTAAGGTTATCCAAAACTACCAAAGAAGCCCTAATTGATGCCTTAAAGAACACGGAGAGCTTTATCACTCAAGTCACTCTGATTTTCGAAGCTTCTGAAGATCAAACTTGTCGGCAATGTCTGCAAGCGGCGAGAAGTTTACCTTGCATATCATTTACCCAAGAAGACATGCAGGTCAAACACAAGCACGACAAATCACTGTACTACACGGGGTATATCGGATCCTCCGAAATCAGTCGTGCCCAAGTTGACCCGGGATCAGCGCTCAGCATCATGCCCTATAGGGTCATGCAGGTCTTAGGGATTCCCATGCATCGACTGAACACTACTCAAACTACCATCTTTGGGTTCAATGCAAACAGCACTCGGTCCCTGGGGAAGATCAAACTCAGGTGTCAAATCGAAGACCTTAAATCCGAAGTAACCTGTTACATCATAGATAAGGACACGTCCTACAATCTTTTGTTAGGACGACCATGGATACATGCAAACCGCATTGTCCTATCTACTCTACATCAGATCATGAAATATGCCAATGATGAAGGAGAAGTTCGAACCCTAATTGCGGAGAAATATCCCTTCAGAGGAGTGGAAAACTTTCACACTGACTCCGTCTTCTACATCGAATCCCAGGAGAAAGAAGATGTGGACAGCAGCAACGAAGCCGACACTGAACCGGACCCTGAAGAAGATTGTCCATGGGAATTGAATCTAGATATAATGGGTCAGGGTGAGAGTAATAATAATGTACCGAGCGAGGGTGAATGGTGTATTAATGAAGATTTTATTTTGGCGTACTTGTCTGATGTGTCCTCTAAAAATAAACAAATAGAGAATGATCATAATGCAGGTACCAACCCATGGCACACATTGTGTGCAGAGACATCCCTCACATTGCTGATTAAGTCATTCTTCACCTCAGATGAAGAAGTAGAAGATACACACAAGGTTTTCTTCAAAGTCCCATCCAAAAGGAAAGGGCAGAGGCCGATCTACTTCGGTAAAGTTAAATCTGAACAACTCAAACGAGGAAGTTCAGAGGAAGATGACGGAGTTCCTCAATTCCACTACCATGAACCTAATTCTATACACTTAATGAAATGAATGGGGTATAACTTTAATGAAAAATAGGGTTTAAGCTTTGGGAAAGGAAGGCGAACACCGATTTGAATGTCTCTCACTCTCGAAGGAAAACCTCCAGACTACTATCAAAAAACCAGAAGAGGCGTGGGTTATGTCACACCTCCCTCTATCTTAGAGAATGAAATGAGTAATTACCTGCGACAGGATCATTCATCCGGGACATCTTCCTGGGAATCTGACGTCAGTGTCGGGCCCTTCTTTAAAAGTTTAACTGTGAACATGGTTTCGACTAGTCACCCAGATGAAGATGCAGGGGGTGATGAAGAGCTAATCGAATCAACCAATGACCCATGGATCAAACGCCTTAATATATTGTGGGATATGCATTTCGAACAACGCGAACCGCCTACTGAAGATAATGTGATCCAGGTCAACATGGGAGACGAATCTGACCCTAAACCAATTTTCATAAGTGAAAGCTTATCATCATCTGAGAAAGAAGATCTTATATCTCTCGCCCGAGAATATATAGATGTCTTTGCTTGGAATTATGAAGATATGCCTAGTCTTGATCCAAAGGTGGCCATGCATCGTCTCAATATCGATCCGGACGCCAAACCCGTTAAACAACAGCAACGTCAATTTCGTCCAGAGACCATGGAAGCAATTGAGTCTGAAGTTAAGAAGCTTATAGACTCAGGTTTTATCAGAGAGGAACAACACCCGGACTGGGTGGCCAACATTGTTCCAGTGCCCAAGAAGAATGCTAAGGTCCGTATATGCATCGACTTTCGTGACCTTAATGCAGCTTGTCCAAAAGACGAGTTTCCACTTCCCATCACTGATGTTATGATTGACAATACCTGCGGGTATGAAATAATATCTTTCATGGATGGATTTTCTTGGTATAATCAGATTAAGATGTATCCTGAAGATGAAAAGCATACTGCATTCAGAACACCGCTGGGGGTATATTGCTACACAGTGATGCCCTTTAGCCTGAAAAACGCAGGTGCAACTTATCAACGCGCAATGAACTCCATCTTTCACAAACATCTACGTAAGAAGATAGAGTGCTACGTTGACGATATAGTAGTAAAAAGCCAACATAAGGGTGATCATCTTACAGACTTGAAGACAATGTTCGATATCATGCGAGCACATCAACTAAAGATGAACCCGACAAAATCGTTCCTCGGAGTATCAAGCGGAAAATTCCTAGAATTTATCGTCACGTCCAAGGGAATCTCTCTTGATCCAGAGAAGGTGTGTGCCATCCAAGACATGCCGCCGCCAAAGAATCACAAAGAGCTCAGGGGTCTACAAGGTAGACTAGCCTATATTCGGAGGTTCATATCTAATTTCTCGGGGTACTGCCAACCTTTCTCAAAGCTTATGAAGAAAGGCGTGTCCTTTATTTGGGATGAAGAATGCCAGAAAGCTTTTGAAGAGATTAATAAATATCTCACCCAACCACCTGTTCTCGTGGCCCCTATATCAGGAAAACTATTCCTGTTATATGTAAGGGCTATGGATCATTCTCTAGGAGCGCTATTGGCCCAGAACGACGATCAAGGTCAAGAGCAAGCCATTTATTACCTAAGCAGAACCATGATAGGAGCCGAGTATCGATATAACCGGGTCGAAAAAGAATGTCTCGCTTTGGTATTCACAGTTCAAAAGATGCGGTATTACCTAGTTGGACAAACAATTCATGTCATCTCTAAGGTGAATCCCTTGAGAGTTCTGATGACAAAGCCATCATCTCTAAACTGTCGACTTGCAAAATAGGCCATCCTCTTGTCGCAATATGATATGCAATTCATGCCCCAAAAAGTAACCAAAGGTCAAGCGTTGGCAGATTTCTTAGCAAATCACCCAATGCCAGGGACATCTAAGTTGTATGAAAAATTGCCCGACGAAGTCGCCGAAGCTTGCGTTACTAGAGAAGCTACGCAAGTATGGAAATTATTCTTTGACGGTGCTTCCAGAACAAATCCTCATGGAGGAATTACCGCGGGAGTAGGAGTGGTATTCGTCTCCCCAAATGGTCACGTGATCCCAAGAGGATTTTTCCTAATCGAACCTTGCACCAATAATGTGGTGGAGTATAATACTCTGCTACTAGGAATGTAATTTACCGAAGAACTTAATATTCGACATCTCGAGGCTTACGGTGACTCTCAGCTCATCGTAAATCAAGTCTGAGGGGAATACGAAGTGCGTCATGAGGACCTAATCCCGTACTACTTCGTAGTACTAAAGCAAGCTAAGAAGTTCGAAGGATTCTTTATTGAATACATTCCACGAGCCCAGAACGCTTACGCAGATGCTTTGGCCTCATTGGCAACTTCGCTGGCATTACCGCCAGGTGCCGAAACAATGATCCCAGTCACAGGACGTGAACTATACTGCTCCAAGATTCTTATAGAGGAAAGCTCAGATAAGATAATGACAAGAGAAGTCTGTACAACCTCTATGGAGTTCAAATCTAGAGATTAGCGATTTTCGTATATTGACTACGTCCTGTACGGAATTTTGCCCGATGATCCTAAGGAAGTGGCCACTGTCAAGAGAAGGGCCCTCCGATTCTATTACGATGTAGTCTCTCAAATCCTGTATCGTAAATCACATGACGGAGTTTTGCTTCGATGTCTTTTTCGAAAGGAAGCAAGGGAGGCTCTTAAAGAGGCTCATGATGGAATGAGTGGAGCTCATCAGCTCGGAGCCAAGTTGGGCGACCGCCTTAGGCGAATTAGCTATTATTGGCCAAAGATGTTTGCAGATGCGGTCGACTATGCTAAACGTTGTCATACATGTCAAATTCATGGTGACTTCATCCACCAAGCGCCGGAAAACTTACATCCCACATCTGCATCTTGGCCATTTGAAGTGTGGGGCATGGATACCGTGGGACCAATTTCTCCTCCGACCTCCAAAGGACACCGGTTCATCCTGGCTATGACTGCTTATTTCTCCAAATAGGCGGAGGCAATCCCGTTGAAAGAAGTTAAAACTTCTAATGTAATCAAGTTCATCAAACATCACGTCATCTACCATTTTAGAGTTCCGAGACGGATAGTTCACGACAATGGGACATAATTCGTCAGTTTTGGGTTTTAGAGATTTTGTGATAAATTCAGAATCCAAAGTGTCGCATCTATGGCGTATTATCCGCCAGCGAATGGTCTTACAGAAGCTTTTAACAAAACCATTTGTGAAACTTCTCAAAAAATTCGTTTCTAAGAGCCGACGTGATTGGGACGAAAGAGTCGGCGAATGTTTGTGGGCCTATCGCACGACGGTGAGGACCCTACAAGAGCTACGCCGTTCTCCTTAGTATACGGCTGTGAAGCTGTACTGCCAATTGAGATTCAAATCCCTTCCCTGAGAGTCGCAATTACAACGGGACTCACAGAAGAAGAAAAACATCAACGACGTCTGCAAGAACTTGAAGCCCTGGACGACAAACAACTTTAAGCTCAGCAGCAGATCGAATTGTATCAAGCCCGGATTTCCAAAGCCTACAACAAGAAGGTTAAGGAACGGATTTTCAAAAAGCGGGATTTGGCCAACAGACGACCCATGGTGATGACACACAAAACCAAAGGGAAGTTCATTCCTAAATGGGAGGGCCCTTCGTAATAGAATCAGTTTATTCGAATGGAGCTTATCGCCTTATCAATCAAAAAGGAGACAGGCTCATGATGCCAATTAATAGGAAGTTCCTTAAGAGATACTTTCCATAAATCATGTAGCCCACTTCTTTCTCTTGTAAATTCCAGTCGAGTCAAGCTGGGGGTTGTCGAGTCGTAGTGTATTTTGGGAATAAATGTTTAGTTTTCTGTTTTGTATGTCGTCATGTTAACATTACACCTCTGACGATTGAAATTTTCTGGAATTATTCTAGGTAGTAATAAAGAGAGTTTCGATTTTACACTACAGTTACAGCATTGGCATTACTTTTCATTGTCTTGAATTAGAATTCGACAAAAGAGATAATGAAAGGCAAAATGATATCGTTTTCATTCAACATTGTTAACTTGAATACAAAGTGACGATGAGCAAAATGGAAATGATACAAAATCCCTTAGCAAAAAAAAGAGAGGTACAAAACCTAAACATCAGGTTTCATCAACTTAAGAGATTTCAGCCTGGACTTGAAGGTGGAGAGTTTCTTCTCATGAGCCGCCCTGACCTGTTCCTTGATCTCTCTTCTGAGTTTAGCTTCAATACGAGCAGCAGCAACAATGTCTCCACGAATCCTCTCAGCTGCATGGAGCGTACGGCAAAAATCTGTATAAATCTGGCCGCTTTGAAGCTCAAGCCCCTTCCTGACATCTTCATATTAGGCCAATTGGGCTTTCTTTTGGTCCAACTCGGCTTCTAGTCGAGCAATAGTTTCTTCAATGGCACGAATGTCAGAAGCAACGCTTTTGATGTTAGCATATGCTTGAGAGTGCTGCTTCCTTAAGATCATTATGCGGGCCTTTTTATCAGATAAGTCCCTGCGAAGGGTCTCTCGATGATGTACCTTCGAGATTGTAGCCAAAGACAGAGCCGGCTCTACTTCGGAGTTCAGATTGGGGTGCTGTAGCTCTTTAAAAGCTGCCAACTCTGCCTTCAAGAGGATGATACTCCCTTTACAGTGCTCAGTCCATGACACGTCACTACTATCCCTAATTTTATCCAAACATTTGGTCAGGATTGGCTCACAATCCTCGAAAGAAGCACCATCAAGACTGACTAGATCAATAGTCATCTGTATCTAGTACTCTAATTCCTCAATTAGTTTCTTCAGAGCTCTCGAGTGTGGAGGAGGAACAGTTGGTTAGATCGGACTGGTACATTCATCCTGAGCAGGTATAGGAGCAACCTCGGAGGGATGGTCTTCATATATACTTTGATCCTAAGTGAGAGGTGGAGAAGTGGATTTAGAACCCCCAACGGGCAATATCTCCTCGGCTCCAGCCTCCTCAGTAATAGGAGAGATAGATTGAAGCATTTCGTCTTCTCCATCAGTTAAACGCGCAACAGGCGCAGACTTCATCGCGTCCCCCATTAACTTAGCCCTCTTAGAATTTTTAGCAATGACGGGCATTCGCTTACGAGTCCTCCTATCATATTCTTCTTCTTCAGCAGCGGAAAGAGCCATTTTTCCCGACGATCTTAAGGCTTGAGGTTCAGGAACGGGCACTTCTGCAGATATCTCCTCACCTGCCTTGTCTTCAAGAGAGTCAGCAGATGGTGATCCCTCTTCAGTCCCCATAGAAGCTTCTTCTTCAGAAGGCTTTATGGTGGGCAAATCCATAGGGGCTTCAACGGCTCCGGCCGCCTCCTGTTCACAGGATAGATATTCTTCTATCCCCAGCAGACGAGTACTTGAAGAACCGCTCCTCGAACAATACAATTCCTGAATCTCATTTATACGACAAGTGTAAATATCATATTTAGGGATTTGAGAAGCCTCGTCAAACCAGTTGCGAAAATCTACAACGGTAGAACAACCGGGCGGCGAATTAGGTAAAGTGAAGTGCGCGTGAGTTCCTCTAGCAGAGAAGAAATACCATGCGCAGGCCACCTCATATAAGTTCCTAACTTGGGCCAGGGTCGGGTTGGGATTGCCAACATAAAGTTGGTCATATCCAAACTGTCTGGCGAATCGGGAAGGCATATAAGGTTCAATGATGCACTTCTCTCTCAAACGATACACCAGATACCCCAGCCGGATCATGAGAAGCCATCTAAAAGTACCTTCTTCCAGAGAGGATGGACCCTCAAAAAGCACATCCATGAAGCGAGTGTTCTCCCCGTCAACTCCATCAAAATTTGGAACACAGTAGAAAATTCTGTAATTGTCTCCCCGAGACAAAAGCTGTCGAGCCCTTACTATGTAAGTACAAGTCCACGTGGACGAGTCCAATCTCTGAAGGAAGGGAACATAAGCATCAACACCCTCAGATACCCCCGTCATCAATGAGGGACAATGTAGCACGAACCAGGCCACCAAGTACGTATACGGCACTGGTATACGTGGCTGAGGAGTTTTCCCGGTTTTCTTCCTAGCAGCCTTAATTCCCGAGGCGCAGAGAAGCTCGGAGGTCGACATCCTTAGGCCATTCTGTATACAGCTTACCATGGCAGTGAGGAGACTCACAGGTCTCCCATGTGTCAACAAAACAGCCGGGTATACAACCTCAACTAATATCGCCTCTATTAGCCTCGACGGTACCACACACCGCTTCAACCAAATCATGAAGAAGCCAGCAAGAAGAGCCGTGTCAGAAATAGGAACTGTGGCTTGGTAATGAAAGCTTTCAAATTCGACACCAGCCTCAAAATCATCCTCTGCATGCTCTGTTTTGTAGGTAGCATTGGAAGCCTTAATTCGAGCTTTGGCGTCCTTAGGAGAAATAGCTGCAATACGAGACACGACTATGTCCTTCCAGTTTAAGTTCTAAAAGAGATATTCCGCCCATGTGGTATGCATGATGCCTCCCACACGCATCCCAAAGACTTGAGCACATATGTGGAAGTGGCACATTAACTCCCAGAATGTGGCGTAAAGTCCTGGATGTGCTGTCCTCAATAGGGAGAGCTCCTCAGTGGTAGGATTAAGTTCTTCATATGGCATTCTGCCAAACGGCAACCCCGACACTGCTTGCATCTCATGAAGAGCAAAACCTAACTCCACTATAGGTGTGAAGAATGTGCAGCTGTCCGGGTTATATTTCTCCAACATAGCAAATAAATTGTGATAACTTTGCACAACCCCCCGTCGGGTAGCTAACATAGGAATTGTGAGACCCGATTGAGCGAGCGGTTCCTTAAGCTCCTCAAGAACAAAGTCAACCATACGGGTCCACCAACCTCCTTCTCCAGAACAAACCCATCCTGGGCATCTGAACATCTGGGTGGAGAATTCACCTCGAGCAGCAATGAATTAACGAATGAAAATATTCGCGAGACGTGGCACCTCTGGAGCGAGATCCTTCTTCTCAAATAAGCCGGGTCTTAATCCCTTGAGTTGTCCACCGATTCGTGTGCGAGCTTGTCGACCAAATCCAAATGACACATTCTCCCTCTCCTTGACTATGTTGAAAGTCAAACCCCGGCGACAGCTTACATTCAAGAAATAAGAGAGTGGGTACATCCTCTTCATGTTTGGAAAGAAAAAGAAGCGATTGTCAACTCTCCGCAGCAACTTCGAATCTTCTGCACGTATGAAGTGATTGGCAATTGGTATACGATCTCCAAATATGAACGCTGGTTTGGAAAACTAAGCACAACCGACAGGAGTCTCCATGTCTATGTCAGTGATCAGAATCCTGAGAGTAGAACATCGGGGGAATTTAATCATGTCTTTCCTCTCCGAGTCAGAGAAAGTACACAGCGGAATTCTGTTTTAGAGACTAAAAATGTCATTCGCGTCAGGTCCGACAATATACCCAAAATGATGCTCTTGCGAAAGCGACACGTTTGGAAGAAGTACTGCACAATCAAAAGCAGAAGTTAGTAGCTGAAAAGGAGCTACTAACATAAATACGGAATCATAAATCCCAAACGCGAGAGTCAAGCCTCGTGTCAAAAATCTCAGATGCGGAGGTCGAGCCCCGCGTCAGAAACCCCAAACGCGAGAGTCGAACCTCGTGTTGAAAAAACTCAAACGCGAGGGTCGAGACCCACAAGGAATCCTAACTTCGCGTTTTCATTAAACAACAAAACGAGTCGTCTTCCTCGTTATCAAGAACCCATCTAGGGTTTTCAGAGAACTTGCCAAGGCAAGTTATTTCAGCCAACACTCACCACGATAGGGAGGACCCTGTGACGGCGGCGGTAACGGTGACGTTCCTACAGGAACAAGAACACCGCCGTCGTCCTCAGCCGACAGCGTTTCAGAAGTCGCTCCGGCGACTTTCTTGGAGCTGGAACCCACTCTTCGCGGCGCCATCGATGCAATTGGTCGGAGAAAGCATCGTTGATCAAGAGAAATGGTGTTCGTCAGAGATTTTGCTAAGGTCAAACGAGGGTTCTCGTTCTTGGAAATAGCCAAAAATGGAAAGAGTCAAGTGACTCTTGACGTGACCACTCAGGTCTATTTATAATAGCCGTTAAGTTGTTAAGATGGCACGGGATTCTAGGAGGGAATCCCAACCATTTTTAAAATGCAAAGCTCACAACCGCATTCAAATTCCTAAGCGCAAGGCTCAAGCCAGCGTTACGAAGGCCTGTAACCTCACGTTTCAAGCCTCAAACGCAAAAGTCACCTCAGCGTTACAATTCTTCCAAATGAAGAATCTACACTTGTGTCTTCAAACACGACACTTATTCCTCAAAGTCATGAGTCCTCTTAACAGAGTGTTAATCAAAACCTCTGTATCTCCTTAGCAGAATCAAAATTCTCATTGGGTTAATGCTTCACCCCAAACGATCGTCATCACCACAGAGTTTAAGTTTAGCTGGCATCAAATACCAGTATGGCTATAACGCCTCTATCAGAATCCACTTATCGATTCTCATTAACAGAACGATAAGTCTTCAAAATCACTCAGATTATTGTTAATTTATCGACTCTCCCCAACAGAGCGATGAGTCCTCAAAATTGCCCCGATCATAATTTCTCTCCTGTCACGTTAAAATTACACCTCTGACAAAAAACCAACTTATTGACTCTCCCCAACAGAGCGATGAGTCCTCAAAATTGCCCCGATCGTAATTTCTCTCCTGTCACGTTAAAATTACACCTCTGATAAAAAATCAACTTATCGACTCTCCCCAATAGAGCGATAAGTCCTCAAAATTGCCCCGATCGCAATCTCTCTCTTGTCACGTTAAAACTACACCTCTGACAAAAATTAACTTATCGACCCTCCCTAATAGAGCGATAAGTCCTCGCAATTGCTCCGATCGCAACGTCTCACACCTCTAACAGTTCAAACCCCCTTATTTGAACCTTTCTTTATCCCGCCATATAAGAAGTGTTCTCATAAAACCCCCAATGGACCAAGCACTTCCTAGAACTATCCCTGGTGATAATAAGGAAAAGTTCGAAATCTCCCCATAGGAGAAGGTCCACGCCAAGTTAAATTTACACCTATGGCACTCATAGACTTCTTTTAGTGTTTAAAGCTAAAATAACACAGGAAGAATTCTACTCTCTAGCTCTGTTCCGGGAGAATGATTCAACATTTATCCCCAACATTTTGAAATTTTCTAGAGTTATCTTAAATGATAATAAAGAGAATTTTCTGAATCAGGGCTATTGTGGAAATCTATGCTAAGTCATGGGTACGCCTCGGGTATTTCTTGTGATTTGTTGCTTGAAATCAAAACAATGACAAATGCAAGAAATAATGAGGGACCAATGTCACTTTTTTATTCAAGAGCTAAAAGAAAGTGATACAAAACAAACTTGTTCTTGTCAAAAGAACATTACAAAAACCAAATTCACTCACGCATCAAATCAAAAGAGATGAGTTGAGTCTTGACTTCAGCTAATTCCTCCTCGTGGTTAGCTCGCACCATAGCTTCAGCCTTTGCCCGGAGTTCATCCTCACTTGGTATGATGATGGTTGCCACTTCCTTCCTGGCATGTTCTAGGGCTTGAGCCTGTGTATGATACTCCAAAGAACCATTTGCATTCTGGGTGCTAAGGATATTGACAATGTTTTCTTCACGAGAAAGTTCAGCCTTTAATCGCAGAACTTCAGCTTCAGCTTCAACAAGTCTATCACGAAGCGAATTCATAGAAGCAGTTGAGGATTCTAACTCCTCTCACTTCTGTATATTACGCTCGTGAAGCTCCGTGATCTGACGCTCTCTTTCAGCTAAGTCCCGCTCTATTGCTTCTCTGCGAGCCACTTCTGCGACCTGAAGACCAGCCAAAGTTGACATGATTTGGGACTGAAGTTCTTTACGGCCCAATGCCTCGAAGCGTTGTAATTGCTCTTCCAAACAGAGAATAACCTCTGAACAGCGCTCGAACCACTGAGTGTTGCCCACACTCCTGACTCCATTCAAGCCTGCCTCCAGAAGAGGTCGGAAGGAGTTCAAAGTCCCCCGACCATTCACCATGTACTCAACTACCGTCTTCGCAAGGCTGTTTAGATATACCAGAGAGATTTGAAGGAATTTAGGTGCGTCAGTGAGACTGGAAACCGTAGCCGGAGACACCCCTCTAGCCACTAAGATTGGTGCATCAAGATGATGACTAGCAGGCGATCCAGGTGCCGAAGCTGCAGAAGCAATTGAAATGTTCAGTTGCGAAGGGCTTGAGGTCAAAGCCATCAGTGCCTTCACCTGAGATGAGCTTGGCCCAGACTCTGTGGGAGTGAATGAGCATCCCCCGCAGAGGAGTCACGCAAAATTTGCTCCTGCAAAGGAGCTGACACCAGCACGAGCTGCTGTTCCGGAGGAGGAGTCGTGGCAGTAGTTTCAGGCAAGGCTGCAGGTGAAGCAGTTGCCGTGGGTGATTCAGGTGAATGTTGCTCTTGTAGAGGAGCCAACAACTGTGCAGGTTCTTGTTCTGAAGAAGGAGCAGCAGTAGTAGTCCCGGGAGGAGGTGAACCTACGCGAAAAAATGGTCGGAACGCGGAAAAAGCGTGTGGAAGAATTTGAAACAAACCAAACTTACCGGTGGGATGAAAAGGAGTGTAACCTGATGCTTTATCAGATGGGACCTTAGGAGCATCATCAAAAATGGTTATGTCATCCATAGAATTATGCTCTTCATCCTCCACGTCATCGCCTGGCAAGTTGCTAACTTCAGCATCTTTAGTCTCTCCACCTTCGTCAGCTGCTTCACCAGTCGAAGAACCTTCATAATCCACTTCCTCTTCACCGTCACGTGCAGTTGAGGACTCAGGAAGACTTGCGCCAGCAGCCGATTTAGTCATAAGCCCTGTCGTTGGACTAGGACTTAAACCGCCAGCCGGTGGCATTAATGTGGAGAGAGGAGGAGATGGATTCTTTTCAAGACCCCCTAGTTCTAATACAAGAGACTTGGGAAGGTCCATCACCGGAGCAGATTCTGCATCTGCAGCCATTAATTCACCTTCTTCATCCTCGGAAGGATGGTAAGAAGAAGCTTCGCTCGATAGGGCCGGGCCATGAGAACGTAGTCTAGTTCTATGTGGCAAGCCTACAACTGAAGATTCATGTTGCTCTTCATCTTCAGCAGCTCTAATAGCATCAGCCATCAACTTGGGTTTTTGCTGACCTTTAAGGGGAGGAGACACAACAATCAACTTCCGACGAGTCTGCTTATCATATTGGCCAGTTTCATCCGCTGAGGGTTTTCTCTTCCCAGCTGCTTTTGTCGTGGGGGAGTCAACCACTTGTTGTTCTTCCACTGGAATAGGCTCAGCTCTTTTCTCCTCTTCCTTCCTAGCAGACTGGTCTTCAATAGATAGAAACTCGTCGATCCCTCTCAAGCGAGACGTTTTAGACCCTCTCCTTAAAGCATACATATGCCTGATGTCTTTCAGGCAAGCTGTGTTCAAGTTATAATTAGGAATCTGGGAAGCAGCAAAATACCAATTGCAGAAGCTCATGCAAGTGTAGGAGTTGGGTGTTTTGTGGGGAAGCCTGAAGATTGCTCTGGTACAACCTGCCACAGAATAGTACCAGGTCCTGGCCCCTTCATATAAGTTTCTCACAACTGGGAGCTGAGGACGAAGGTTCCTAACATACAACTGATCATACCCAAATTGGCGAGCGAACCTATAGGGTTGGTAGGGTTCGAGGAAACATCTGTCACCCTGCCTGAAGATCAGGTATCCTGGCCTGATAGAGAGAAGCCAATGGAAAACACCCCCGCTCAACTGAGTGAACCCATTAGGACCCGCTACGTCCTGATACTCTGCTCCATAGACACCGCCTTCAAAATCGGGGAAACAGCACCATATGTGGTAGTGGGTGTCTCGCGACAAAATCTGGTGAATTCTAACCATATACCTCCCTTCCCATTTCGCAGATTCTAGTCATTGCACGAACGGGATGAATGAGTCTTCCAGGGAAGAGGCTGCACTCATTAAGGGAGGACAGTGGAGCACGTACCAAGCCATCAGATAGGTATACGGCAATGGCACCCTGGGATTGGGAGTTTTGAAAACCTTGTAGCCCCCAGACTCCACCTCGGTGACATCAGTAAAATCCAAGATCAATTCACACAGCCCATTCTGCAAATAACTCACCATGGCAGTGAGGAGGCTCACAGGTCTCCCATGTGCCAAAAGAACAGCCGGGTAGACCACCTCAACAGCGAGGGCATCAATCGGCCTAGTAGGAACGACGCAACGCTTGAGCCACAACATCAAGAACCCAGCCAACAGCGCCGTGTCAGAAATTGGAAGTAGAGCTTGATAATGGAAGCTTTCAAACTCCGTATAAGCTAGGAAAACATCTTCCTTGGCCTCATTTGTATAATGGGTGGTAGCAGCATCAATTCGGGCTTGAACCTCCTCTAAAGTGCTTGCAGATAATCTGGTCACTGAAGCCCCCTTGTTGGCCAAGTTCTGGAATAAGTACTCTGCCCAAGACACTTGTTTGTTGCCGCCTCCTCGAGCCCCTGTCTGCTGCATGCAAATGTGGAAGTGGCACATGACTTCCCAAAGAGTAGCATAAACTTCAGGGCTGGTCTTCTTTAAGATTTTAAGTTCCGCTGATCCCGGAACAAATTCTTCATACGGTAAATCCCCAAGAAGAAGACCTGAGACTTCATGCATCTCGTGGAGAGCGAAGCCTAACTCTCCCACCGGGGTGAAGAAAGTACAAGTCTCGGGATTATACTTCTCTAATATGGAGAAGAAATGAAAATGGCTCTGGACGATACCGAACTTAGTAGCCCATACTGGAATCTTCAAGCCAGCTTGGGTAAGAGGCGTTTCCAATCTTCCAAAACGAACTTGGTCATTCGAGTCCACCACCCTGTCACTGGAGAATGAACCCAGCCAGGAGTTCTAAATCCTTGCGCGGAAATTCTACTTTCTTTGCCAGAAATTTCTTGACAAAGGTGTTCGCCGGACTAGCCACTTCACCGACAGGGTACTCTTTAGCAAACAATCCTGGCCGTAGAGCTGCCACCTCCCTGTAGTAACCAACTGTGTGGACCCCTTGAAAAGTTAGGGTCCCGAGAACAACTCGATCCTGATCCTTGACGAGGTTCCAATCCATGCGTCTTAGGATGGAAGCGCACTGGAAGTATGACATGGGGAACATCCTCTCCATATTGGGCAAAAAGAGGTTGCGTTCTCCGACTTTCCACAACCACTTGTAGTCCCCGTCATAAGCGACACCTGCCTCAAAGTCAACAAAATCCCCAAAGAGGAATGCAGGTTTTACTATTGGTTTGCGGCTCGGGTTCTCAAATCGAGCATCTGTAACCAATATCCTAAGAGTTTTAGGAGAAGCTTGGGTGATTAGTTCCACACGGCTCTTCTCCGTAATTTGGAAAACTGGGAGTTCTCGGCGCAGATTGAATGTCATGTTTGGGTCCACACCACCTTCGTGCCCAAAATGATGGCGAAAAGGGAGTGGCTCGCTGGTATGACGCACTGCAAAGTAAAGAAATGAGTTAGGCTATGCAAAGGAAGTCAGACGCGAATCTCAGACGCATAGGTCGAGCTTCGCGTTAAAAATTTAAGACGTGGAGTTCAAACCTCGCATCGAAAATTTAAAACGCGTAGGTCGAACTTCGCGTCAAAAAAACCTCAGACGCGAAGGTCGAGCCTCGCGTCAAAAAATCTCAGACGCGTAGGTTGAACCTCGCGTCAAAAATCTAAGACACGGAGTTTGAACCCCTCGTCAAAAATACTAAACGACAAAGTCCAGCCCCGTGTTTTTGAAACGAGTTTCCTAGTTGATCCAAAGATCAAAACTTGCCGAAGCAAGTTTAATGACCACGGAGGTCGTACTCACCACCAATCAAAGGAAGTTGGGGCGGCATGCTCGCCAGAACCGTAGCGCCACCGACCGACGCAGATGGTGCCGACCCTTGAGCAGCGTCGACGACGGGCCTGGAGGAACGAGAAGCGGACTTCTTCTTAGGTGCCATGGAGATCAGTCGGAGGAGAAGAGGAACAGTGCTCGCCGGAGATGAGAACGAAAATTTTCGTTAAAGTTCCAAGAAGAGTCGAATGACTCTTGATTTGACCTCCAGCGATCTATTTATAGATAGCTGTGAGCTGTCAAATCGAAACGGACGGGATTCTAGGCCAGAATCCCGCCCAAACTCGATCCTAGCGTTCGAGTTGGTTGAAATTACAAACGCAATGCTCACCTACACCTTCAAACTCTTAAGCGCAGAGTTCACCCAGGCATTATGATCAACAGGAGATACGACATGACCTCAAATAAATAAATAAATAAATAAGGACAGCCATCAAGGTGACCAAAATAGAAAGGAAACAGATGGCGACCCCGCTGAGGAGTCTATCAGATGGGTGCAAGCAGATTACAATCAGCAACGCTAAAACCATCAGACTCGATTCGGAGCGTACCTCATTCTTCATTATCATCAAGGCTCAAAACCTGTTTTGTTTGGTTCGAGGAAGCAACATTTCAACATTCTGGCAACCAGTTTCGCAATGCCTTCAAATCAGACGGAGCGAACAATCAATCCACTAAATTTTGGGATCCAAAGTATTCCAAAAATTCGTCCCAGTCAACCGCGAACTTTTGAAAACTTTGGAGGGGGTTCTGTAGGCTGTCTAAAAATCATAATGGATAGCTGATCCCCACAGATTAAGAAGAGATTACAAGGTAATGGTTCCTTCAAATCAAGAAGCAGAATTCATCCTTACAATCAAAACACAAGAAATTTTTAAATCATTGCATCTGCGGCTTTATAATCGCTGCAAACACGACCTCATGTTTGAGATGATTGATCTTGATGGCTGCGACAACAACATGACTAATATTATATTAGCAACTGTTAGAAATGCTAATGAGCAGTGTAATGATTTTAGAAATAAAAGGTTGGACTTAGTTGGTGAGTTGCTTGGTAGAGAGCTGTGGGCAAATATTTGCTGATTCCCCTCAAATTCCAACAATGAAAGCTACAATCAGATAGCTTTCATGCCAACAAACGAAAGCTGTAAATAGAGAGCTTTTCAAATAAAGTGAGAAGAGTTACAATTCGACGACACTTCCGACAACTGATGAAAACTCTATTCGGCAGTCTTCACCATCTACAGTGGAAGTTACAATCTGACGACTTTCACGTCCCACAACAGTTAAAGCGAGGATTACTAAACAACGGTCCTTGCAACGCCTTCCAGAAGAAGTTACAAGTCAACAAACTTCTTCTAAAACGTGGAATTCACATTCGCGTTACAATTCTAGAAATGCAGGCGACCCCCGCGTTTCTAAGTCACAACAAGCGAAACGCGAGCGACCCTCGCGTTCTGGATGTTCAGTCAACACCCAACCTCGCGTCTCAATCCTAAGACGTGAGGTTAGGGTCCTGAACGTCAGGTTGTGCGTTTGACTCATTCAAATATGAGTCGAACGGTTTCAGAACCGTTTTCCCCCACGATCTGAGGAAATCACGCCCACTTAGGAGCGGATTTATAGGGCAGTTACATCCTCTTATCCCCCTATAAAAACTCAACAAACCTAACGAAGTGCAGGTTGGATTTTCAGGATCGAAACCATAAGGGGTTGGAGATCTTCAGTTCCAAAACCGTACGAGAGTTGGCAGCAGAGGCGAATTCTTCGAAGGAGAGGATTTAGCTCAGATTCAGAGGATCAAATCTGGGAGAATCCTTCAGCAACAGAAACTCAGCTTGGCAACTAACCAAATTTTCGGTTCTAACAACTCTGGTCATAGAGTTCTAACTCGTTCTGAGTTCTTAAAACCGTTCAAAGTTATTTATCAAACTTTCCACAGAAGTTCATTGTTCCCACGAGATAAGAGATGGTCAGATCGTCAACGGAGAGCAATTTCGACGCAAGCAATTAAAGAAGGCACTCCATCGCTACCGAGAAGAACCTAGTTTTAAACAAAGGGGAGAACCAAATTCGTTCTCTTCTCTTTTGTAATCAGGGAATCCAACTGTAATTGATTTTGAGAGAATACAAGTCATTTTCTTTCATCGTCTTTTTACTCCCAAATTTTCCACAAATACGTACACAGCTCGAGACAAAGAGAAGGTGATGAACACCATTATCCAAATCGAAGAGGATTATCCGAGTCAAAGAGGATCATCTGACACCGACAAGTGCATGAAGCAAAACGGCAAACCGAGTGGCCTGCGCTCTCAACAGTCAGCTCGCGCGTGTCAATCAGCTTGCGCACGTTAATCAGCACGTGCGCATCAATCAGTTTGTGCGTGTTGGTCAGCACACACTCGTCAATCAGCTCGCGCGCGTCGGTCAACACGCGTGTGTCAATCAGTTCGTAGATGTTAGTCAACACGCGCGCATCAATCAACACGCGCACATCAACCAACGCGTGCATGTCAACCAACACGCGCTCAATGGTCAGTCCCGCAACGAAGTGTGCAAGTTAACAAGTCAGTCAAATACGCGAAACAGGAGAAACTACAAGTCCCGAAAAATTGGAAAAGTCAAAAAACACAAAAATCAGCAAAAGGGCAAAACTACCCACGCCTGCGCGGGTCAGATTCGTCCGACCCGCACCGGTGTGGGTCGGATCAGTCCGACCCACGCTGGTGCGGGTCGGATCAGTCCGACTCGCGCCCGTGCGAGTCGTTTCAGTCCGACCCGCTCCCACGCGGGTCGGATTCCTCCAATTCGCGCCCCCTGCACTGTTTTGACTCCTGTTCGGTTTTTGATGGTTTTTCTAGGGATTTATTCGTTCCTGAGCATCCTAACTAATCTGATATCATTTCCAAACATAGTTAATCAGTTATTAACTAAAGATAAGGAGGAATCATCCATTCTTATCTGAAAACCCCCAACCGAAGCCTATAAATACAGGCCTAGGGGCTCGTTTCACAGGGGTGGATTAATTATCAAGACAAGGAGGTGCTGCCGAGTTAGAGAGCAAGGGAGCACGAATTTCAGCAAGGGCTAGCGAGATCCCGGTGAATCCCGGCATAAAGAAGGAGCAATTCGAAGAATCTAAAGCCTGTTCACATCCGTTCCTCGAGATTAGGCATGGTCTTAATCTCGAAAAGAGCTACTAATTTCGCTTAGTCAATTTTAGCGCTTTAAGCAAATACCTCCTTGGTGAGATAGGAGCTCTGTCGAATTTTTAGCAACCAGATCTGATCAAAGGCGGTCCACGGATAAACCCCGACACAGGCGAAGACACCCACGTAAGCAAGAAACGATAAACGGATCTTGCGTTTATTTTCAAGAGAATTGTATCTTTTATTTTCATTGTGTAATGGTCTTATAAAAAGACCGATCTTTTTGAACTTATTGTAACGATCAAAGTTGTCATGAGTTATATAATGAAGAAAATAATTTTCGACGAAAACAGTCTCCTCTTAAGAAGTTTCAATTTCAAAATGAAGATATCCATAAGGTTTCCCTGGCCTTGAAAAGAATTCTAACAGCTAGAAACAAAAGTGATATAATCAGGGTTATGTAGCCAACTTCTCTCAAAACAAAAAATAGGTGTTGATGGCTTTAAACCTCCACTATCAAGAATAATTGGAAAGTGATCAGAACATGTTGTAGGTGGAGAAAATTGAATGCAAGAAGGAAATTTGTTTTCCCAAGCAGAATTAATAAAGAACCTGTCGAGTCTAGCCATAGAAGGATGAAGTCTCTTATTGGACCATGTAAAGGCTCTTCTAGATAATGGTAAGTCAATAAGAGAAGCAGAGGAAACAAATTCCCTAAAAGACATAATATTTCTAGTAGATCCAAGATGACCATTACGTTCAGAAGACAAAATGATATTAAAATCTCCACAAAGAATCCAAGCTCCAGGAAGAATGGATCGAATACGATCTAATTCCCACCAACAAACTTCTCTGTCCTCTGTGTCAATAGGGGCATAGACTGATGTGAAAGTAGAAAACTAATTGGTTGGTTTTTGGTGAAGATGAACAGAAACAGAAAAGATTCCGACATATGACTGGATTAAAGAGAAAGCATCAGACCAACCAACAAGAACTCCTCCTCTAGAATCAGTAGAGTTAAGATGACATTAGTGAATAAGACGCCTATCACCTATTGACTGAAGCTTCCTAGGTGTAGGGTTAGAAAGTTTACTTTCTTGAAGACTAGCAACATCAATAAAAGAACGAGACAAATAATTTCTAACCAACCTTCTTTTAATGGGTCATTAAGACCTCTAACATTCCATGATGTAAATTTCATAAGAAAAACGAAGACAACCTACCAACAACTATTCCAACCAGTCAAATCATTAGATAACTTCTTCAACCCTCTCTACTTCTTTATTTCTAAAAATATCCATAGATTGATCCGATAGAGTGACCCCATAATTATCAGCAATAAGATCAAAAGTTTTCTTACTTAGGGAATTAATCGGCAAAGCAGCAGATGAAGATGCAGAGGATGCAGGTAAAGTACCTTTCTTCAAGAATCTAATTAACTTTTTGGAAGATGAAGCCTGTTTGAGAAAATTATTATGCTTCCTGCTAAAAATAGTCTTCTGCACTGAATGTGATGTTGCTGCAGAAGAAGGACGATGGGAAAAGCCAGGTGGGACAAAAGGAGTAGTGCTTGATTTTGGCGAGAATGACGAAGCTGAAGAATTTGAATTCGAAGAATCATTTTTCCTGCCAAGATAGCTCTGCCAAGTAGATTTCTCAATATAAACCGTTTAACCCTTCCATGTTTGCTTGACCAATCAAGAGGGAAATCCTTGAGAGATTCAGAAATAGAATTAGAATGATCCTCCGAAATGATAGCCTTGGGAACTTCCTAAAAATTAGCCTAAGGATTCTCTTCCATAATATCAGCTAGCAAAATTTGAAAACTTTCCTTCGGTGACACTAATTCATTAGGAATTTCCTAAAAATTAGTTGATTTTAAGATAGGCGAAGAAGATACCAAAATGCCCTTCCCTTTGTCAGCCACTGATGTTATAGCATGAACTTGAAAAGACTCCGGTGATTTAACAACTGGTGCAGTCACCTGTTCTGACCATTAAGATTCAAGAACAATGTCACCTTGAGCTTTCAAAGCGCATTAAGATGCTTGCCAATTACATCCGCACCTAATTGGCCCACACCAATAGGGGTGATATCTAAAATAACCTCTCTAGTGAAAGAATCAATCTGAGAGGTGTATAAGCAAACCACTGATTTTGGAATATAGTCTGCCGCTTTTACTTTGACAAGAATGCGAACATCTTTAACATTTATCTTTTCTTTTATATTTTTGCACCCCCTGACCAATTCTCCAAAAGAGCTAATAATCTTCTCAAGAATATCCAAAGACCAAAAATAAAAAGGAAGATTTTTAATTTTGATCCACTGATAGAAAGCAGAATCAACTATTTTCATACTAACATTTTCAGACCATGGCGCAAACCAACCCTTAATGATACGAGTCGACGTGCGAGCACCCTTTGGTCGTGGAATTACCAAAAGGTGGGTTGTGAAGAAGACAACTAAAACACAAGACAATTCAGTATGACGAAGGAAAATACCTTCTTCTAGATTATGAAGAACAAAAGATTACAATCTCTCCCTCACAATCTCACTAGAATCGAGAACAACCTCTCAATCCTCTCTAAACCCTAATACGAAGATTAGAATCTCTCTCTGATCTAAGATCATCAAACTGATCATAATCTAAACCCTAATCCTTTTGATTAGGATCTCACTTGGGCCTAAAACTCTTTAGGACTACATCTGGTCTCTCACCTCCTGTTTAGAACCCTAAACAGTCCATATTTATAGGGTTTACAACGTGGTGGCAATCTGGTAAATAACCAAAACCAAACCCAACTAAGATTCCTTCAAAACAGAAACCAAGTCTGCCCAGGAAACCTTGATGAGTCGACTCATGACTGCATATGAGTCGACTCATGACTGATGAGTCGACTCATAAACTGATGAGTCGACTCATAAACTGATGAGTCGACCGAGCAGAAGCTTTTGATAAAATGGCTGGGTTTCGTGAGTCGACTCATGATAGGCAT
The DNA here is from genome assembly GCA_022839385.1 of Asparagus kiusianus. Taxonomy (NCBI): domain Eukaryota; kingdom Viridiplantae; phylum Streptophyta; class Magnoliopsida; order Asparagales; family Asparagaceae; genus Asparagus; species Asparagus kiusianus. The sequence continues at coordinate 238,607 of BQKN01064185.1, forward strand.
GAGTTGACTCAACCTGATAAGTCGACTCATGTACATGTATGAGTCGACTCACGAGCTGAAATCTAGATTCTTCGAATTTGCTGCTCGTCGTTTCGTTCCACGCTTCCACCTGTGCTCCACCGTGTCGCTTCACACCACTATTCTTAAGATATCATGAGAATTACATATCCTCAAGCTCCCATGAGGATCGCTTTTCCGAAGAGAAGATACACCCGTATTACTTAAACTTCTCAAATCATGCAATTTCACATCTGAAGCTTCTGTTAATTGGAAAATAGATGGAAATTCCACCAGAAATCTGTTGTCCTACACAGGGATAACCTTACCAGACCATAGCTGCCAATTAAAAACCCATGATAACTTAACTTTAATCAAATCAAGGGTAGGGGACCCCTCTGTGATTGTAAGGATGACAAAAGATGCAAGAACCTTAGCATTGTTGTAAAGAGTAGAAGAATCAGAAAGGTCAACCTTCTTTTGCAAAGGACGAAGATGGGATTTGCAATTCTTGGCAATATGTCCCTCTTCATGGCATTTGAAACAAATATACGCACCTTTTGGACAAAATCTGGAAGAATGCTGATCATCTCCATAGTTGAAGCACCTCCTTGGTTGCTTAAGATCCATATAGAATGCAGGATAAGGATGACGAAGCAGATTGTCATCCATTGTGCAACCTTTTCTTCTACGAGTAACAGTTGTCCACTCTTGTTCTGAAGGACCTGAAAACCCTAGATGTTTTTGCGGAGGAAAAAAAATGGCCTTTTTTTGGTGGATGATGGTTGTCGAAGAGAGAGTTGAAAGGGCGTGGAAAATGTGTATTTGGACGTGGCTTATGCAACGAACCTTGAGCAGATGTGTTGGAACTAGGGAGAGGCTGATCTTTGAACAACTTGGAAATAACATAGCCTTTCTTGAGATCATGAATAACCTGGCGGTGAGGCGAAGAGGCTAGAACGCCAGCAAAAGATGGATGACGTACCTGAGCTTCATCGAACTTAGTAGCTGCTAAACCCTCCTTTGATCGCACGATCGCTCTTGCTCCTCTCTTGCTTATCGCTCCTCGAATCGGTCCTTTTTTGTTCATCATTCAAATATCTTGGAGTTCCTCTTATAACTTTTTTTTCCTACTTATAAGTTAAAATAAGTAAATAAGTAACATTTATCAAACATGATCATAAATACTTGTAAGTGAAACACACTTATAAGTTTGAAATAAGTAAATCTGCTGAACATGCTCATAAAATATATGATTATTCCAAAACAAGTAATGAACAGGTACCAAAGGATTAGTTTAATACTCAAGAGTACTTGTGTTTCCATATAGGGCCTGTTTGGTTATTTCCTAAAAAGCCAAGAAATAGAAATGAAAACCAAGAAAACTCAAAAAGTATAATTTCATCCATTTTCATCCCTAAAAACCACCCATAATATCTAATAAAATATTATTTTAATCCAACAACTCATCCACCGCATCTAATAAAATATTATTTTCATCCAACAACTCATCCACCACATCCACCACATCTAATAAAATATTATTTTCATCCACAACATCACTCGACTCATCTCATCTCATCATTTTAAATCACTCACATCATCCAATAAGATGGTGACAACTCATCTCATCTCATTAACATTTCATTTCCACCCATATCCTCTCAAAAAACTAGGAAAACAACTTCCTTAAGTGTAGGTCACATCATCCAATAATATAATGACAACTCATCTCATCTCATCTATTTTCTTATTTTTAAGAATGAACCAAACAAAAAAAAACAACCTATTACAATAATATGTTTCTTATAATTCATTTTCTTATTTTTTTCGCCAACCAAACAACATCAAAACAAGTTTTCTTAAAAAATCACTCACATCATCCGATAATAAATTGACAACTCATCTCATCTCATCTTTATTTCTTTGATTTCCTTCTTTTTTTAGCAAACCAAACACTCTCAAAACAATTCCTCTTAGAAATAGTTTTCCATTTCTTTGATTTCCTAATTTTTTAGGCAAGGCTCTTTGAAATAAATGAGCAAAGAAGAAAATCATGATTTGATTTGCAAATGAAGGTACTTTTATGGTTCCTTGCAGATTAACGATGAATGAGCATATCCCTTGAGAAAAGAATTCTATTGATCAGATTTGCAAAAGAACGAAATGAAAACAAAAAAGCACTAAACATCATGAACTTTTGAATCTCTCACAAAATCCCCTTAAAATTTTGGAATATCTGTAAAGGGCCCCCTACGGGTTTTAGTGGGTCTGGCTAAATTGAGTATTTTTGTCTTTAAACAAAACCGCTAACTATATTAGGGGATACAGAAAAAAAATTAAAGCTTATAAAGAGGTTTTTTGAGACACCCCAAAAATCATGCGTGTTTAATAGAATATTAAATATCAGAAGGATTTTCTCCAAAACCCCTGATTAAAGTTTGAAGAATTTTGTTTACACGCACAAAAGCTCCCGAAATTTTAGGGGCGTTTTGAGACATTTACTCTTTCTACTTTGGATGTTCAAATCACTTAAAAATAGTTGTCTACTTCCAAACATAGGTAAACCCTAAAACAATACATGGAGAAAATAGATCTGAAGAGTAAAATTAAAATAACATAAGTAGATAAAAAATTTGATGGAAGAAAAGGCTCTTTACCACTTAAGTTTCTAAAAGCTTATTTTAGATACAACCTCAATGATAAAACAATGTCTCTCTCTCTCTCTTTCGCTCTTTGGAATCTCACTAAGTTTTCTTTCTTATAATATGTATCTATTAGATTATCTTCTTATGAGAAATTAAAATGAAAGTAAATAAATAAATCAAAAAGTATCATTTTCTTTTAGAGACTAAGGGCGCGTTTGGTTCTCATTTTTTTTTTGTTGAATCCCTGCCATAGTATCAGATGTTGGCCTTCTTGTTTTGATGATGTTTAACAAACAATTTACAACTAATGTTGTTTGTCTAGTATTTGTGTTTTCTTATTTATTGTAGACAAACAACGTCGTTGGAGGATGGATGGAATAGCGCTTTAACAACGATATCAAACGGAGGTTGGCGGAAATGTGGAGTGAAGCAACATACAATTCAAGTTAAATTAAGATCAAGTTCAAGCTTCATCCGCAACGTGTACCAAGTTGAGCTACAATGAAGATCAAGATTGCTTGGGTAATGTAGTTTAGGATCTATATTATGTGTGTTAAGTACCTTAAGCTCAATATATTATACACACACATTATATTGGTTTTCATGTATATATATAGTTTCATATATACATATATGTTTGGTTTCCATGTATAAATATAGGTATATATATATATACATAGTTTTGAGTTTTCATGTTCATAAATATGAGATTACACATTTCATATTTATTATTGTGTTTTAGTTGAGCTATATAGATATGAAACAAATTTACATTCATATATATAATCATATGTTTCATACTCTATTGTGTTTTTGAAAACATTACATAGAATATGCAATTTTGTGAAAATACTGTCTTATTAGTTTATAGACTTCAATATCAATTTATACATGTTTTACTAAGTCTATAAAAACATTTCACAAAGTTTCAAAAGTTGGTTTGAGTCAAAATATCAAAATATCAATTTTTAGGTTTTCATGTTTTTGAACATATTTGCAAAATGATGATTTTTCACAAATGTGAAATGCAATTTGGACAATTCTTTTTGTAACATGTTCGTTTTCATGTTTATATACATTTCCCAAAGTTTCATAATTTTTGGACTTCATTTGTTATTTTAAACAAATTTCCAAAAGTTAAAAAAATATGTTTTAAAACCTGTTTTTCAGCTGTGTCAGATTTCGGTCGACCGACCCGGTCGACCGCTCGTTTGGTTTTTCGGCACTGGGCGACAGAGAGTCTGTCGGTCGACCGGGCCGGTCGACCCAAAACACCAACGGGCGACCCCCCCCGGCGACCGACGATTGTCCAGAGCTGCTTCTTCGTTTTTTGCTCTTCATCGGTCGACCGACGATATTTCCGGTCGACTGACAATATAGCCGTTGTCTTTTAACGGCTCTTTCTCTGAGTTGTTTGTTGGGGTTTTTGGTCATTTCGTTTTGGGGCTTTTTGCTGAGATCTTTAGAGGTATATATACCCCTTTGCTGATGTCTTTTCAAACTGATCAAGAGAGTTTTAAAAACAAGTTTAAGAAAGTTTTAAACAATGGTTTGAGTTTGTTTAGTTTGTTTTTGGGGTTTGCTGTTACAAAGAGGAGTTTGCATCACTAGTTGAGGATTTCATTCTCGAAATTTTCTCATCCTCTCTTTGTGTTTATAGAGAAGTTTTCTAACTCTTTTCCCTAGCAATTTCATTATTTGATTTATCATATATTAATTATTGCTAGTTTGCTATTTGAGTTAGATTTCATTTTACTCATTGTTACACACACCCACATTGAGCTTTTAGTATTTACATACATAGTATAGTTGGGTGGTGAGAGTTTGTAACTTTGAGTTGTGCTTAATTGTGTTCTCATCCATAGTTGAGAACAATCATTTGTTATATTGTGCTTATTGTGAGATTCACTTTGTAATACACTTGTACACCGAGTGAGGAGTATGTGGTGAGAGTCGGGGATCGTCCCAAGAGGAGTGGCGTCGGTTGACGTGCCTAGGGAGAGGTTGTAACCGAGCACTTGAGGGAGACACGGCTAGGTCCAACACTTAGTGGGTGTAGAGTGTGATTGCAATAGTGTGTTGATTGTAAAGTTTTCGGTTAGCTAGAAAACCGAGTGTGAGGTGTAAACGTTGTTCGGGTGAACGTAGAAAACCCGGTTGATAGTGGATTTCTCCCCGGGAGTGGGGAGCGGAGACGTAGGACGGAAGGTCCGAACTCCGTGATCATATTGCTTGTTTGAGCTTGTCTTTGGCGTGTTTGTTTTTGCATTTATCTCATATCGCCAATTGTGCATTGCTCATTCATTTCATCTACTATCCTATTGAGATTATTTACCCTTGTGTTGTTTATATATCCTTGCATATATTTCTATCATATAGGATATATCACCTTGTGTATATTGCATATTCTTGCACATAACTCTTTGTATATCTATCTTGCAAGAATATATTTGAATTAGTTTTAATTGGCATTTTAATCGGATTAGATTAGCATAAGACCCTAATCACCACCCTCTAGGGTATAACATCAGAAGCATGTCAGAAATCACCCCCAAAACGGCTTTTTTTGGGGCGATTTTGGGGCGAAACCTGCCACAGATGGGACACTATGGCAGGCTTTCCCCTGTTTTCACACTAAAAAAATAGGAACCAAACAGCCCCTAAATGCAGAGGTTTTCTAAGAAGATGAGTCAAAGTATAAAAATACACGCATGAGTACTTTGAGAAAGATTGGAGTCAAGAGCACATGCACGGTTAGTTCTCTTGGTAAGAAACATCCTTGAATGACCTAAGGAAAAATTTTGTCCGTGTCCCCAAAATTTAGAAATTGGACGTGCTCATGCCTCCGAAATTTGGAGATGGATGTGCTTTAGCTCTTTATATTTTTTTCTTCTATGTAAAAACCCAAAAGATATTGAAATTTTGTATTTTAGCCCATTTTACTCTGCCAACCAAGCACAAAGAGAGAAACACTCAAAAATCCCAAAAATGCCTCTATAATTGTTATAAATTCACCCACGAAATAGGTAACCACACCCACTCTCAAGTCAAATCATCTTTCTCTCTAACTATTACAAGAAAATGAAAACGTCCCTCATTTCCCTCTAAATCCTTGTAGGGTTAAGGTTTTTTTTTTTGGGAAACAATAAAAATTTCAAATTTAGACTGTGATTCCTCTAATTCAGCCACAAAGGACAATATATTAAAGTTGTTTATCACTCACAGCATTCAAAGCATGATCAGAAAGGTGTTGAACAACAACCGCCAACCTTCAGCGTTAAAGAAAGATGAAGATCCCCCCTTGGCATTTAAGAATGATGAAGATCCCCCTCATCATCGAGGAATGATGAAGATCACCCATTAACGTCGAACAATGTTGAAGATCCCTTCTTGGGGTCAAAGAGCAATGAAGATCCTTCTCTTTTGAAGAATGTCCGTGAATCCTCTGCTTCCTCATCTCCCTCTTGGTCCACATCCCTCTATGCTTCATCATCTAGAAAAGGAAGCACGGATGAAGTGATGAAGACCCTTTTGGGCATGCGAAAGTGTGAACCATGTATAAAAAAGAAGAAATCAAGTTTAAAGAGGATGTCCGCTATTCTAGAAAGAAGTAATTTATGTTTGACCATGTTATATTTCCTTTGTCAAAATTATAAAATTTGGTTGGAAAAATTGTGTAAATTTAACTTGTAAAAACTATGGAAAATATTTGTATCACAATTGCATAAATTATTGTATGGAAAAATAAAGAGTTAATTGTATTGGTACATTATGAACTATGTCCATACTGCATGAGCAACTCTCTTTGCACATCAATAGGGTGGATTTCTAGCTGAATCTTCAACATTAGTTGCAATTGGGTTGTAATTGTTGCGCATCTATGCGGAAGCGTGCTCACATACTGAACAAATCTATGATCATGGGAGAAGAGAAAAAACCACACACGAGCACAATTCAATCCAAATACGACAAATCAAACCAAACACAGAGATATACATGGTTCGGCAATTTGCCTACGTCCACGGAGAGAGGATATGAAGATTCCACTAAACCAGTGGGTTACAATCTTATAAAACCACTCACACAAACCCTAAACCAAATCTCTCAACTTGCTCACAAGTTCTCCCTCTCAAAATGCTCAGAATACTCACAAATCTCTGTTAAAACTCTCCTCTCATAACCCTAGAAACGAGTGTTTCAATATATCTAAACACAAACCCAATGCGAACAGGAAACCAAATTCAGGCCCAGCCTAACTCGCGGTCGACTGGACAGAATGCCAGAAACTGAAAAAATATTACAGGGTTTGGCCGGTCGACCGTCGTGCTAATCGCGGTCGACCGCGAAAAGTCCAGAGACATTTCCAGCTTGCGTGTACGTTTGCGGTCGACCGTCATGCCAATCATGGTCGACCGCTGAAAGTCCAAACCTGTTTTCTACCATTTTTCCTGTAAGCACTCTAATTCCCAAAACTAAGCCGACATCTCTTCAAAATTGGCTGCACCTATATGGTTGCCTACGTACCCCCTTTCTCAAGGTATCAAGCCGCCCGTAGTTCATCCAAATGGCAGTCAAAAGCCTTAACAATCACGAATGTAAACAAGTTTCGACAATAATCAACCTTGTTGCTCGAAACCACCTTAATATGCTTCAAGAACATCCCGAACAAAGTGATGACGAATATTAATATGCTTCGTCCATGTATGAAAAACTTGATTCTTCGCCAAAAAGATAGCACTCATGCTATCACAATGAACAGTGATGGACCGTTGCGATATACCAAGTTCCTCAAAAAGTTTCCGAAGCCAAATTGCCTCCTTTATAGCCTCCGTAATTGCCATATACTCTGCCTCCATTATCGACAGCCACCATAGACTATAAAGTGCATCTCCAACACACCAGCGCATAGGTCAAAGTGAACACATACTCCGTCGTTGTAGATCGGCACTTATCCAAATCCCCGGCATAATCTGAATCAATATAGCCAATGCACAACTGCCCACCTGTAGTGTCCCGCTCGAAAACCAAACCAACATTGAGCGTACCTTGAATGTACCTTAAAATCCATCTCACGGCATCCCAGTGACCCACTCCTGGATCGTGCATGTAGCTCGAAACCATGCTCATCGCCTATGACAAATCTAGCCTCGTACATACCATCACGTACATCAAGCTCCCAACCGCGCTCACGTATAGAGTCTTCAACATCAACTCTCGATCTTCAACTATCTTCGGTGAAAGGTCAAATGAAAGCTTCAAACAGGCTCCCAAAGATACACTAACTGGCTTTGTATCCATGCTGACATGAAATTGCTGTAAAACCTTCTTTAAATAAGCTACCTGTATCAAACAAATTATGCAATTCTCTTTGTCTCTATCGATCTCCATCCCCAAAATATGCTGAGCCTCACCTAAATCCTTCATCTCAAACTCCTTTGAAAGATGTGCCTTCAACTCATCTATAGAAGACCTGGAAATAGAGACAATCAATATGTCATTGATATAAATCAACAAATAGATGTACGCATCTCTTTTCAACTTACAAAAATATATGCAAGGATCAAACTGGCTTCGAGTGTACGAATGACCAATCATAAAACCATCAAATCATTTATACCACTATCGAGGAGATTGTTTCAAACCGTATAGCGATTTATTTAACCTACAAACCAACTTTTTCTTTCCTATAGCTCAGAATCCCAATGGCTGAGTCATATATATTTTTTCATCAAGATCACCTTGAAGAAATATTATCTTCACATCCAACTGATCTAACTCCAATCTATACTGTGCCACCAAAGCTAGCAAAATCCGAATCGAAGAATACTTTACCACCAGAGAGAAAACCTCATTATAATCAATACCTTTCTCATGTGCATAGCCCTTCACAACTAACCTAGCTTTGAACCTCATTAGAATGCCTTTAATGCCCTCCTTCTTCGTGTATACCCACTTGCAACCAATCGCCTTCTGCCCCTTTGGAAGCTTAACAAGCTCCCATATATCGTTCTTATGAAGAGACTCCATCTCCTCCTGCATAGCTACCTGCCACGAATCAGCCTCCGAACTCTGCTCGGTCTCTCTAAATGTAGTAGGCATCAACTCATCGATACTTTCCACTGAAAGTGCATATACAACTACTATGTCGGTATACAATGCTGGCATCCGTATGTCTCTTCTCTGTCTTCGAACCGTAATAGAATCCTAAACCTGAGTCGTCGATCCCTGATCCCTGAATCCTCTTACCTTAGATTTATTTCATGCTTATAGATTAGATTAATTTCATGTCTTTATTTTCTCACATTTAATTCTTACAATTTATTTTGTGGCTTAGTTTTTACAATTTATTTTGTAGTTTAGATTTTATTTTCTTACACTAGTCGCCTTGAGGCTAGAATCATCTCGGGTTTAGTTTTTCTTTTTATTCATTATTATTTTCTTTTATTCGCCTTTAGGCTAGAACCCTCTAGGGAATCACCCTTTTCTAAGAAGTGGATTCAATTCTAGATAACCCATACCTTTAATTGAATCCGTCATCTTTAATTTCTTGAATTTTCTTTTTATTCTTAATTCTCCTTTTTGATTCTTGATTTTATTCATATTTCCTTGTGAAAATCATTCATTCTTTGTCACATCCACTCTCACTTACATTTTGTGCCGATGTACACACTATCTATCTCTCCATAATCACATTCACTCATTACTCCTAATTATCACGCACACAATATAAGAACCATATTTAATTTTCTCCTACAAAACACCTTCCTCGTAGGATAGATAACTTTTTATACTATAACCTGATTAGTTGTGCACTTGCAACTTTTTGGTATATATTTATGCTGCATCAAAACTCAAGAAATGTATTTTTATGTGAGAGATATTTGCTTTTTTATTTTCTCTCTAGTACTTAAATATAGGCAAGTAGTTGTAGATTTCATTTGAAGCTATTTGGGATATCACACACACTTGCACTATTTCAAAAGTTGTATTTTGATACTTTTGTTAGAAAGATGATTTTTCACAAATACGATGACCTTTTTGTAAAATTCTTTTTTAAACAAGTTTATTAAAATGTTTATAAATTGTTTACAAAGTTTCACAATTTTTGGAATTTATTTATTATTTTTAACAGAGCATTGTAACTCACTTTCAAAACCATGTCAGGTTGATAACCTATTATCAGTCGACTGTAAAGTCAGTCGACTGATGAGTCAACTGAAGAAAGTGTCTAGGATCTTCATTTAGTCTCTATTCTGTTTCCATCGACTAACTAGTAGACTGAAGTTTTTCAATCGACTGAAAATATATGTCAGTCGACTGATAAGCTCGTATTTGAATACGATGTTCAGCTTATCAGTCGACTGACGCTGCCCGTCGGTCGACTGACGCTGCCCGTCAGTCGACTGACAGCCTGTCAAATGGTTAGTTTTGTACAAATTCAGAAATTTGGTTTTTGAGGGATTTTGTTTGATTCTTTGGGGTTTTGGCTGCTGTCTTCTTTCCCTATAAATGCCCAACAACCCCTACTACTTCATCCCCAAGCTTTAAATTGCAAAACTCTTGTTTTCATCTTGTTATTCACTGTTTTTAAGTTTACATTGCCATAGGACTATTGTAAAGAGAGAGTCTTTCCTGCGATTGCTACTGTTGTGAGTTAGATCTCGTGGAGATCAATTGTGTGGTTGCGAGATCTCATGGAGATCATTGTGTAGAAGAAGTTTCGGCTTCCAAACCGGGTTGTGTAGTGGATTCTCCTCGAGAGTGGGGAGAGGGGACGTAGGTCAGCGGATCAAACCTCGTGAACACATCGCGCGTCATTTGGATCACGATTTCTAACCTTATCTCTTTTACTTTGGCTTTTCATTTTGTGGTGTATTATATTGTCTAATTTTTATTGCACAATTATTGCCTTAAGACCCTAATCACCCCCTCCCCCCCTCTAGGGTCCAACATCTAACCTATGTCAGAGATTCTTTTTGTGAGAAGTGTGCCAAAGATAAACAAACTAAGAATTCCTTCAAATCCATAAATGAGGTATTCACTACTAAACCTTTACAATTACTACATCTTGATCTCTTTGGTCCAATACGTGTTGTCTCTCTTGGAGGTAAATTCTATGTATTTATTATTGTTGATGATTTTTCACATTTTACATAGGTAATTTTTCTTGCAAATAGAAATGAATGTTTTGAAGAATTTTCTCATTTTGTAAAAATAGTTAAAAATTAAAAGGATTTGAAAATTGTTAAAATTAGAAGTGATCATGGTGGTGAATTTCAAAATAAACCTTTTAGTGATTTTGTGACCATCATTGTATAACACATATGTTTCCACTCCAAGAACACCATAACAAAATGGTATTGTTGAACGGAAAAATCAAACCATACAAGAGATGACACGTACAATGATTAATGCTTTTGATTTGCTAAAATATTTTTTGGTGGAAGCCATCAATACGGCTTTCCATGTTTTAAATTGTGTTTTAATTAGACCTATTTTTAAGAAAACACCTTATGAACTCTATTTCAGCAAAACCCTAAATATTGGCTTTGTATAGTTGGTTGTAAATATTTTATCTTGAACACTAAAGATCACCATGATAAGTTTGATTTAAACATTGATGTTGGTATATTTTTTGTATATGCATCAAGGAGTAAGGCTTATAGAGTTTTCAACAAACGAGCACTCGTTATTGAAGAATCTATAAACGTTACTTTTGATGAAACTAATGATGACTTGCAAGATGGTGTGCTAAGGGATAATGACGATATTGAGAAAGAATTAGAACTCATGCAAATAAATGACAAACCCTCAATGGATGCATCAAAAGATAGAGAAGGGAACCTTGAACAAAATGAAGAGGAACTCTCCAAGGCATGGAGATTTGCACCGGATCATCCCAAGGAGCAAATTATAAGGAGTCCATCAAAAGGAGTTTTAACTCGCTGAAAGGCTATGAGCGTTTATGGTAATGTAGCTTTCTTATCCCAAATTGAACCTAAACGGACTGATGATGCTTTGAATGATGAATTTTGGGTTTTAGCTATGCATGATGAATTAAACAATTTGCAAAGAAATAGTGTTTGGAAACTTATTCCTAGACCTAAAGATTTTCATATTATTGGAACAAAATGGGTTTTTAAAAATAAACTTGATAAATTTGGCATAGTGTAGAAATAAAGCTCGTTTAGTTGCTAAAGGATACAATCAAGAGGAGGGCATTAATTATGATGAAACTTTTATACCGATTGTAAGATTAGAGTCAATTAGAATGTTTTTGGTCTTTGCTAGCTTTAAAATTTTCAAATTATTTCAAAAGGATGTTAAAAGTGTCTTTTTGAATGGTTTTATTAAAGAAAAGGTATATGTCGAGCAACCCCCCCGTTTCGTTGATCCACTTTTTCCTAATCATGTTTATCGGTTCAAAAAGCTTTGTATGGGTTAAAATAAGCTCCTAGAGTTTGGTATGCTCGTCTCTCAAGTTTTCTCAATGATAATGGTTTTTCAAAAGAAAAAATTGATAATACTCTATTTATTAGAAAAAGGAAAAATGGTTTTATTTTGGTTCAAATTTATGTTGATGACATTATTTTTGGTGCCACTAATGAATCTTTATGCAAAAAAATTTCTAAAGTTATGCAAGAACAATTTGAGATGAGCATGATGAGAGAGCTTACATTTTTTCTTGGTCTCTAAGTCAAACAAACAAATAATGGGATTTTCGTGTCTCAAAGCAAATATGCAAAAGAGTTGGTCAAGAAGTTCGGAATGGAGAACTCTAAACATGCACCAACCCCTATGAGTATCACCATCAAGTTAGACTTGGATGAGAGTGGTAAGAAGGTAGACCAAAAGCTTTATCAAGGTATGATAGGTAGTTTACTTTACCCTACCGTTAGTAGACCGGATATTATGTTTAGTGTTGGTGCATGCGCACATTTTTAAGCTTCTCCTAGAAAATCTCGTCTAATTTTGGTTAAAAGAATTATTAAATATATAAATTGCACTATAGAACTTGGTTTGCTTTATCCTAAGAACACTTCTTTTGATCTTTGTTGTTATTGTGATGCCGACTTTGCTAGATGCAAGGTAGACTGTAAGAGTACGAGTGATACATGTTAATTTTTGAGTAACTCATTTGTTTCTTGGTCATCTAAGAAATACAATTGTGTTGCCTTGTCCACTAGAAAGCGGAGTACATTACCGTCGGCTTGTGTTGTGCATAATGTTTATGGATGAAACAAAATTTGATTGATTTTGATTTACATTTTTATGATATAAAAATATTTTGTGATAACACTAGTGCGATTAATATTTCAAAAAACTCTGTTTTGCATTCTAGAACCAAACACATAAATGTACGACATCACTTCTTGTGTGATCATGTAGATAGGAAAGATGTCTTCCTTGTTTACATTGATACAAAATCATAATTAGCGGACATCTTTACCAAACACATTAGTGAAGAAGATTTTTATCGTATAAGAAATGAATTAGGCATGTGCATTCTTTAAATACTTGTTTTGATGACTTTTTGCTTGCTATTGGTTTTAAGCTATCGATTTCATATCTATTTCATTTAATCTATATTTGTTAAAACATGTTTAAGCACACAATGATACTTAGAGGAGTGGTTGGGAGAGACCGCTGTCAATTCCAAGAGGAGTGAGTTAGTAGTAATGTCTAGTGAGAGGTCGTAAATCCAAATACTTGAGGAATGTGATACGGGTAGGCCAACACTTAGAGAAGTATATTGTGTGTTTTATCACATGTTTATTATCTTGTTTATCCCATTTTGATGTTGACAAAGAGGGAGAGAAATTTTTCAATTTGTGCACATAGATAGGGGGAGAATCTTATAGATAGGGGAGCAACTATCAATAAGCTAAATTTTTATTTTATTCTTGCTTTTGAATAATGGTTGTTTGTCATCATTAAAAATGGGGAGTTTGTTAGTTCTCTTGTTTTGATGATGATTTATAAACATCATTATTGGTGTTAATTACTTATTGAGCTATATTGTGTAGATTATAATTTATCAAGCAAGTTAGTGCCAATGTTGAAGGATTGGATGGAACAAAGAGTTACAACGATGATATCCATGGAGGCGGAGGCTAGTTGGTGAAGCAAAGCATTCAAGAGCGTAATATAAAAGAGAAGCTTCATCTAAATATGAGCAAATATCAAGACCAAAGAATCGTATTCATATAGGTGAGATATTTGCATCTTTTTTCTTTCTCTCTAGTGCTTAATGTAGACACGTTATTGAGTAAATAACATTTGAAACTCATTGGGATCATACGCACAATTTCACAAAAACATTGTTTTTGAGCTATTTTGAAAAATGAGTAGATTTTACTATTGAAAAATGATCATTCAAAAAATCTTTTTGAAACATGTTCAAAATTATGTTTATAAGAATTTTCCACAGTTTTATAATTTTTGGAATTTATTTGATATTTTATTTTGAATTTACAAAGTCAGATTTTCAACTAAATATCAAATTCCTGTTTATGCATGTTTTCGGTCGACCGGGCTTTGCCCGTTGGTCGACCGACCAGAGGAGATGTTTTCATGACCCTGTAGACAGTCACCTTCGGTCGACCGATTAACCTTGTGCGGTCGACCAATGGCTGAGGGTTGGTCGACTGGGACATCATTGTCGGTCGACCGAACCAGTTCCAGATTGTTAAGTCTGTAACGGTCAAATAGTCGGTCGACCGGACATGACCCATCGGTCGACCGAATATACTGTAATGACTAGTTTTTGTACCAGCTGATTTATCAGGATTTTGTAACTTGTTTGGTTTTTAGGCTTTTGTTTAGGGTTCCTATATATACCATATTACTCTTTTCACTTCAATAATCACCTAAGCAAGAGAAAAATCTTAAGTTTGATTTTCTAAGTATACTTAAGCATAAACTTTAAATTCTTAATCCTTAATTGTATTTAAGCCTTTGTTTTTCTCACATCCACACTCCACAACCCTTGAGCTTTACTTGTTCTTCATTTGATCCTTGTCATAGGATTGTTATGAGAGTTTTTTCTTTTCATTGTGATTGTATGGTGAGATTGATCTTGAGGAAATCACTTGTGTGGATTGTAAGATCTAAAGAGGAGATCGTTGTGAAGAAGTTTCGGCTTTGAAACCGGGTGTAATAGTAAAGTTACCATCGAGAGAGGTGGTCGGGGACGTAGGTCGGAGGACCGAACTTTGTGAACATATAACGTGTCACCATTGGCTAACTATTCTCTAAACTCTTTCTTTATTTATTGTCTTTGCATTTAATTTGGTTGGTGTGTTGCATTGACTTTTTTAATTGCACATTTATTGTCTAATTACCCTATTCACCCTCCCTCTAGGGTAATTTCAGAAAGTTGATAAATAGATTTTTTTTTTTTTTTACTCTAAAAGGATCTTGGCAATTTATAAATCAAACTGGAATAGTATTATTTTAATTATAATTGGTCCCACCAAGTATAAACAAGTTTTGTTAGAACTAATTTTAAGTTAAACTTAATTTTGCTATGTTACAATCTAAACTAGTTTAGAACAAATATTTTCCTTTTCCTCAGTTCATTCAAGTTTGAGTTAAATACAGTTTGATTGCCTTTCTTTTTTTCTTTCTTGCAATATTTTTCAAATTGGACATAATCTGGTTTGTTTTAGGCAGCAACCCCTTAGATAGGCTTCAATCTGATTATTGCCCAAAAATGAGGCTAAATAAAATTTTGGATCTAGTCCAAATAACAAGTTGTCAAAGTAGTAATATTGTGAACGGCGCGTGACATCAAAGGGTGTCTCGGCGCGAGACACCAAAAGGTGTCTCGGCCTTGTGCACGTGAGACACCCTGAGGTGTCTCGGCACCCGAGACACCTCAGGGTGTCTCGGAATCCGAGAGTAGGTGGTTTTGTTTTTCAGATCGGTTTTGGACTAGGATTTGGTATAAATAGGAACGTTATTTCCTAGGGTTTACAACAAAGAGAAAAAAAGGGGAGAGTTTTAACAGAGATTTTGGATCTAAAAAGGAGAGATCTTGATGAGAGAAAAGAGAGAGAACTTAGAGGGATTAAACAAGGAAGATGATGTCTTCTCTTGGGTAAAATCAAAGCTTCATCTCTTTGGGACGAGCTTGTAGGTTGTGCAAGTCATCGCTATTCTCCATCATAGTGGAATCTCCCTTCACCCCTCCCGTGGACGTAGACAAGTTTGCCGAACCATGTATATCTCTTGCCTCATTTACTTTGGATATTGTTTTCTATGTATTTATCATTGCTTATCATTCCTTCGATATTCAGATCTTATTTTGATATCGGGAAGAGTGTATATCTCACCTCACTGAGATATTCACTTTTGTTCTTGTTTCCAAAACAAAACAGGAACATCGAGGTTGGTTGGAGTTTGTGTAAACTCAACCAGGATTTTCACTCAAGGTGATTCGCTTCTGCGATGAGTAGGCACGTTAGCGCCCAACAATTGGTATCAGAGCCTTTATTCAGATTAGGGATGGTAAAGCTTCCGATTTAAGGTAGTGTTTGGTTATTATGTGGTGCACACAAGGTGTTTGTTAAAATTTCTGAGAGAAGCAGATTTACTAAAACAAGCGGAGAATGTCGTCTACTAGTAAAATAGTTAAAGCTGGAAAGTATAAGATTAAAAAGTTCAATGGGAAGAATAATTTTCTTATTGGAGGAGACAGATGAAAAATTCGTTGATTTCGAAGAAATTGCACAAGGCTTTAGTAGGAAGAGAAAAAAGAGCAAAGATATGTCTGATGAGTGGGAAGAGTTAGA
This sequence comes from Asparagus kiusianus, assembly GCA_022839385.1. Classification (NCBI taxonomy): domain Eukaryota; kingdom Viridiplantae; phylum Streptophyta; class Magnoliopsida; order Asparagales; family Asparagaceae; genus Asparagus; species Asparagus kiusianus. The sequence continues at coordinate 255,048 of BQKN01064185.1, forward strand.
TCTCGAAGCACGAGCATCGATTATCCTATACCTTAAGAGGGATGTAGCTTTCCTGGTGGATGGAGAAGCAACAACGACGGGTTTGTGGCCAAAGTTAGAGAGTACCTTCATGACAAAGAGCCTAACAAATTGAATCTACTTGAAATCCAAATTGTATACTTGCATAATGGAGGAAGGTTCATCAATTCGGGAGTATATCAACAAGTTCGATAGGATCATATCGGATTTGAAGGACATTGATGTGAAAGTAGAAGACGAGGATTAAGCACTTCTACTACTTCTTTCTTTACCAAAGTCTTATGAGATCCTGGTATAAACATTGATACTTGTAGGTAACAATTTGAAGATGGATGAGACTAGAACATCGCTTCTAGCTAATAATCTTTGGAAAATTGCAACTAGTGACGTGACTACTAGTGGTAACAAGGAATAGGCACATGGATTGTTTGTAAGAGGAAGGAGAAATGAGCGAGGAAAAGGCAATGGAGGAAAGTCTAGATCGAAATCAATACCTCTTGCAGGAAGATCGTGTTTCAAATGCGGTGAGCTTGAGCATTTCAAGGTCGACTATCCTAAAAGGAGAATAGGTGGGAAGAAGAACAACAAGAAAAACAAGAGAAGAGAAGGCAAGGAATAGGCATGTTATGTTTCGGAGGAAGGGAGCGAAAAAGAATGCTACCTCGTTACGGGTGGTGAAGATATCTCTGGTAAGTGGATTCTTGACTTCGGTAGCTCTTATCATATGTGTCCAAATTAGAAGTGGTTTACTTCCTATAGAAACATTGATGGTGGAACCGTATTGATAGGGAATAATCATGCTTGTAAAACGATGAGGCTTGGTGATATCAGAATCAAGATGCATGATAGAATGGTCAGAACCCTGACGGATGTGAGATATGTTCCTGACTTGCGGAAGAATCTTATCTTAGTTGGCGTTTTGGACTCTGGTGGTTGTAAGATAGTTATAGTGAACGAAGTAAAGAAGGTTGTTCGAGGTTCCTTGGTAGTGATGAAGGACATTTGTCATGGTAACCTATATACTCTCTTGGGTATGATAGTGATAGGAGATGTAACGGTTGGAACTGATAGAAGTGGTGGAGACCCATGTAAGCACACTTGGTTATGGCATAGGCGGCTTAGGCACATGTCAGAAAAAGGTCTAGATCTGCTTGGTAAGGAAGGCTTGCTGAAGAACATGAAGAAACATTACATGGAGTTTGATGAGAATTGTGTGTACGGAAAGGCATACAGGATACAGTTCTTGAAAAGCAAGCAAAAGAACAGATATATATTAGACTATGTGCATACAGATGTTTGGGGTCCCGCTTCGATAACTTCCAAGGGTGGTTGCAGATATTTTGTCTCATTTATAGATGATTACTCTAAGTATGCTTGGATTTATTTTCTTAAGCATAAGAATGAGGTATTCGGGACATTCAAGAAGTGGAAAGTAATGGTTGAGAACAGAACAGACATGAAGTTGAAGAAACTAAGATCTGATAACGGTACATAGTATACAAAGGGTGCTTTCAAGAAGTTCTGTGATCAGGAGGGTATTGCCCAAAACTGGACAGTCAGATCTACACCACAGCAGAATGGAGTCATAGAGAAACTGAACCATACATTACGAGAGAAAGCAATGGGTATGCGATCATATGCTGGTATGGGCAAAGAATGGTGGACAGAATTGATTACTATAGCTTGCTACATAGTGAATCGGTCTTCACATTCGACATTGGATGGTGATGTACTCTATCGGGTATGGTCAGTAGAGCATGCAGATTATGATAGGTTCAGGATTTTTGGATGTTTAACCTACTACCACATCAACGAGGGAAAGCTTGACACGAGATCCAAGAAGGCAATATTCTTGGGGTATGCAGCAGGCGTAAAGGGATATCGCCTTTAGTGTATATAAGATTTTAAGTTTGTGATCAGCAGATATGCTACCTTTGATGAGAAATCCATGATAACTAGGATGTCCAAGAATGATGGTGTTGAGACTGTTGGAACTTCAAAGTCCCAGATGATTGAGATAGAATCTAAGGACCCACCAGGTTCTAGTCATATTCAAGTAGAAAATCATGAAGACACACAGGAAAAGAGTGATGATGAGCTTGAACAGGAGGAGGTTCAGGAAGAAAATGTACATGCACTACAACAACAGTAGCTCGAAGACAGTTTGGCTTCCACTAGGCTAAGGCGAACATACAAGTAGGTTCAGAAGTTGGGGTCAGATTAGCCTCTGAAACACTATGGGTAGGTAAATTTGGTTGAGTACGCATTCTCGGTGGAGTATGATGAGCCGGTAATGTAGAACACACGACAGACACGTTTATATCAAAGTGGGACAGTCGCAAGACAAATGTAGGTCTGGTCAAAGAAAATAACTAGTTTCGAAGAAACGACCGTAATTTTCAAACCGTATGTCGGAATTGGACGAATTATATATGAAAATCAACTATCTCGACGAGATGAAACCATCCAAACCTATCTCTAAGGGTTTAGTTTGCTTCCTCCGTTTCGCCAAATTCTTTACGGTTTAAGAGATATCTGTATTTTTGTCTGTTTTTTACTATTTTTTGTAATACTTTAGGAGTCTGTTTTGATTAGGAAACAAAGCCGATTTAATCTCAGATTTGACCAGTGGACTTTCCTAGTCTTAAGGAGTCTTTTTAGGAGTTTTAATATTTTAGAAATTCTTTTACTATTCTTGGTAAGTTAGAGTCATTGTAGGAGTTTGAGTTCTTGTAAAAGTCTTATTTCTTTTCTATTTAAGTAGGGTCTTGTTGTAGGCATCTAAAAATGCCTATAAGTTCCTGTATACGGCTCAAGATGAAGAGGAGGCAATAAACATCATCATCCAAGTCGAGAATATTCAACCGAGCGGCCCGCATATACATCGGTTACCACCATGTGGCCCGTACGCTCAACGATCACCGGAATGACGAACCAGGTGTCTCATGCGCTCATCGGCTATTTCTAATTGGTCTGCGCACTCATTAGCTAGTTCCAAGTAACCCACGTATTTGCTGGCCATCGTAACAACAAGCCAAGTGACCTAAAAATTAGGCCAGCCACCGTCAAAACGATCCGCGCGTTCACGAAACGCGCAAAGCGAATCGAGGAAGCGTACCGATCAGTGAAACAATAAGATACATACAAATGACGGAATGAGCCAAACTCTAGAAAACCACGAAAGCCTCTGGCGACCGGGACGCGTCGAAATGATCAGGTCAGACCAGTGGCTCGGCCACAGGCCAAACCACCATTTGGTGGCTCGGCCAAGGCCGAGCCACTTTGGTGAATTGGCCAGAATCAGTTTTTTACGGTTCTTTTATGGATTCTTTTGGGATTTGGGTGTTTTAACTGATCTGATACAGTGGTTATGCAGTTGTTAACTGAAGATAGAGGGGATCCCTCGTTTTGATCTGAAAAACCATCTACCAAGCCTATAAATAAGAGCTCGAGTGTTTATTTTTGAGGATCTGAAAATCAAGAGGACGAAGTGTTGTCACATTGGAGATTAGAGCATGAATTTTAGAGAGTTAGCAGATCTTGGCGAAGTTCTTCAACAAAGTAAGAGTTCAAGAGATCTGAGACTCATTCCATCCTCCTCCGGATTTAAGCTTAGTCTTAAATCCTGAGAAAAGCCGTGATTTTGCTTAGTCAAAATCACCGCTACTGCAATTACTTCCTTCGTGAAGTGAGAGCATTGATTATCCAACTTCTGCTAACCAGATCTGATCCATAGGCGGTCCACGGATAAACCCCGGCACCGGCAACGATCCCGCACAAACAATAGGCGATAAACATCTATTGTGTATAGTTTGAGAGAAAGTTATAATTTTTTATTTAAAGTCTTATAAAATGGCTATCTTTTTTTGAGTTTATTGTAAGCGTTCAAAGTTGTAATGGACTCATCAAAGAAATTAATTTTCCACCCAAACACGCTGGCGACTACAGTGGGAGCCGACAGCCTTTCTACAAAGACTGATGTGTCGCAACCTCGGATTCTCATCCCGGTTGAAGAGGAGGTCGAATATGAGTTTGACCAGCAGAAGTATGAGGAGTATTTGTCCTCCCCATCCAGATCCACCTCTCCTCGCAAGTCAAGGAAGATCCGTTGGTCTTCGAATTTGAAGACCCAAGAAGATCTCCCCGCCATTGCTGCAATCGTGGCTCGTAGCGTCCCGCTGGCATCCGACGAAGCCGACGTCACAGATCTAAACTCCTTGAACGAGGAGTTAACTACTAATAACGTGCCCATTCTATCAAAAAGAGCACGTCAGAGATGGCGACAACACCTTGCGCGCCAGATGGCCAAGGCCTTAGAACCGGTTGATGGAATCCGCTATGAAGCAGACCTGAAATCCAGGAGGCGCCAAGCACCGCAACAGCGGGCAGTCAACTCCTCCAACTCAACCACGAATGAATAGATCCGCATCAAAAGGACGTGTTCAACTCTTGAAGAAAGGATCCAGAAATACCGTGCGTTACTCGCGCATGTGCGAGCTCTGATGCAAGAAGCGCAAAAATTTAAACAAGAAGAAGTGGTCAAGAAGCCACCAAGATCACGTCGAGTCTGGAGGCCAAAGTCCAAACCGGCATCAAAAACAACCCAAACGGTGCCCGAAGGCATCGAAAGAACCAACCAAATGCTGGCTTGGCCAAAATCAAACCACCAAATGTTGGCTCGGCCAAAGTCAAACCACCAAATAGTGGCTCGGCAAAAGTCAAACCACCAAATGGTGGTTTGAGCAAAACTTAGACTGGTTTGGTCCTTTCACTGCTGATTCACTTCCTACAGTCCCGTCTGAGTTTCCGACGACCTCTATTACTGTCCCGACAAGTTCCGCACCTTGGATGGAGATCCGCGATAGTGTGAATTTGTCCTATTTTAAGATGATCATCAAAGATCGTCTTGGCCCATCACACGATGATCGAGGCAAAGCTCTAGTTAGAGAGCGCTCAAGCTCATCTCGAGCAATTTTTCAAGCTAGAGGTCGTGATCGTCCTCCTAAGCAATGGAGGAGAACGCATAATGGGAAAAGTCCTATAACTGACCGCATTAGACTGCGTGTCGAAGTCCAGGAGCCTGTTGAAAGCCTATGTTCACGAAAACGTAGCTTCAGACATGTGACTCCTGAAGGCGCTAACAAAGCGTTGAATTCCCAGAAGAGAACATACTCATCAGGTGAAGACGTTATACCTAGGAAATCGTGCCAACACATGATAGGTTGCTCCAATCATCAAACTGATGAGTTGTACTATCAAGCTGGGGGTGCGAACAAATCCAGGAAAAGGAGTGCCCGAGACACGGATTCTCATTGTCCGTGTGCTAAAATTATTAAGGTGGTATTGTCAGAGTGTTGCTGTTCTAATACCGTCCCGGAGAGAGTTTCAGTGTTCGAAAGAATCTCCACAAGAACATCTGAATCCAGACCAAGGCATTTCTGCAAGAAGAAAGCTGTTCTTCAGGATGGTGAATTTCCAGAAGTGTCTGTTAACATGATCGGGAGAGGAAAGTCGACACGACACTTTAGTCCGGATCAGTTTGCCACAGTATCCTGACGCATGACCCGATTACGATCGGGAACCATCAGACAAAGGGATTACCAAAAAATGCAGAAATGACTTCCTTCGGAAGACGAGACGTCGGATGCTTGCTCAGATGCTTGCTCAGCAGTGGCTTCCGAAGCATCCAGCGCAGGGCAATCCTACGAATCATTTATGATCAGCGCTGAGCAAATGGCTAAGATTCTCAATGATGCTCTAACTAAACAGAAAGAATATTTCAAATTTAAAATGGAAATGGCTATGCAGCAAATAAGGGAGATGCATGACCAGCAAATTGCAGCACTGACAACTCATCAGGGAGAATCTAGCCGTCGCAATAATCCCAACCAAGATGATAACGAGCGGGAAGTGGATGAGAATGCTAATATGAACACTCCTCCCGTCTATAACAATACTGGGGGTGGTCCTTTGGATGATAACAATACGAAGGAAGACCATGTTGCCTCTCCTCGAAATCGCCCGAAGAAAAATACGAGCGATGATAAGAAAATGAGGGATTTGGAGAGAAAAATCAATGCGTTGATGAGTGCTCAGGAAGTAAAAAGGTCCGGAATACCGTGCCCATACCCAAGAGAGTGAGAGTCAATCCCGTTTCCGGCAAAGTTTAGCTTAATCAACTTTACGTCGTTTGATGGAAAGGGCTCCCCCACTCAGCATTTAATATACTTCAAGTCTCATTTGGGGATAATCTTCGGGAATGAACCTCTGATGGTACGGTCATTGTCGGCACTCTTCGCGGAGCAGCCTTCGACTGGTATCATCGTCTCAAGCCGGAGAACATTAGCAGTTGGGATGACATGGAGGACATGTTTCTCATAAATTTCTTCGACGACGACACAGAGATCTCAATCGGAACATTATTTGACGAGAAGCAAAGGGGAGGAGAGTTGGTGGAAAATTTCATCAAACGATTCCAAAACATAGCCATGAATTGTAGAGATCCGATCAGTGAAGACTTCATCTTGAAAACTTTCCACAACAATCTCTCGTTGGATATCCTCGAAGCTATGGGGATGGCACCGTCCAAGACCTGAAAAGATTTGAAGGTCCAAGGAGAACGAGCCGAACGTTTCCTTAAGAGGAAAAAGGCCGAGAGGGGTCAAACAGCAACACCAGCTCCACAACAGAATTTTGTTCTGAAGGGTAAAGGGAAAGCGCAAGCGAATGCAGTGGACACTAACCAAACATTCGAAATGCAATCGCAACCGCAACAGCAGCAGCAAAAGGCGCCTCAGCAGTCACGGTGGCAACAACAGCCTCAGAAACAGAAGACTTCGGAACCAAAATTTCCGAAGATCTAATCATTCAAGGAAGATGAAGTTCCGGGTATTTTTAAATACCTTATAGAGAACAACAAGATCAAGTTGCCTCCGACCTAAGATCAGGAAGACGCTAAAAGGGTTAATGACCCAAAATACTGTGCGTTCCATATAGCGGTGCATCATCCTACCAAAGCATGCTATGCTCTTAAGGATAAAATCCAAGCTTTAATCGATGTCAGGGTCATCACTATGAAGCAACCTAAGGAGAAGAAGGTGGGTGCGAATGCAATGTCGATTAGCTTCGGATCCGTTCCCTTGAACTGGTTTCAGCCTGAGCCTGTGATAAACGCGACAGTGAAGACCGTGAACGATGATCCTCACAAACAACGTCAGAAAGGGCTTGTGCCACACACAGCCCTGAATGGCGAGATTCTTTGGGTTCACTCCGATCTGATTGGAGATGAACAGTGGACCGGATCCTGTTCCAAGAAGAAGTCAAAGGGAAAAGGAAAATCCTGTTGCGGAGCCTCTGCTATTCTAGGGGAAGATGATGAAAAATTTCTTGCCTTTCCGCTTTCTGAAGATGAACAAGAAGTCTTTGCAACCCAAAGTGGAAATGAGTATCACTTCAAATATCCGGATACTTCCGATCAATTAGCTAAGCAGGGGGTAACCAAAACTGTTCCCTCCAAGATATTAGCAGAAATAGGAGTGGTCACAAATCCCCCGATACCCGTGGTTGCGGAGAAGACCCAACAAAAGCAGAAAGGGAAAGAACCCTTATATCAAGAGGGTCAAAACCCGAAGCAGTCTCGATTCAATCTACCGATTGGGAGAGACAAACTGGGAGTTCGAGCGCTTCACCGCACTTTGATATTATGACGCAATTAGCCAATATACCGGCTAGAATAACCCTATATGAGCTGCTACATCTTTCAAAGGATACAAGGGAAGCGCTACAAGAAGCCTTGGCTAATTCTGAAGTTTTCCTGACTCAGACCAAGCCATCTCCTGAAGAACCAGAGCCGTTAGTCCAACATTGCAATCTCACGGTGCACCATTTTTCCTACATTTCCTTTACCAAAGAAGACATGCAGATGAAGAATTCAAAGCATGACCGACCCCTGTATTTTACCGGGCACATTGGCTCCAGCGTTGTCAACCGGATCCAAGTTGATCCGGGTTCCGCTGTCAGCATCATGCCACTCCTATTGATGTATAATCTCGGAATAGCGGCTAGTAAGCTAGCCTCCACAGGTACTATGATCTACGGATTCAATACCAGTGGGTAAAAACCATTAGGTAAAATCCGAATGAAGTGCCAAATTGGAGATATGAAGTCGGAAGTCACATGTTATGTGATCGACGCGGAGACCTCTTATAACCTACTGTTGGGTCGATCCTGGATACACGGTAATATTATAATCCCATCAACTCTTCATCAGTGTCTCAAATATGTGGACACCAATAACGAAGTCAAGACGGTGGTCACGGATAAGCAACCGTTTAAGGGGTTGGAAAACTATTTTATCGACTTCCTTCTCTACGGTGCTGAATCCGATACTGAACCATCGGCCCAAGAAACGGACAGTGGGGAATAAGCTGATACCGAAGCTGGGTTTGATTATGATGGTGATTTTGTACTTAATGATATTATACCCATTGTAATCAATCTTGACGATGAAGAATCATCGGAAAGTAGTTGTAACTGGCAACTTGCTGAAGAAATATCAATAAATGATGATTTAGAGTACTCGCTGTGTCCTGATAATATCATGAAGGGGCTGTATGATAACCTCGACTTGTATATGCCACTTCAATCATTTTGCATGACAAAAAAACAGGTGCAGGACTCGTTCGGAACGACACTTATCATTCCTGCAAAGGCAGGGAGTGAAAAGGAAGTTGTCTATGGTAAAGGAAGAGAATCTCCGATACCGGATCACTTTTTGAAAGAAGATAACAAGGATGATAAACCTACCCCTCACCTATTCAGGTATGACACAAAAGCGCGTAATCTCATGGAGAGATAAGGATATGACTTCGTTCTTAAGGAAGGTCTTTATTTTGGTTGAGGTCCGCGAGTCCCACCTCGTATGGCATACGTACCGAAAGGAAAGCTCGATGATTATTATAGCCACCGAAGAGGTTTGGGCTATGTTTCCTCGTCCGACGATGAGTGTTGCCGGAAAGTCATTGATTAGATTGCTAACAAGGGCAAGGACGGGTATTATTCTGACACTTCAGCCTGGAACTCCGACACCAGTCTCGGAGAAATGTTCAAAAAACTAATGTCGAACATGGCTACGGTTGATCCTGCTACAATAAAGGAAGACGATCAAATGCCGACCTGGGAAGACCCTTGGGTTCATCACTTGAATATGCAGTACGGTGATAGATTTGAACAAAGAGAACCTCCTACCGAAGATTAAGTAGTCCAAGTGAATATGGGTAACGAGGATAATCCGAAGCTAATATTCATTAACGACAACCTCCCGCTGGATGAGAAAGAAGAATTAATCTCTCTCATTAGGGAATACATCGATGTGTTCGCCTGGAATTATGAAGATATGCCAAGGCTTGATCCAAATGTAGCAGCACATCCTCTCAATATTAAGCCGGATGTCAAACCTATTAAACAACAACAAAGATGGTTTCGTCCACAACTTATGGAGGCAATCGAGTCCGAAGTCAAAAAACTTATCGACTCGGGTTTCGTCAGTGAGGAGCAACATCCCGAATGGCTTGCCAATATTGTCCCAGTACTTAAGAAGAATGGAAAAATTAGGATTTGCATCGACTTCAGAGATCTTAACACGGCCTGCCCAAAAGATGATTTTCCTCTTCCCATCACAAATGTTATCATCGACATTACGTGTGGATTCGAGAGAATGTCTTTTATGGACGGATTCTCTGGTTATAATCAGATAAAGATGCACCTAGATGATGAAAAACATACGCGTTCAGGATACCCCTCGGTGTTTTCTGTTACACGGTTATGCCCTTCGGCTTAAAGAATGCAGGTGCCACCTATCAGAGAGCCATGTCAAAAATTTTCCAAGAGCATCTCTGAAAAACTATTGAGTGCTACGTAGACGATCTAGTCGTAAAAAGCCGTGACAAAAATGATCACATCAAGGATTTAAAGACAATGTTCGATCTGATGCGGACTCATCAATTGAAGATGAATCCTACCAAATCTTTTCTCAGAATGTCCAGCGGTAAATTCCTTGGATTCGTCGTTACCACTAAGGGTATTCACATTGATCCTGACAAAGTAAAGGCGATTAATGAGCTACAACCCCCGAGAAACCTTAAGGAACTCGGAGGATTACAAGGACGGTTGGCTTATATCCGTCATTTTATTTCAAACCTTTCGGGAAAATATCAACCATTCTCCAAGCTTACAAAGAAAGGCGTATCATTTATATGGGATGATGCTTGCCAAAAAGTGTTTGAAGATATTAAAGCATATCTCTCAAAACCTCCAGTGCTCGTAGCACCGAAGTCGGGCAAACCCTTCTTGATTTATGTCAATGTGATTTGCCATTCGTTAAGTGCATTACTTGCACAAGATGACGATAACGGTCACGAACAAGCAGTATATTACTTGAGTCGGACCCTTGTAGGCGCCGAATCTCGATATCCAATGATCGAGAGAGAGTGTCTCGCCTTAGTATTCGCTATCCAAAAGATACAACACTACTTGGTTGGGCAAACTATCTACGTCATCTCCAATGTTAACCCAGTCAGAATATTCATGACACAGCTTGCTTTCATGAATTGGCGATTAGAAAAATGGGCCTTGCTTCTGTTCCAATACGACTTGCATTTTAAACAACAAAAGTCGGTCAAGGGACAAGCTATTTGTGATCTCCTGGCAGCTAACCCAACGACAGATACCGTCGAGGTATACGACGATCTGCCAGATAAAACCCACGAAGTCAATGTAACTTCCCATCAACAGGTGTGGTGTTTGTACTTCGATGGTTCCTCTCGAGCAACTAATGTAGCAAGTACCCCTGGATGTTCTAAGATTTCTTCCAGAGTTAGAGTTGTCTTAGTTTCCCCGGGAAAACATGTGATGCCTCGAGCTTACTCGCTGACCGAGCCGTGCTCGAATAACGTAGCCGAGTATAATGCGCTACTTATCGGGATTAGCTTTGCTAAAGAGCTGGGGGTCGAATACATTAAAGCTTTCGGTGATTCTCAACTGATAGTTAAACAAGTTCAGGGAGAATATGAGGTCAGAAATCAAGATCTGATACCATATCATAAAGTGGCCATTAAGATGACAGAATCATTTAAAGGATTCTTCATAGAATATATTCCACGCTTACAGAATGCATATGCGGATGCGTTAGCAGCATTAGCCGTATCCCTGGCACAGCCTCCCGAAACGGAATAGTTTGTTACAGTGAGGACTCACCAACACTTCGTGCCAATCTACGATGTAGATGACAAAGAAGCGCATTCAACTCAAGTCGAATTTGAATCTCGAGATTGGTGTTTTCCTATCATAGACTACGTCCTGCACGGGATTTTACCAGAAGATGCGAAGGAAAGAGATTCGATCCGACGGAGAGCATCGAGATTCTACTATAACATGGAAAGTCGAACGCTATATTGCAGGGGGTACAATGGCTTACTACTACGTTGCTTATCAATAAAAGAAGCAGAAGAAGTCCTGAAAGAGATACACAAAGGGGTTTGTGGTGCGCATTAACCTGGCCCCAAACTTTATGACCGTATTAGAAGAATGGGATATTATTGGCCCACCATGATCAAAGATGCGGTCGCATACGCCCGGAAGTGTCACGCGTGTCAAGTGCATGCGAATTATATGCACCAACCCCCAGAGCATCTGCATCCTTTGGCTATATCATGGCCTTTTGAGACTTGGGGAATGGATATTGTTGGTCCTATAAATCCCCCATCAGTCAAAGGTGATCGATTTATTCTCGCAATTACCGATTACTTCTCCAAATGGGCTGAAGCAATTTCGCTCAGAGAAGTTAAGACAAGCAACATTATCGCATTCATCAAGCACCATATTATCTACCGACATGGTGTCCCAAGACGAATCATACATGACAATGGTCCTTAGTTCGTCAGTAATGCATTCATCATATTTTGCGAGAAGTTTAAAATTCAAGACGTCTCATCAACAGCTTATAATCCCACAGCAAACGGAATAGCTGAAGCCTTTAACAAGACTATCATCAAGCTTCTATCAAAACTCGTGAAAACTAACAAACGAGATTAGGATGATAAACTCCACAAAGTACTATGGGCTTACCGCACCACACTTCGCACGCCTACTGGCGCAACCCCGTATTCTTTGGTGTATGGGTGCGAAGCCGTTCTTCCGTTAGAAATTCAAATTCCATCTCTTCGAATCACTCTCGCAACCCAGATGATGACCGAAGAACAATATCAGAAACATCTCGAAGAACTCGAGATGCTCGACGAAAAGCGCTTAGAAGCTCAACAGCAGATTGAGTTCCACCAAGCCAGAATTTCCCGAGCTTTTGATAAAAAGATTCGACAACGGAGTTTTAAAGAAGGAGATTTGGTCTTAACTGAATGACGACCTATGATCCTTAACTCTAAGAAGAAAGGTAAATTTGAACCCAAATGGGAAGGGTCGTTCATAGTAGAAACTGTCTATTTGAATGGCGCATATCGCCTTATTACCAAAGAAGGTGACCGGCTTATGATACCGATAAACGGCAAGTTCCTAAAAAAATACTACCATTAGTATATTCAGGATAACCAATGTATAGAGAAGTTCCCAGAAGAATACTGCATACGGTATTCTTAGGGATAACCCAGTTGCTATAAAAATAATGAATAAGAAATCCACACTTGAACTCTGAATGTATTCAAAGTTAAAGCGTGTTTTATTATTGATGAATGAGACTTGATCATTTTTGACAGATCAACCTTTCCTCACCAAATCCCTCACTGATCAAGTCAATTGACGGTGGGCCCACCAAAATTTCTATCTGTTAATTCATGATAATTTTCAAAGCTTGACGTGCTAAGTCATGATCACTTAACATCAAAATCCTTCATCGAGTTGCTGGTACAAGTCAGTATTTCTACTGTTACCTGTATTCCACTCTCTTTGCTTTCAGGTCAAACCTATAAAATATAAGGCCAAAGCCAGATTCCTCTCTCGATTCCTTCCATGAACGAGAGGTCTACTTTCAATTTGAGCAATCAAACCTATAAAAGTTAGGATTGTTTCCAACCTTACTTAGTCAAACCTACAGATAATTAGGACTAGGATTGAGTCATCCCTTCCGATAAACAAAAGACTTCTATCTTTTCCTTTTCAGCCAAACCTATAAAAGTTAGGGTCGAAATCAGAATTTTCCCTCAATAAATGAGGAACTCTTTTTTGGATCAAGCAACCAATCCTATAAAAGTTAGAGTTGCTTGAATTTTTCTGACTCTCGGAGTGGAAATCCCACTCCTAGTTTCAGCTTTCCGAATTCTGGGGGTGGAGATCCTACCTCGAGTTTCCTTTCTAACTAGAGATAGAATATAAAATTCTTTCTCTTCAGTGTTGGGAGATAGAATATAAAATTCTTTCTCTTTCATTTTTTTGGGTTTGTCTCTACCCTAAATAAGACCTGGAGTCAAGAATATAAAATTCTTCCTCTCCAGCATCGGGTTTGTCTTTACCCTGAGAAAAGACACAATTCTCAACTTCCAATCCACGCACTTCATGTACGGGGTATTTTATCTCGACTCCTAAATAGGGATAAGCCTACGCCTAACACGCGTTGTCGGTTTAGTCTTTCACCGAGTAAAAAAGACACCAGAATCAAAGTCTGGGGACTTTTATCCCAAATCCTAAGTAGGGATGAGTCAGCGCCTAACACGCGTTGCCGGGTGCCATATTCCCGTAAGAAATGGTAAAGTCTATGTATTCAAAATCGTAGCATCAAGTCTAGGAGAATTAACTCTCTTAACACAACGTTACATGTGAAACGGGTTTTAATAATTCACATGCTAGCCCGATTCAAACGGTAATCGGTAAAGGCACATCAAACCCGTTAAAGGCTGGGGGTTTGCCAAAAATCCTAAGTCTACACCTAACACGCGTTGCCGAATGCCATATTTTTGTAAGAAATGGTGAAGTCTATGTATTCAAAGTCATAGCATTAAGTCTAAGTAAATTAATTCTCTTAGCACAACGTTACATGTGGAACGGACTAAAACAATCTGCATGCTAGCCCGACTCAAACGATAGTCGGTAAAGGCTCATCAAACCCGTTAAAGGCTGAGGGTTTGCCAAAAATCCTATAAATATTATGGTTGATTATTCCAAACGGAATAGGACATCATAATAAAAGAGGTATAATAAAAAAAAGAAATATTTTCTATTAATGAAAATTGAGTTTGCAAGTACAAAAGTCATAGTCAATCTACATGAAGCTTATGGTTAAGAACTTGTTGTTCTAACTTCGACAACTCTTCCACATAAGCTTGCTTGAGCTCACCCTACAACGTGGCCTTCATGGACTCTTCATTGGCAGCCAACAACTTGACAACCTCTTCTTTAGCCTTGGTCAGGTCCTGTTCCAAGAGCTTCAACTCCCTAGACACCATCTCTTGGCCATGTTCTTCGTCAACCCTTGCTACTTCTAAAATTTCCCAAGCTTCTTCTTCCGCTTGAAGCTCCTGTTTAAGTCGCGCTATCTTGTCAGCACTTGATGCGAGGGAAGATTTGATTTTGTGCAGGTTTGTAACTTATCATCAAGGACGGCTTTCATTTTATCTACTTTACTTTGGCGCATTTGGACCTCAGGTTCAACCAACGCTTGGGCATCACGCCACGTTCGTAGCCGAGATTCCATCTGAGTAGCTATATATGAAGGAGCACCTCTATCTCGAAACTCTTGAAGGTTTTAAAAATCACGTTCCAGACGATTCAAGTCATTAGCAATAGCCCGCGCCAAGTGTAACGATCCGATTTTCTTTATTGGGACCAATTTGAGATCGAGAAGTGGCCTGAATTGACAGAAAGAGGCCCCACTACGGAGGAGTTTGTCGATCATCTTGCCCACGAAGGTAAAGAAGATGCTGACTTCTATACAAAGAACAATCTGGTTTGGATCGTCATCTAAAAATAGCGCTTTGACAAGATCGTGAAGTTGGGACAGAATCTCTGTAAGAAAAAAATATAGAGATCAAATATTTTAGAATATTAACTCGAATATCTCCAAGTTTTGGGGAAGCTCACCAGTACCGACGGAAGTTCCTTCAGCTGGAGTTCCAACACTTGATTCCATCTGTCCAGCCTCATGAACTGGTGGAGGCACTGTAAAAGCAACGGCCGTCGATGTATCAACTTTCTCGGTTGGTTCGACGACTTGTTCGATCGGATTAGTCCCAGCACCTGCTATGGTTGTCTCAATTGTTAAGAGTAGGAGATTAGTTGGAGTAATCGACGAATGACCTTGTGCAATGAGTCCTGCCGCTTGCGGAAAGTCGGGTCCCTTAGAAGCGTCAGATATCTCAACGTTGATGTTTGTATCGGTCTCAATGACTGGTCCTACAAGCGAAACCCCTCTATAGTTAAGTAAATTCGAGAAAGGAATAACTATTGTAGAGGAGTAAAATTATACCTGCGAAGGAACCAGGCTCAACAAATACTTCGACGGTATCACAACAAACTTGCTCCAACAATATATCGTTAGATACCGAAGGGTCTGATATCGGATCAGATGGACGGTCGTTCGACGTCTCAAAGGCAATATCTTGAAAGGGATCCTCATTATCCGAATTCTCCATGAGGATACCTACAGAAGAGTCTGAATTTCAAGACACAGGAAGAGAAATTAGGAATTCATAACAAATAAGGGTTGGATTTACCTTTGTTAGGGACAGCAGAGTCCACAATCCCAGTATTGGCACCTATTTCTTAGAGTTTTTCTAAAAGAGCTAAAAGCATAGAAACAATTAACGGGGGCACGAATTCTGAATCTGTCAATTCCCAAAATCGTCATTTGAAAGATGTACTACCGGTGTTAGATGTACCTAGGTTTAAGACTAGCGTAGACGAACTAAGTCCTACCCCGGTACCTTCATCGGTTTCAACAGTCATATTCATTGCAGCATTATCGGGCTTATCGAGAGCAGCTCCACGTACTTGCTGCAAAAGGTTGGGTTCTTGAAACGCATCAAAATTGGGAGAAGGAGGATCATAAATAGCCTCACTTTGGTCACCTTCCCCTGAAAAATTGCAAACTCGTTAAGTCTAACAAGAAAAGGAATCAAAAGACGGTAAAGAATTGAAGCGTTACCTTCCCCAGCAATAGATGTATCATTGATTGGTTCTATGTTAGGAACTGAAGAGGCAACACGCCGTTTGAAAAACACCTTTTGACCCTTGGAAGGTCGTGCCTCGTCAAGATTCGTAGGCCTGTTCAGCACAGAGTCAAGGCGTGGCTCAACTATCGGATCTATCTGAGCTACGGTCCGAGAGTGAGCACGGGCAGTAGGACGACCGCTCACTTTCTCTCCCTCTTTAAAACCTACACCTGTAATTTCAACAAACTTTGTGAGGATAAGTGGGTAAATCCTTCCACCTTTTTCGGGTCTTGAGTCGATGAATTCGATTGGCAATTGCTAAATCCAACAGCTCTTCGAAAAAGGACTCTGACAAACCTGTGCTGAGTTCTTCTTCGTCATTGTCTGCTGTCCCATCCTCACCACTGGCGACATCTACGTCTAAACCTTCTTCTTCAGAAGGAAAGGAATCATCCTCTCGTTCCCTGTTACGGGAAGGACCGGCAGGTTCTTTTCCTTTCCTTTTTTGATACTCGGCTTCATATATCATTCGAGTAGCGATCCGAGCTACAGCCTCGGCCGTCAACTCTTCAATTGGCTTCACTAGAACAGGTTCATTGGCCGCTAATAACCAACGGTAATATAAGAAAGTCAGCTCTGATTGGCGCTCAGCGACCGGGAGGCTAAATCTTGCACCAGTACAACCCTTAACATTCCACAGCCACGCCTGAGCACCGTCTACTAAACCACCGCGAGTCCGGAGTTCTGAACTTGGGTTCCCAACATATATTTGATCATACCCAAGCTGTTGTGGAAACCTACACGGTAGATACGGTTCTATGTAATAATAATTCTTTACCCGGAAAATCATATAACCTGGCCTAATGTTCACTAGCCAATCAAAACATCCGGTGTCAAGGCAGGTCCGACCGGTACCAGGCTTCTCTACGTCAACCAATGAATCACCATAACGACCCGAAAATTAAGGGAAGCATGTCGAGACGACCCAACATTTATGGTCTTGCAGCCATTTCTGGACGTCCATGAACCCCCGTCCTTTCCATTTACAATCTTTTATCAGCTGCAGCAAGGGGACAGATTGATTCATAACCTTTGGTTCATCCATCATGTCAGGGCGGTGAAGAACGAACCATTCCATCAGATACGTGTAAGGCAGTTCCACCTTAGCCATTTGGATTACAGCACTTGGTTTACTTCCTTCCTGGGTGAAAGTGCTAACCATTTGGCAAAGGCACGATGGATACCGGCGATCATTGCTGGAAGAAGAGAAAGATTCTTCCGATAAGCCAGTTGAATAGTGGGATAAAGTACCTCCACAGACAGAACATCCATGGGTTGGTATGGGACTACGCATTTCTTCAACCAAATGGTAAGATAACCAGCCAACAGGGTCATCGGGAGAATAGGCTTCATTGTATGCCATAAGAAAGTGTGAAACTTGGTCCTGGTGGGAAAATCATCCTCGATACCGACGGTAGTATAGGAATGAGCATCGGACTTCTTGATTAACTCATTAATCTCTGATGAAGTCAGTGGCATCAGGGTCACCAGGATTACTTTCTAGATTTCTGAATAAATAATTTGCAAACCTTTTCAAGCTGATTTGCTGTTTGGTCCTCTTCAATACCGGTTCGACACCTGCCAAAGCTACGTAGTAATGGCAGGTGAGATCCCATAAAGTGTTATAGCGATTTGGGGAAATCGACTTTAACTGACATAACTCCCGATTCGAAGGAAAGTATTCTTGGTATATCATGTTTCCCATTGGCAAACCAGAAACCTTGTTCATCTCATGAAGAGCTAATCCCAATTCCCCGCGTTTCGTCAGAAATGTATTTGTGTCGGGATTGTAAATCTCCATCAACGCAAGGAAATGGGGAACGCTGATAGTCAGTCCATACATAGTGGCACGAACGGTCGCGTACAACCTACTGGCCTTCAATTATTCACCCCATCGAGCGAGCACATAGCTGGTTAGACGAGACCACCAAAGTTTATCAGAAGAATGGACCCAACCATAATATATGTGGTTATTGGCAGGCATCTCCCTCCCTAGTCTTGCGAGGAGATTCTTCAGAGTGTTAGCAACCGTACATAGCTCGCCTCGTGGCGGGTCATTCAATCCCAATACACCGGGATGCAATCCGGTGACACGATTTCTATTACTTGAACTAGGAGTGGAATGATGAGTGATATATCCGCAATGGACGCGTTCACGTTCCTCCATCAAATCCCACGGTATCTCTCGTTTAACAACCTGTTGTCGTAATTCGATCAATGAGCGATGACGAGGAATGTGAGGGATATATAGAAAACCCCCTTCATCCTTATGCAGTCATTGTTCAGCTTTGAGGGGCACGATAATCGGGTCCTCAACAGAGTCACCGAATAAATAATCCGGTTTCTTTAAAGGATGGGTGGAGTTGATGTCTTCGACCAGAGGTGCGTCGGTAATCAATTACCGTAAGGTGCGACGATCTCCTTTACGTATTAGTTGGGGAAGTTCTTCAGATACACCCGAAGCAAATTGAGGGATAGCCGGGATGAGCGTAGGATCGTTAGTGGAAGCATAAGCCTCGCCAGAGCGGCCTTCCACTGCATTGGCGTTGATCGCCCTTGAAGGGAATTCGACTGAAACAAATAATGCGCATTTACAAAATGTAATTATGAAGTTTCCTGGTTATCTAAACAGGCGTTGAACTCATCTCACAAAAGCGGTGAGATAGAGTCACGATCCTGTAATTGGTGAGACGATTTCAACGGTATCACACGCGCACAAGACAAAGTATGCTATCACACAACAACGCGACAACATACCTTGCCCTGCGCGATGCAATACAATATGAAATCGTCCCAAATTAATTTAGGCGTGTTTTGACCAAGCAAAACACGGTTATGAAGCGGTCAAACACATGAAGGAGAATGGCGGCTCTTCCCGATTGCCTCACTAAGGAGAACAAAATGGGGATATCATACATAATACATCCATGTGGGTTTCCAAGCAAAAAAAAAGAAGAAGAAGAAAAGGTGCTTATTAATTTAGGCGTGTTTTGACCAAGCAAAACACGACTATGAAGCGGCTACACCCACGAAGGAGAGTAACGATTCTATACCGTTGAAATTGCCCCAAATTAATTTAGGTGTGTTTTGACCAAGCGAAACACGGCTATGAAGCGGCCACACCCACGAAGGAGAGTGACGGCTCTATACCGTAGAAATCGGTCCAAATTAATTTAGGCGTGTTTTGACCAAGCAAAATACGGTAATGAAGCGGCCACACCCACGAAGGAGAGTAACGGCTCTATACCGTGGAAATCAGCTAAAATTAATTAAGGCGTGCTTCGACCAAGCGAAAAACGGCTATAAAGCGGCCACACCCACGAAGGAGAGTGACGGCACTATACCATAAAAATCGGCCCAAATTAATTAAGACGTGCTTCAACCAAGTGAAACACGGCTATGAAGCGGCCACACCCACGAAGGAGAGTGACGGCTCTTCCCAATTGCCTCACCAAGGAGAACAAAGCGGGGATACAAGATGTAGTATAATATATTATTGAATCCGTAAATAAAGTAATAACGTTATACCTGTGCAGTTAAAAGGCTCCGGCTCAGGTGACTGAATAACAGAGCGACCTTTCGCGACGCGCGGTCCCCTCGTCGACATAGCTAATCTATAATGAGAACCAACAATTCAATCATTCAGAGAAATTGGGAAATATAATGTTAAAAAGGGAAATTGTGAATCTTCGATTGAAATTCTACAAAATAGAATTTTCTAGTTGAAGGTCCGATTAAACCTATATGACATCCCTCATTCAAGTTAAAGCGAGAGGAAAATCAAATATACGGGTCAAGCAAATCAAGCGCCTCCTACATAGCTCGCGCGCATAATCGAGCATGAAAATTCAAGGGCGAAATCAAGTTAAAGGTCACAGAGTCAAATATAGGGTCTCGATCACGTCTAATACACAGACTTATAAGCTTATAGAATTACTCGAAATCGAAGCATGGATGTTGACTTAAGTTTCAAATCATACATGCATACGTACATGAGTATGAACAAGAATTGGGCAGTATTAAGTCATCTACACAACCAAATATCCCAAGGGCTTAATGTTGACAAGGATTCAAAGCTAAACTTCCAAGAAATTCAAACCAAGCCTATATGCAAGTTTGGATTCAAGTCATCCAGCCATGTACAAATTCGGATTCAAATCATTCGACTACGTACAAATTTGAATTCAAGTCATTTCTCAACCTCACACATGTACAAATTCAAGGCATATAAGGTTCTCGAGCCACGTACAAGTTTGGATTCAAGGCATACACAAATTCAATTACATATGAATTCGACAATACAAGAGCTTGGCTATATACAAGTTCGAGTTCAATCATATACAAGAATTCAGACTACCTTCAACGTCAACCGAGAGTTAAAAAATGAATTCGGCCACAACTACGGATTCAACCATCAATCAACCAACCAAGAGCTAGAGGGAATTCGGCTATGCACATCAACTTGGATTCGGTTATGTACAGGTTCAAAGTTTTCGGCCAACACTAAAGCCCTCAAATTTTAGCCTATTTTTACACATAAACCCCCAAAATTTTAGCCCCATTTTTACACAAAAGCCCTCTCAAATTTCAGTCCTATTTTTACACATAAACCCCCAAAATTTTAGCCCCATTTTTACACAAAATCCCTCTCAAATTTTAGTCCTATTTTTACACAAAAGCCCTCAAATTTTAGTCCTATTTTTACACAAATACCTCCCTCAAATTTCTGTCCAAATTTGCACAAAAATACCCCTCAAATTTTGGCCAAAAACCCCATCAAATTCCCCCAAATTTGCACACAATTCACATCCAAATTTCGTCCATATATGTATGCATGAAATTAAGAAAATTTTGAGATCAAAGGTGAGGGAATCCAAGTTCAAATTTTCGGCCACCTCCCAACAAAAAAATCAAGATTTGATTTTTCCCCCAAATCGACAAACTAGGGTTTTGGATTTGGAGAGTTCAAGAGAAGGGAATCAAATTGAAGTTATGAGGGAGAGAGGCTCTTACCAAAGCTTAGAGGAGTGATGATGATGAAGCCCAAGATCCTCCAAACCAAACTTGCCTTGCTTGAAGCCTTGGAGAAGATGAGAACTTGGAGAAGAAGAGGTTGAAGCTTTGAAGAGGAAGGGGTTTAAAGGCTTTGAAAGAGAGGGGAGACTTGGAACTCTTGGTGAAGGAGAGTTCTTGGGAGGGAAGAGCTCAAAACCGAAAAAATGGGGG
>BQKN01064185.1:276512-322062 GCA_022839385.1 Asparagus kiusianus
TGTGATTGTCTACATATTGGTTTGATCCTTCTTACTCTTTGTGATATTATTTTATTGAAATTTAAAGTTTCCGCATTAGATTTCATAAACACTATTCAACCCCCCCTTCTAGTGTTTGAGTGCCATTACAGCGATCCTACAACCTCTTAACTAAGGTGAGCAATCTCGAACTAAGTAAAGCAATCTACTATTGGATAATATAAATTCCACACATCTAGACAAAGAACTTATTCAGTTTATTGGCTCCCCACTCAAGCTCTATACTAACTTGATTGTTGGAGGAATCATTGGAGAATCAAACTTCGATCCTCTAACGTAATATAGTTTTGCAAGGGAGGAACCAACAGTTTATAGTGAGATCAGCCATCAAAGAGGGATGATGGGATACTTACATCTTCTACATTGACCCTAAACCCGGCTACCATTCGTGATTATCCACAAACCCCTGTTTGATAACTGACATCAATAATTTGGCGCCTATTGTAGGGCCAACTTCATCTCTCCTTAAGAAAGTGGTTGATCCTTCGTCCTTAAACCTCAGAATTAAAAGCCACCATCTCTTTTTAGCACCAGGATAGTTGAGAGATTCTGCGTAAGATTACGATGGCAGGTTTGTCAAAGTATAAATATTTTGGAGGATATCTCTCTAGAATAGCTAAATTAAGACACTCTTATAAATAAGAGATATTATTGTGATGTGTACTAACCTATATGTAGTCTTCGTCACTCAATCTTTATCAACTCGGTGATAGAGACATAAGACGTTGGTATTAGTCTCATGAATAAGCCCAAGCAACGTCCATAAGATGTTGGTATCCTTTAGGAGTGAAACCAAGGCACATCATCGACACTAAGACCTTGGTATCATTTTCATGAATAAAACCCAAGGCATGCACTAAGACCTTGGTACCCGTTTGGGATAAACACAAGGCCCATCATCAACCCATCATCAACTCAGTGGACTTTGACTTAAGAGACCTTAACATCATTTTCACAAATAAGCCCAAAAGCACATCGACAAGACCTTGTATCCTTTTGGAGTAAAACCAAGACACGTCATCTACACTAAGTCCTTGGTATCATTTTCATAAATAAAACCCAAGGCACGCGCGTAAGACCTTGGTACCCATTCAGAATAAACCTAAAGCCCTTAATCAACTTGATTGACTCCTATTCAAGAGACCTTGGCATCATTTTCTGAATAAACCCAAGGCACATTGTTTGCGTCGAAAGTTACTATTTTCATTGCTATCAACTCTATTACAACTTTAGTCATTACAATAAACTCGAATAAAATAAAATAAAAGTTGATCTTTTTATAAGATCTCCTTACACAATG
This sequence comes from Asparagus kiusianus, assembly GCA_022839385.1. Taxonomy (NCBI): domain Eukaryota; kingdom Viridiplantae; phylum Streptophyta; class Magnoliopsida; order Asparagales; family Asparagaceae; genus Asparagus; species Asparagus kiusianus. The sequence goes on from BQKN01064185.1 coordinate 277,852, forward strand.
AAAATAAAAAAGTTTACAACTTTATCAAACAAACGTAGAGATTGTTTATCGGTCTTCTGCTTGCGCGGGAGCTTTGCCTGTGCCGGGGATTTTGATATCCGTGGACCGCCTTAGATCTGGATCCGGTTGATAAAAATTTGGCAGAGCTCCTACCTCACCTAGGAGGCATTTGCTTGAAGTGCTGAAATCGATCAAGCGAAATCAATAGCTCTTCTCGAGATTAAGACCAAGCCTAATCTCGAGGAACGGACGGGAACAGGCTTCGGATCTCTCAAACTCTCCTTCTTTATGCCGAAGAACTCGCCAAGATCTGTCAACCCTCGCTAAAATTCGTGCTCCTTTGACTCCTCAATCCGGCAGCACCTCCTCGTCTTAAAATAATAAACCCCTCCCCTCCCTCCCCCGCTGAAAGGAGGCCCTAGGCTTGTATTTATAGGGCTCCAGGTGCGGGTATGTGGATGAGAATGAGTGATTTGGTCTTATCTTCAGTTAATAATAGCCTAACCACGTTTGTAGATGATATCAAGTCAGTTGGGAACCCTTGGAACAGATAAATCCCGAGAAAACTACTCAAAATCATCGAAAAACACGTCCGGGAGTCAAACATGCGCGAAACATCCCGCCGACCCGCGAGGAGCGTGGGTCAGACTTGGCCGACCCGCGGGGGCGTGGGGGTTTAGTTTTTTTTGGCGAGCTCTTTGGTGTTTTTCTGTTTTTCGGGACTTGTATTTTCCACCATTTTGCGTGTTTGACCGTCTTGTTTACTTGTACAATTTGTTGCGGGACTGACCGTCGAGCGCGCGTTGGTTGACATGCGCGTGTTGATTTATGCGCGCGTGTTGGTCGACACGCACAAATTGATTGATGCGCGCGAGCTAAATGACACGTGCGTGTTGATTAACGCATGCGGGAACTGATTGACGCGCGTGCGTTGATTAATACGCACGAGCTGATTGACGCGCGCATGTTGACCGACGCACGCGAATTGATTGTTGGGCGCACGTTGATTGATGCGCGCGAACTAATTGATGAGCGTGCAGGCCACTCGGTTCGCCGTTTTGCTTCAGGCGCTTCGGCGTCAGATAATCCTCTTAGACTCGGATAACGACGTTCATCATCTTCTCTCAGTCTCAAGCTGTGTGCGGACACCCATAAGTATTTTTAGACACCTACAGATACCCCCTCTAAAGTATTTCAGACTCATTCTTTTATAGAAGAGTCTGGAATGTTTTGGATAAGATAGGCCATCTCCTCAATTTCGTAGAGTGACCTTAAACTACCTCGATTCTTAACTTCTTCAGCCTTCATCCTATTCATTGTTTCATCGAATAGATAAAGTTCTTCCGGCGCTACGTTTATCGTCTGACCGTTGTCAAAATCTTGAACTGAGATTGGTGTGTAAGTTTCTGAACTTAGCTCGTGCCATTGAGTTGACTTTGAACTGACCATCTTCGTCAGAAATTCATATCTGAATCCGATTGAACTCCCTGAAATCATCGTTTGCCTTAGTTTGGCGAGATTGCTGATGCGTTGACCGGCATCGATCTTTACTGTAACGCGTTGTGCGGTGTTGACTTTTATTGTAACGTGTTGATCGGCGTTGACATAGTTTATACTCATACGTTTGCTGGAGTCTACACAGTTTAAGCTCTTAAGGCATTGGAGTGTGGCGATCTCAAATTTGGTCTGCAGGACCAACTATTAAAGTTGTTTCGTCTGCAGATATGGATCTTATCCCTAAGTGGTTGGAAGTTCGAGTCACGAGACCAACTAACGGAGCTGGTGCGTCAATGACTCGTATTTATGGAATTTTTGGTAAATTCTCAACCATCAACGGGTTTGATTAGCCTTTACCGACCACCGTTTGAATCGGGCTAGCATGCAGATTGTTTAAATCCATTCTGCATGTAACATTATGCTAAAAGAGTTAACCCTTTTAGTGCTACGATATTGAATACGTAGACTTCGTCTTTCTCCTGTGAAAAGACTAAACAGTGACGTGTATCAGACATTGACTTAGAATTTTTAGCAAATTCTCAGCCCTCAACGGGTTTGATGAGCCTTTACCGACTACCGTTTGAGTCGGGCTAGCATGCAGATTGTTTAAATCCGTTCTGCATGTACTGTTGTGCTAAAGGAATGAACTCCCTTAGACTTGATGCTACGACTTTGAATACGTAGACTTCGCCATTGTTACGGGAATAGGCTACCCGATAATGTATGTTAGATGCTGACTTATCCCTACTTAGGCTTCGGGATAAAAGTTCCCAGACTGGAATTCTAGTGTCTTCTTCAATCGGTGAAAGACTAAACCGACAACACGTGTTAGGCATCGACTTATCCCTACTTAGGATTCGGGATAAAATTCCCCGCGCGTGTGAGGCACGGATTTTGGTGTTATTAATAACAACCCGCCACAATATCGAATATGTGAGCTTTTGTCCTTTTTATGGTAAAAGACTAACCGGCAACGCGTGTTAGGCACTGACTTATCCCTACTTAGGATTCGGGATAAAATTCCTCATGCGTGTGAGGTACGGATTTTGGTGTTATTAATAATAACCCGCCACAATATCAAATATGTGGGCTTTTATCCTTTTTACGGTAAAAGACTAACCGGCAACGCGTCTTAGGCGCTGACTTATCCCTACTTAGGATTCGGGATAAAATTCCTCACGCGTGTAAGACACGAATTTTGGGAATTGAAAAAGTGGTGTCTTCTCTTGGGGCAAAGACGAATTCGATACGGGAGAGGAAGAATTTTATATTCTATCTCCTAAAGCTGAAGAGGAAGAATTTTATATTCTATCTCCAATCACAAAAGGAAACTCAAAGTGGATCTCCACTTCAAGAATTCGGTATGGTGAAACTAAGAGTGGGATCTCCACTCCGAGAATCAAAAAGATTCGAATAATCCTAACTGTCGGAAGGTTTGATTATCAAATTGAAAGATGAGTTTCTCGTTTATCGAAAGTGAATTATGATTCTGGCCCTAACTGTAGGAATGTTTGACCAAGCGAGAGTTTGAGGTGATCCTAACTGTAGGAAGGTTTGATCACTCGATTTGAAAGTGGACCTATCGTTCATTGGAGGATCGAAAGGGGATTTTAGCTATGGCCCTAAATGTAGGAAGGTTTGACCAGGTAGACAATGGGAGTGGGAGTACAAATCACAGTAGGAGTGTTGACCTGTACAAATCACTCAAATGGGGTTCTTGGTGTTAAGTATCAAATACTTAACACGGAGGGGTTTGACAATCGTCAATGATCAAGACATTAGAATTCTGAGTACCATGTCCGGACTCTAACATTGAGGATGTTGAGTGCAAAGATACAGCGAAAGTTTGAGCGGATTTAACCGAAAGGAATTTTTTAGTCGTCCCACCGTCAATTAGTCTGGTCGGTGGGGGGATTTTGCGGTGGAACGTTGTGAGTCGTCAAACACCAATGAGAATTTTGTGAGGGAAGATTGATCCAACAAAGTGATCAAATCTCGTCTCAGCAAAAGAGTGTTCAGAAATCACGGTGGGTTTAGTGTTTATCACTTTATTTGTAATGATCGGGTTATCCCTAAGAAGGTTACATGTATCATTCTTCCGGGAACTTCTCGTTACATGAATTATCCACCCCCAGCTTCCTTTGTGGAACTGAGTCTGACATTGTACTCAGTTACATGACCGGGTTATCCTTAAGAATATTACATACAAAAATTTTCCAGGAACTTCCCGTCAACAGTAGGAAATAGTTTAAACTCATATACCTATTGGAGTATTAAGAAGCAGTTCATACTCTTATACTTGTCGGAGTGTAGGAAGGAGCAGTCTATACTCTTATACTTGTCGGAGTATTGCCATTCTCATTCGGCTTATCCCAGTGTTATGACGCCGGCTTCAACCAAGGTTTGGATGCTATTTTTGAGAGCAAAGCAATCCTTGGTGGGATGAAGGATCCTCCTGTGGTACGCACAGTATCTTGGATCCGTAGTGTTGTCAGCTTCCTCCTGATTTGTGATAGGTGGTAGCTTAATCTTGTTGTTTTCAAAGAAGGACTCGAAAATGGCTGGAACATCTTCGTCCATGAATGATTACTCTTTTTAGAGTCTCGAACCCGAAGTCTTCTGCTGTCTTCGGGGTTGTTGTTGTGACGTCTGATTAGCATCAATAGCTGCTGCAGATGCTTTTCCTTTACCACAGGATGCGAAATTTGATTTCGGAGAGTTAGTTGCCAGTTGGCTTCTTTCGGTTTTCTTCCTTCTGAAGAAACGTTCGGCCTGCTCTCCGCGCACCTTCAACTCTTTTTAGTTGTTGGACGGTGCTACTCCCATAACTTCCAACACATCTAATGAGAGGTTATTGTGACAGGTTTGAAGGATGAAGTCTTCTGTGATTGGATCTCGGCAGTTCATTGCCTTATTCCGGAAGCGTTTGACGAAATCGTCGACCGTCTCGTCGTCTTTTTGCTTCTCATTGAAGAGTGTCCTGATTAACACATCAGCGTCATCATCAAAGAAATGAGCGAGGAATAGGCTTTCCAGGTCGTCCCAACTGTTGATGCTTCCAGACTAGAGACGACGGTACCAATCGAAGGCGGGCCTACGAAGGGTGCCAACGAATGACCGAACCATCAAGGCTTCATTGCCGGAGATCATACCCAAGTGGGATTTAAAGTAGATCAAATATTGTGCGGGCGAACCCTTCCCGTCAAACGGCGTGAAATTAATCAGGTTGAACTTCGTCGGGTATGCTATTGAATCCCACTCCCTTGGATATGGACACGGAATGCCGGTCCTTTTCACCTCTCGAGCAGACATCAGAGCATTAATTTTGTTCTCAAGATCTTTCATTTTCTCATCCTCGCTCGTATCGGGGTTTGGACGATTCTTAAGAGGAATAACGAGGCCACCCTCAGTGTTGTCATCATTGGCGGGATCACCCCCGGTGTTATTGTCTTCAGTGGGACTACCCCTAGTGTTCTGATCAACGGAAGGGTTCTCAGCATTGAGGTTCTCATCCACATCTGAATCGCTACCTGCTTGGTTAGCAGTGTTGCGACGGCTGGATTCGCCAATTTGATTGGAAAGAGCCCGAATCTGTCGGTCGTGTTCTTCCTCCATCCGCTGTATAGCCATTTTCATTTTAATCTTTAATACCTTTTTCTGCTTGATTAGAGCATCCTCGAGAATTTTGGCAATTTGCTCGGTGTTGATCATGAAGGCCTCATGGGATTATCCTGGGCTGGACAACGTTTTGTCAGAAGCGATTGCAGAGTTGGCATCTGATACTTCTTCATCCGAGGATAATCCCTTCTGCATCGACTCTGGCACGGGTCAGACTTGAGTGATCCGCAGGTTGGAGGGTCGGATCCAGGTGACCCGTAAAATGGAGGGTTGATCCAAGTGACCCGTGATTTGGAGGGTCAGATCCAAGTGACCCGCAAAGTGGAGGGTCGGATCCAAGTGACCCGTGATTTAGAGGGTCGGATCCAAGTGACCCGTGAAGTGGAGGGTCGGATCTAGGTGACCCACGATTTAGAGGGTCGGATCCAAGTGACCCGCGAAGTGGAGGGTCGGATCCAAGTGACCCGTGATTTGGAGGGTCGGATCCAAGTGACCCACGATTTGGAGGGTCAGATCCAAATGACCCGCAAAGTGGACGGTCGGATCCAAGTGACCCGCGAAGTGGAGGGTCGGATCCAAGTGACCCATTTTTCTCGATCTTTTCGGTCGTCGTCTTGGACTTTGGCCTCCAAACTTTGTGCAGTTTTTGTGACTTCTTTTCCACGTCTTCCCTCTGCAACCTTTTGGCCTCTTGTGCAAGAATTTGCGTGTGCGCAAGCAGTGCACGGCGCTTTTTGATCCGCTCTTCAAGGGTTGAACGAGTCCTTTTGACTTGTACCCATTCACTTGTTGGTGATTCGGAGGAGAGGGCATTTGTCCGCTGTTAGGGTGCTTGACGTTACCTAAATTTCAGATCTGCCTCGTAACGGATCCCGTCTATCGGCTCTAAAGCCTTAGCAAGCTGACGCTCGAGGTGTTGACGTCACCTTTGACGTGCCCTCTTCGATAGGATTGGCGCGCCTTCAGTACTCAACTCCTTAATTGAGGAGGAGTTCAAATCAGCAGATCCGACCTCGTTGGAAGCCGGAGGGGTGTTGCAAAGTGAGAGGGCAGCAACAACGGTGGTCTTGATCTTACTGCGCTCGCGAGAGGCAGAGGATCTGGAGGAGGAGGAGGACAGATATTCCTCAAACTTCAGTTGGTCGAACTCGTATTCAACCACTTCTTCAACCGGGATGCAGATCCGAGGTTGCGACACGATAGCTCTGGCAACGAAGCTGTTGGCTCCCACTGTGATCGCCAGTTTATTTGCATCGAAAGTTGCTGTTTTTATTGCTATCGACTCTATTACAACTTTAGTCGTTACAATAAACTCGAATAAAATAAAAAAGTTGATCTTTTTATAAGATCTCCTTACACAGTGAAAATAAAAAAAAATTTACAACTTTATCAAACAAACACAAAGATCGTTTATCGGTCTTCTGCTTACGCGTGATCTTTGCCTGTGCCGGGGATTTTGATATCCGTGGACAGCCTTAGATCTGGATCCGGTTGATGAAAATTTAGCAGAGATCCTACCTCACCAAGGAGGTATTTGCTTGAAGCGCTAAAATCGATCAAGCGAAATCAGTAGCTCTTCTCGAGATTAAGACCAAGCCTAATCTCGAGGAACGGACGGGAACGAGCTTCAGATCTCTCGAACTCTCCTTCTTTATGCCGAAAAACTCGTCAAGATCTATCAACCCTCGTTGAAATTCGTGCTCCTTTGACACCTCAATCCAGCAACACCTCCTCGTCTTAAAATAATAAACCCCCCACCGCTAAAAGGAGGCCCTAGGTTTGTATTTATAGGGCTCCGGATGCGGGTATGTGGATGAGAATGAGTGATTTGGCCTTATCTTCAGTCAATAATAGCCTAACCACGTTTGTAGATGATATCAAGTCAGTTGGGAACCCCTAGAACAGATAAATCCTGAGAAACTGCTCAAAACCGTCGAAAAACACATCCTGGGGTCAAACATACGTGAAACAGCCAGCCGACCCGCAAGGAGCGCGGGTCAGCTCGGTCCGACCCGTGAGGAGCGCGGGTCGGCTCGGTCCGACCCGCACGGGCGCGGGTCGGACACGGCCGACCCGCACCGCCGTGGGTCGGCTTGGTCCGACCCGCGCCACCGCGGGTCGGACTTGGCCGACCCTGCGGGCGCGGGTCGGCGTGGTCCAACCCGCGCGGTCACAGGGGTTTGGTTTTTTTTGGCGAGCTCTTTGGTGTTTTCTGGTTTTCCGGGACTTGTATTTCCCACCGTTTTACGTGTTTGATCGTCTAGTTTACTTGAACAATTCATTGCGGGACTGACCATCGAACGCGCGTTGGTTGACATGCACGTGTTGATTTATGCACGCGTGTTGGCCGACGTGCGCGAATTGATTGATGCGCGCGAGCTGAATGACACGTGCGTGTTGATTGACGCATGTGGGAACTGATTGACGCACGTACATTGATTGATGCGATCGAGCTGATTGACGCGCGCGTGTTGACCAACACGCACGAGTTGATTGTTGGGCGCGTGTTGATTGATGCGCGTGAGCTGATTGATGAGCGTGCAGGCCACTCGGTTCGCCGTTTTGCTTCAGGCGCTTGTCGACGTCAGATAATCCTCTTACACTCGGATAACGACGTTCATCGTCTTCTCTCCGTCTCAAGCTGTGTACGGACACCCATAGGCATTTTTAGACGCCTACACACATATACAAGACTTTGATATCATTTCGGAGTAAAATCAAGGCACGTCATCGACACCCAAGACCTTGGCATCATTCTCATAAATAAGCCTAAGGCTTGTACCCAGGCCTCGATGTCATTACAAATAAACCCAAGGTACGAGGTTAAGTCGTCCCCACCCGAAGGTATAGAGCCAATTTGAAAACAAACTGGTACTCAGAAGAGACTAAGGAGGAGCGATAATGGGTTCAGGAGCCAAAGTCGAGCGTAGAGGGGCAATGACAAAAGGTAGGGGAGGAGTCGACCGAACCTTAGACTCGACCTCTCTGCCCTCTTCCTCTTTAGGCTAACTCACCTAGCTATTGTAAGCTGATCCCTCCCCTACCTCCTTGACCAGTTCTTCATCATCCTCGTTACCACTCCTGGCATCAAGCACGAGCCCCCTTCCTTTCTTCTCTATCTCCTAAAGTGTGCTAAGGCAATTGGCCATACTTGGAGGATAGTGGAATCGCTAGGGGTCATTTTTTAGTTCGGCCAGGAGCTGCACCTCGAGATAGTCATAGCCGGCTTTGTAAATTAGCGCCACCTTTACCTTCCCGAGAGTGCTATGGCGATAGTCCTTAAAATTGCGAGCCAATGGGCCTCAGATTCCAGATGAGCGAGGTGACCTTACGATACCTGGGTTTTAGCAAGGACGACTCGCACTATCGCTTGGCCTCCAATGTCACCTGAGTGCTCTCTAGCCTCAACTTTTCATGAGCAATCTTTTCTTTTTTTAGCTGCTCCACCTCCCGGAGACATTAGCTCTCACCTCTCTTCTAGATGGCCAGCTCGTCATCCCTAGTGGCTAGTGCTAGGAGAGTCCTATCGTGATCTTATTTCTGAGCCTCTAACTCCTCTTGGAGCCTAAGATAGGAGGTCCACACTAGCTCAAACCGACCGAACAGCTCCTGTTCCACTAGAGCCCCACGAAACATATAGCCCCTCAGGGACTAATGGAGGCCGACATCAGGCATGGCAGCAAGGATCTCGTCATCACGAGGTAGATAGACCTGCTCAACAGCCCTAGTTTGGGCGAGTCGAGATTCCAAGACTGAGCCCCTCTGCGACGCCCCTGTTTTCACACGTGACTGTAGTCTAAGGTGAACCCATAGATGTCAAACCTGTTATGCACCCACACCGTACAACAATAAGTTTCACCAATTACAGCAATATCCTCTAGTGGAAACAAAGATATAAAGTATAGGTACAAACAGGCAATAGAAGAAAATAACTGTAGCTGACATAATATAGGAAAGAGTGTTTTATAAATAAATCATGTCTCAAAGAATAAGTCTAGAATATATCTGACATTCTGAAATATATAAATGTATTACAGCATAAATCAACTAGGAATGTACCAATGCTCACAGCCTTTACAAAGTGAGAAATAAAGAAAAACTCTAATAACTAAATATAAGGTCAGCCTACTGTGTAGTTTCATCTACTAGCTCGTATGACGACGACTATGCATGAACTCCATCATTATGCGACTCTCTGTTGCTCTGAACCACCTGAAAGGGAAACAAAAATAAAAAGAATAATAACAAAAGTGTCAGTGCGGTAAAGTAAGATCACCTCCATCCGTTCCCCAGGGAAAAGACTACTATATGTAGTGGAGGCTCTATCTATTAAGCATAGTCGACCTAGAAAACCTTTTCCCCCAGAACAAATGAATAAAAACTCAATAATGACTGAAGTAGAAATGTGACGCCCCAGGGTTCACGCAAGGCTGTAGTCCAAGGTAAAACCCGGATTGTCAAACCTGCCAAGCACCAACATCATGCTATGATATATTTCACCATCACAGTTACTATCTCTCTAGTAGAGTCAACAAAAGGTGAATGTACAAAATAGAAAAATAATAGAAATAGTACAAGATTATATATGCATAGAAGAAGTATAAAAATAATAAATAAATAAGTCCAACTGAAATAGAATAAAAATATCTCTGAGTCTGAAATAAATCTCAACATAATGAGTCAAATAAAATCTCACTAAGGCACTCAACTTCTACAGAAAAATACAAGTCTAGAGTCTGATAATAACCAACTAAATGTGGAGTTCTAAAATAACTACAAATATAATTGTAGACTGTCTAAAAATTACTACAAAAAGCTTATCCCCATCAAACACCGATGATAGAAGTTACAATTTGACGACTTCTAAAAGGTTATAATTTGAAGACTTTCATGTAGATCGATGAAGGTTACAATCTGACAACCTTCACAACAACTGATGAAAGCTCTATTCAACAACCTTCACAATCAACATCAGGAGTTACAATCTGATGGCTCTCACATATCAAAGAGCTAAAGCAAAGATTACAAAATGACGATCTTTGCAACACTCTGACAGAAAGATACTACAAATCGACAGTCTCTTCAAACCAAGACGTGGAAGTCCTCCCCGCGTACCATCATCAAGACGCAACACCAATTCGACCGCGGACGCAGGTCAAACCTGGTTGTAAACACAACTCATATTTAGCTCCAAACGCTACAAATGCAGCTCAGATCCAGCTGCTAACGCAGCTCATGTTCGGCCGCAAACGTAGCCTCCGAAAACTGCCAACACAGCTTTCATCCGCTGCCAAACGCAGCTTCCAACAAACAGCCAAACGAGCTTCTAGCCGCTACTTCCGAGCTTTCAGACACTGCGTTCAAGCTTCCAAACACTGTGTTTGAATACAGAATTCACACCAGAACGTGGATTTTGTGTTTGACTCATTCAAACACGAGCTGAACGGTTTCAAAACTATTTCCCACGATCTGAGGGGATCACAACTCCACTCAGGAGTAATTTAAGGGGCGGTTACATCCCATGAGCCTCACTTAGAAGCGAATTAAGGAGAGCGGTTACACCCCTTAATCCCTTATAAATAACTAAGAAATCAGTTTAGTTCAGGGGGGACTTTTTCATCCTTCTTTTTGGTAGCAAAGAAGAGATCTTGGGAGGAGCTTTTTGGGCTTGGATCCTGAAAGATTTTTGGAGATCTAGAGATCAGCAAAAGGGGATCTTCACTCAATCTCTGGAGTATTCCTTGGAGCTTTCATCCTTGGCTTATTAACTGATTTCGGTTAAATCAACTCTTTTAAAGAGTTTAAACTCGCTCTGAGTTATCAACTCGTTCAGAGTTTCAAACTTGCCACACAAGTTCTCCACAACGTTAAATCGTGAGGAGAAGATCACATTCCAGTGAAACAAGATGTCGGATCATCAACGGAGAGCAAATTCAATGCAAGCATTCGAAGGAGGCACTCCATCGCCACCGTGAAGAACCCAGAATTAAACAAAGGGGAGAATCCAGATTATTCTCCTCTCTTTTGTAATCGGAAATCCAAATTGTAATTAAGATCGAGAGAATACATATCAAATTTCTTTTATTTTTAGTTACTACAAATTTTCCACCAAATAATAATAATATGTAGATGAAATCTAAAATGCAATCTCATCAACCTGTGACTCTCCGTGCACCGGACTCGCTGTCTGGAAGGGGGGAAAACAACGAGCGTCAAAGCGTTAGTGAGATAATCTCTATCGCTCCCCATGGGAATGGGTAGGAGTATATAAGAAAATAGAATCAGTACATATAAGTATAAAATCATTCATATAACTCTAAATGGAGATTGATATTTAGAAATCTACAACACGAGAATTAGTACGTCGAGCGAAATAATCCAAACAAGGAAACCCTCATGTATATACCATGTCTCAAATTATGAATCCGTAAATATCAATTCCAACTCTATGAATGAAAAAAACACTTAGAAGAAATTACTCTAAACCTCAACTATATAGAACAAATATCACATCTCGATCTACCCTCGAGTAGTTAGCCCAATAATAAGAGAATATCTCCCAACTTGAAAACATCATAGGCCATATCATGTATGCCACATATCAAACAAAATACCCTACTCTTAGGTAATCTAACATGGGGGTAAACTACGACTGTCAAGTATATATATGTATATGCATCCCACGTGCAATAGCGATACTTTTGTAAGGTTCTTACTCAATTGTTCTGCGGCAATAGGTTTTATCTTCCTAATCCGCCTACATGAAATAACAATACTTTTGTAAGGTTCGCACAATAATATGTGGGTACAACTTCCTTATTCAATCATTCTGCGGTAATAGGTTTTATCTCCCTATTTTCAGATATGCTTTCAGATGATCGTACATCGGTGAATAAGCATATCAGCCCTACCCGGAAAACACACATATCATTTTCGAGTATTAGTACCGCCGAGATCTTAATATGGAAAAAACAACCAAATACTCCTAGTGTGGTATAACTAAGGTCTCATTACGGGATAAACAACCACACTGAGCATCCATAACTGATAACCAATACTTTATTATATGTTATTATACTTTCATCAACTCAATGTATGTCAAAAGTCTCAGCCGTGTAAGTCAAAACAACATAAACTAAGTGTACGTGCACATATCTCAATGTGCGTATCAATATCTAGGATTCACCAATATTCCAGGTGCTTAAACAACTCTTAAACATCAAAATATAACAATACAAGATCGAGAATTCTCTCGAAAATCAAAACAGTATTGAACAAAACATGAACAGGCCATCAAAGAGGTTGGCGGTCGACCGCATACTTATGCTAGTCGACTGCGACAGGTTTTAGGGGTTGCCCTAGCTCCTACCTGGCACACGGTCGATAGCCGCTTAGGCGCCGTTGACCGAACTCGATATTTCCATATTGTGCAGGTTTCTACACAGGTTGTGTTCGTGTCATGATTTTGTGATTCAAACTTGTTTAATACAATATGAAACTTGCATGAAACATTAAAAATAGCAGATTAACATCTCTGGGAATAATTTCAACATATAAAAAAGCATGATTATTTGTATAATAAATCATATTTAAACTCTCAATCATGCACGAACCCTCAAAACGAAGAACAAATCATCTAAATTAAGATAAACATCGTTATTAATCATTTTTAGATCTTAAAACACTCTGTAAATTTATTTTTAATCTTTAACATGAAAAGAACTAGTCTTTATACACATAATTTATAAGATCTGCTTTTTATACACAAATTAATCAATTAGGCTCTATAAAACTTATTAAAAACTCCTTAAAAATATTTTTAAAACAGGTAGAGGGATTAGCGGAGATAAAACTTGTCCGAGACTTGTTGATAAATATGCAAGATGCAAAGCCAAGGTAGATCCCTAAGACAAAAGCCAAAAACAACCCGAAATCCCACTCTTAAAGCCTTTGAATCTTCCTCAAAAATCAAATTAGGTTTATGGGGGAGTTTGGGGATTGCTAGGGTTTAAAAATACAGAAAAACTCATGAATAATTGATATATATATCAAGGAAAATGAACATGCGCTTTATAACCCGAAACCAAGTCAAAACAAGAAAAACTATGTGCAGGTATCACGATCGACCGGATTGCAGTTGGCCGTGGCGATCGACCGGACTGGAATTTTCCAGCTTCCTAGGATTTTTGGTTCTTATGTATGTTTCGACTAGTTTCTTTCTCGTGAATAAACTTGTTTATGCTCAAAATACTTGTTAGTGTAATCATACACTATTTAATAACATTTATGAAAATAAAAATCCACTTATTATAATTAATCACATACTAATTCAATTCATCATTCATAAGCTCAAAATTTTTAGGGTTTTACAGGAATCATGTAGGTATAACATCATACTCAACATCAGAGTAATATATATGTCTCGTATACTAACAAGGTGAGTCTCTCACATGTAAAACTACTCAAGCATGAGTTATATCACATTTTGTGTCCACTAAACACATTGGGCTATCAAGTCATGTAGGTTATCTTTTCTAATTCTTCTCATCTAATAGCATCCCCGTGCATGAAAACTATTAAATATTTCAACCTCTATGCATAACTATGCGGAAACAAAAATATAGTTTCTTTTGCCTCTGCACACACTCATGCAGATACAACGATATAGGTTCCTCGACCTCTGCACACTCTAGTGCGAATACGATGACATAGGTTCACCAACCTCAGCACACTCTAGTGCGAATGATATAACATAGGTTCACTAACCTCAACACACCCTAGTGCAGATACAATAGCATAGATTCACAAACCTCAACGTACCCTAGTGTGGATACAATAACATAGGTTCACAAACCTCAGCGCACACTTGTACGGATACAATGTCAAGGGAAAAGTGTATTTGAAACTATACTTAGCAAAATCCCCCTCTAGGGTACTAACACGTGTACTACAACATAATTCATATATAAAAATGACCACATAAGTACTATCATGCAACTCAAACCTCGAGCTCTCATTTCAAATCAAAACAACACAACATCAGGAAGACCAACCTTAGTAGTTGACTACACCGAGTCTACTCAGACTCTGTACAAACATGAATCAACATTAGTAGTCAACTACACTATTCATTAGTAGACCACTCTGTAATTAAATAGTTTCTGTAGAACAAACTGGACATTAGTAGTCGACTACTACTCTTAGTAGTCGACAACTAAGCAGAAACATGAACACATCCATGTACATATAATACTTAGCAATCGTCACGTGTCTACCATGCTTTAATACATTACAAATCAAGTAATTACAAATTAAAAGAATCATCTACATGATTATTTGAACCCTTAATTCGACTAATTAAGTTTAATCTTCTCATTAGTCAAGAAATTGATATAAACCCTAGTTATCGATCAAATTAACATGAACATGCTTGTATAAAAAACTTGAAATTTATATAATTCCATTTATTCACATTTACAGAACCAAAGTACCCTAAACCATGGGTTTAATCATATTTAATTAACATGTAAGCTCTTTATATCACATGGTTAGGGTTTTGAGCATGATTAACATATAAAAAACGAGATACAAACTAAAATTTACACCCCCTAATGATCATGATCACGTTTCTATTATAAACAGTAAGCAAAACATATAGATCTAACATAAGGTTAAGATTTTATATCAAAAATCCTCTTTTTATCATGTTAAACAGTTAGATCTAAGCATCGATAAATTCATATTACTCAATAAACCCAAGATCTACACTATGGGTAAGCTTTGGATGCATGAGATCTTGCCTCAATCACTATGCTGATCTCCTGAACATGTGTGCAAGCTCATTTCCTTAACTATAGCCCTTAGTCTCTCCCTCTACTCGAGGTCACGTCTCAAAATGCCTCGAGGAACTCAAAATCAGCTCTAGGGTTTAGGGGGAAGGAGGTGGCTGTAAACTCTAGTGAATTCTCTCAGAAATTAGGGGTTTTTAAGTGTTTAAAAACTAAAGATATCAATTGGGTTCAGAAACAACACAAATCCGACCTAAAAACTAAAACCTGGCACGTCTAGGAATTTACGATAGTCGACTACTCCTGATTAGTAGTCAACTACACTGTCATATTTAAGATTCTGACATCGATTACAGGCTCTTAGAAGTCAACTACTCTGAATATTAGTCGACTACTAAGAGTCTGTGCAAGCTGATTCATTCTCATATTCGGGAAAGCCGAATTGATCTCAAATCAATTCCTAAGGTACTCAAACATCAGAATATGCTATTTATCATAGTATAACATATCACATAATATTCAAATTTGTGGGGTTTTACACCCTCCTATCAAGATGTCATCTGGGTTCAAATTTGAACTCCTTTGACGGCACTTTATCATAGCGAGGGACAACTCTGGAAGACACCATCAACATCATCTTCAGCTCCACCTATTTCTCTGCATCAATCTCATTGATGTGATGGAGGTACGACCATTCAAATCCCTGAGATCCCTGAGAAGGAGGCACCCCTTCAGTGGCTGGCTCGTTTCTCTGTCCATAGGCTGACTTAACAGGTGTGTCAGGGGCCACCTCACCCTCTATTGGGGACTCATCCACTTTGGAGCTCAACCATGTTGATTTTGATCCCCTCTCCTCTGGCAGGGGACCTATCATCGATAATTGCGATGTTAGGTGGCATAGCTACAAAAGCTTCTTAGGTCAAGACGGTAGCAGCGTCATCCCGTACTGTTTGAGGAGGCAGGGTCGTCGCCATTGGTTGGATTCCTGCATCCCTCTGAGCAGCAAAGGATGCACCCCCCCTAGCAGCTTCAGCCTTATCTTTAAGAGCCCCAGCACTCCCAGAAGGGCCTCGGCTGTCCACCTTCTCTAGCCACCCTCTTCTTCTTTTTAGACCTTTCGGTCTAAACTATAGCAAAACTCGACCCGGCTAGTCAAGCCTCTATCTCGGCTACATTGACCTATGCCCTCTCAACCTCCTTAAGGTTAGGTTAGGATTCTTTGATCTTGCTGAGAACCCTACCCGAGTTCCAGCTAGTGGAACCACTGGCACCATCTCGGTCTTCTCTGAATCTATCGTCCACATGACCGATCGTGCCTCATCATCCGCAATCGGAGGAATTGAGTAGATGTAAACAACTCGCAGGACTAAGTTACCGAAGATGTTCTCGCTTTGATAGGAGTCAGTATAGGCCCTGATATTGTCGAGCGCATGCTTCTCGCCGCTCGACAATAGATCGGGCCTTAGTACATCCTTATTAATTTTAGGCCACATGGATTAGCCCAAGACAGCATCGCCTTCGAACACCCAAACAAACCTCTCCTTTCAGTACTTGTTAGACTCGAGAGCATTGTAGACGACCTTGTTTCCCCTAAGATCTTGAGGTAATAATATCCCTCCTATTGATTTACCTTCACGCAAATGAGGTGGCCGAGAATTCTCAGAGTCGGTTTGACACCTAGCCCATAGAAGAAGACAATGAACCACACCAGAGTGGCGATGGAGTTCGACTTCATCTGTGATGGTGATACCTCTAGAGCTTCGAAGACGAAGCAGAGGAAGGGGTACAGCGGGAGGTGCAAACCATACTCCAGAACCTTCAAATACTCCGGAGCTATGTTGTTGCCGTGGTCGAACATTGTCTACATACGCACCGGCACTGATAAGGCAAGTATCGTAGGCATGTCATACTTGTCATACAAAGTCTCTAGCAGCGACGATGGCACTTTTGAGTGAAATTTTTGGAGGTGGTTGATCCAAGCATCATTCCGAGCCATCAAAGATGAAGATGCCATCAGGATAGAAGATCTCCGGAGAAGAGAGTACAAAGTAGATTAGAGATCGTTTGATGCAAAAAAAATTCAAGAATTTATGGGAACAACAATATCCCTCACCACAAAATGGCGGTACTTATAAGCAGAAGGGCCGATAGGTGGCAAGATTGCAACGGAAGACTCAGTTATTAGCTGATGGCCATAATCATTTCCAGAATGTGTAGCGACCGCTCTAGAACCGAAGTGCCCTTCACCTTGATTAGCCCACAATCCTCGCTCAAGAATCGAGGTAGTGGTAGCTCTAGATCTTCTCTGACGTCAGCAACGTCACATCAAACGAGACTCTTCAACAGCTCCTCATAAATGCACCTTGGATCTCGGCTAGCGACAGCTCTATTTCACTCGAACTCGGTTACCCCAAGTCCAAGTGAAAGGGGCTAGTGTTATGTCATCATATTGCCTAGGTGCTAATCCTTCCCTGGAGTCGACACATGTCCCCATGTCAAACACTAATCAACCAATCAGCTCGCCGCAGCCATGAGGACTTGGATAGCATGGACATTTGTCCCTTCCGAAGTTGGGCAGGGTCGAGAAACATTCTCACTCGCCCATGTTTTTTAGTCAACCCTGCTCACCCACTCTACAAGGCCAGGTCGACAACTTTCAAGCCTGACTAAAAATGCGGTACTTGTCATCCTACTCGTAGAGCCGAGTCAAGAGGCAGTTTGTTCTCGAACTCCTCACCAACAACTGGCCATTCACCATCATTTTCCATGACACGAGTCCTCGTGACTCATCGCCCTCCGTCAGCACCACGCCTCCACAATCACCACCACGTCAAACTCAGAGGTGACCCATCTCATCTGCAGCCGACACTTATAGAATACCTGTAGATTCAGCTGCCTTCCTGGACTCGACTTGAATAACACGACTACCTATCTCAGCTGGGTATAAATAGGCTTGACACCTACTGACCAAGGTGAGCCATCTCCAGCTAAGTAGAGCAATCTAATGTTGGATAATACAAATTCCACACATTTATGCATAGAACTTATTCAATTCATTGGTTCCCCATTCAAGCTCTATAATGCCTTAATGTTGGAGGAATCACTAGAGAACCAAACTCCGGTTCTCTAACATAATACAGTTTTGCAGGGGAGGCACCAACAATTTATAGTGAGATCAACCATCAAAGAGAGATGAGGGAACCCCTAAATCTTCTATATCGACCCTAAACCCTGTGTTACCATTCGGGATTATCCACAAACCCCTGTTTGACAAGTATCATCAACAAAATATTAAAAGAAGTTTGGTCAAAAAGTCTGCGGCAATTGGAAGTGGGATGTTGATTGAAGGGGGGGAACATACATTTTAGGTGCTTTGGATGTAAATTAGAAATTATAGCCCCCCCCGCCCCCCCCCCCCTACAAACACACACACCAAAAGATACGAAGAAACGTGCACATCAAATCTGTCCCCTCTGAGCAATTTCAAAGTTGCAATCACCGTCTTGGGGTCGTCAGGGTCATATGGAAAGCGGAGGACGGTGCTTCTCATGATTACCAGTTTGGTTAAAATAACGTAACGAACATACGGTCTCCGGCTACCATAGATCTCTAAGCACCAACAGTGGTCGAGATCAGAGGGATGAGCCAAAAACATGAATCACGTCCTAGGTGCAGTGAAACAGGGGGAGGGGGGATATGTTCCATCAGTTCCCAAAATAGTGACTCCACCTGCCAGCGTATCTTATCCATTTTTATACACTACTTTGTTACGAGTGAAAATAAACGGACATCTATTCTAGGGTCATTACTGGGGATATCACAGAAGCTGTTGTACATATGAACCACATACTCTCCGCGACATCAGAGGTGTCATCCGTACGTAAACTACTTTCATAGCATAATCATGATAAAACAAAAAAAGAGGGAGCAAAAATGTCAAGGTGGGGGGATTAAAAAAAGAAGCAACACCCAACCGAAAAGTAAGGAAGCGAAGTTGCTTCAGAGTTTCACACGTCAGTGGCACTTGGGGTGATAGTGATAGGCCGATAGCGCTCAAAAGTATACACTTGTACCAGAGGGGGTGTTTGTTTCAATTTTTTTTTTGGAATACAGGGTGGATTGATTACAAATACTAGGATGAAAAAATGTTTTTTTTTAAGCTTATGGATTTCATAATCTTTGTTTGATTCAAAGTAAATTTTGGGATATTTTAGCATTTATGAAATGCCCTCTTTGAGAGAGTATTTAGGCTAGATTTCAAATTCTAAAATTTATAATGCTACAATTTGAGTTTAAAAAAAAAAATACAAATTAGATGAATTACATATCCCAAAACATTGATGAAACAAACAATATTTTAGAAATCCCAACCCATGCTAAAAAAATCTATAGATTTTAACTCCCGTAATAAAATCCATATCCTAAAATTATAACATTTGAAACAAACACCCCCTAATAAGTGTCCGACTATACTGATGCGATGTTGACGACGCAAGCTGCCAATGCATAAAAAAACTCCGCAGTATATATAATAGCATCCAATCAGTAAAGAAGGAAACACGTCACGGTATGTCATTCACTGTTGGCCATTGTGAATACTATTGTAGCACATCGGCATGTTCAGTCATTCGCCGGTATGGTCATCGTCTCGCGTGCAGCGAGTAAAGTGAATACCTACGGTAATGTAAGCCCTGCTCACAACGCGAGGCTCTAAATATGAAAATGATTAGCGAAAGCAAACATGGACCGTTCAGCTTTAGCAGTAGTCCCAGATCAAAGCGGAAGACCATATGTTGCTCTGAGAATTAAGGACCTGACCTGCTACATATGCAGCGGTTACAAACCCTTAAACATCTGCAAAATTTTTGTTGGCTTCTGAAATAGGATCGGCCTAATCTTCTTAACTTGCAAACACAAAAGAGATATTGGCTTCAAGTGGGCGGAAC
This sequence comes from Asparagus kiusianus, assembly GCA_022839385.1. Classification (NCBI taxonomy): domain Eukaryota; kingdom Viridiplantae; phylum Streptophyta; class Magnoliopsida; order Asparagales; family Asparagaceae; genus Asparagus; species Asparagus kiusianus. The sequence goes on from BQKN01064185.1 coordinate 297,701, forward strand.
TTGATGATAGTGAGACTGCAGGAATTTAAATAGGCAGAACCTTCCTTTGTATTGGCCGAAAGAATAAAAACAAAACCTGCAGGAAATTTTCCTCTCTGTTTTGTTGATGAACCCGAGCAATGATGGAACAGGTACAAAAATATTGGAGCAGGAAAGAATCTTGTGATTTCTTTTATTCACGTTCTCAAAACCATATAGGTTGTTTACATATATATAAGGACTAAGATTACAACTCTAATCTTATCCAATAACTAGAGAACTATCTACTAACTAGTATTCTATTCTAACTAGAATTCTATCTACTAACTAGGATTCAAACTACCAATCCGGACTGATTAACAAACTCACATTCTCCCCCTTAATCTGGACGAGATTCCAAGTCCCTTACTCCTAGAAGCTCCCGCATCTCGATGAACTTCACCCTTGCTAGTGCCTTCGTGAGAATATCCGCTCGCTGCTCGCTCGTGCTCACGAACTCCACTTTAATCTGTCCTCGCTCAACACATTCACGAATGAAGTGAAAACGTGTGTCGATATGCTTGCTTCTTCCATGGAAAACCGGATTCTTCATCAAGGCAATCGCGGACTTGTTGTCGACAAAAAGTGTGACCGGCTTGGGCTCACTCCCAATCACCTCGCTGATTAAACTCCTCAACCACAAGCCTTGGCACGCTGCTGCAGTTGCCGCCATAAATTCTGCCTCGCAGGATGATAATGCCACCGTCTTCTGCTTCTGTGATGTCCAAGTGACCAAGCTGTCACCTAGATAAAATGCCATGCCACCTGTGCTGCGCCTGTCATCAACGTCTCCCGCAAGATCACTGTCAGTGAATCCCACCAACTCTTCATTGCCTCGACCTCGTTTGTACACCAATCCGTAGGACACAGTACCCTTCACGTATCTCAAAATATGCTTGACCACCTGTCGATGCAAAACTCTAGGGTGCTCCATGTACCTACTCACAATCCCCACGGCATATGTGATATCGGGTCGGGTGTGAGTTAGATACCTTAAGCATCCGATAATGCGTCTATACTCCATCACGTCCACCGGTGTTCCTTCAGAATCCTTTCCAAGCTTTAGCTTTGCTTCCATGGGATATTGGATCGGATTGCAATCCATCATGCCGAACTGACCCAAAACTCTCTTCGCATAGGCCACCTGCCTTAGCGTAATGCAATCATCTCGCTGATCCACCTCGATACCAAGATAATAGGAAAGCAATCCAAGGTCACTCATCTCGAACTCCTTCATCATTTGTTGCTTGAAAAACTTTATCTCATCCGCCCTCGAGCCCGTAACGATCAAGTCATCTACGTACACGCCAATAATGAGTGTATCCCCTCTGTTACTCCTTGTGTATACCGCCTGCTCCTGAGTGCATCTTGCAAATCCGATGCCCTTCATGCACTTGTCGAGGCGCGTGTTCCATGCCCGAGGTGCTTGGCGTAGACCGTAGAGTGCCTTTGAAAGCTTGTAGACCTTGTGCTCCTGATTCTTCACAACGAACCCTTCAGGTTGAACCACATAAACTTCTTCCTGGAGATCACCATTTAGGAATGCCGACTTCACATCCAAATGGTGCACCTCCCACCCGTTCTGTGCTGATATAGCGAGGATTATTCTGATGGTATCAAGCCTCGCCACAGGTGCAAACACCTCATCGAAGTCCACGCCTTGCTGCTGAACGTACCCTTTTGCTACAAGTCTTGCTTTGTGCTTGAGAGTGTTGCCTTCATTGTCCTTCTTCAGTTTGTATACCCATTTGAGACCAATGGGTTTGGAACCCCACGGTAACTCCGTGAGTATCCAAGTCTTGTTCTTCTCGATGGCCTCCATTTCCTTCTCCATGGCAGTCCGCCATTCTTGATATGTTGCAGCCTCAATGTAGTTTGCAGGTTCGTCATTGATGAGAAACAACTCCTCTTCAGGGAGATTAATCACCTCCGTCTCCGCATAGATGTCCGCAAGGGAACGATAGCGTACTGGAGTCATCACTGCAGCTTCAGGGGTTCCGAACGCGTCCAAAACAGTGGGGTTCGCTGCCTCTGCAGCAGTTTCTGGACTGGTCAGTGTTTGTGGGCTGGTTCGGCCTGCAGTTGGCCCGTATCCGGCAGCTTGCTGCCTTGTTCGGACTGTCAACAGTCTAGTTTTACCTCTGGTTGTCTCTGATGCAGCAGGGACTGCTGCTACGCCTGCTGTTCTTGGACCAGCACCGAACTGTGTGCTGGTTTGGGCAGCTGCAGTCCGTCCAAACTGGACTGCAGTCTGTCCAGTTTGGACTGCATGCTGTCCAGTTTGGACGGGTGGAAACGCGCCGGCTGTTGTACCGGCTGCTGCAGTTTCACCTTCCACTGTTAGCTCCATCCAACTGGGTGCTTTCTCGTCTCCGTTTGTGCTCCAATCCCATCCTTTTCCTTCCTCGAACGCGACATCCCTGCTGACACGTATTTTGCTATGTTGAGGGTCGTAAAGACGATGCGCTTTGCTTCCTTCCTCCACTCCAATATACACCATTGGCGTGCTCCGATCGTCGAGTTTCTTATGAGAAGGACCTGCAACCTTCACATGCGCTATACATCCAAAAACTCTCAAGTGTTCTAGGTGGGGTTTCTTACCAAACCAAGCCTCGTAGGGTGTGTGATCGAACAACGCCTTGGTTGGTAGTCGGTTGAGGATGTACACCGCGTGCCTAACCGCTTCGCCCCACATCGTTCATATGCATGCTTTTAAGTAAGCTTCTCGCCATGTCCATCACCGTGCGATTACGCCTCTCCACTACACCGTTTTGCTGCGGGGTGTACGGTGCAGTGAGATGACGCTTGATGCCGTAGTCTTCACAAAACTTGGTGAACTCCTTTGATAAGAACTCGCCACCACGATCCGTCCTCAATGTCTTCACCTTGTGGTCACATGCATTCTCAACCTCTGTTTTGAACTTCTTGAAGGTTTCACAAGCTTGACTCTTAGTCTTCAACATGTATACCCACATCCATCGGCTGAAATCATCAACAATAAGAAGGAAGTATCTGTTACCCGCAAGTGTGGATGGGGTGATAGGACCACATAGGTCAGTATGTAGTAACTCCAGCGGCTTCTGAGCTCTGAAGTTTGCTTGCGAAGGGAACGGCTGTCTTGCTTGCTTGGCGACAAGGCATCCTTCACATAGTTGATTCGGGTGCAAGATCTTCGGCAACCCGGAAGCCATCCTCTTATCAGTCATCATCTTGAGGGCGTAGAAATTGACATGCCCAAGTCGAGCGTGCCACAACCAAGCTGGATCGTTAATGTTCGCCATCAAGCACGCCGGCTTGCAAGTCTTTAACTCTATCCTGTACAATCGGTTAGTAGAACGTTTCACCCTCATTAAGAGAGCACTGTTCCTATCAAACACCCTCAGGAACTCGTCAGCAATAACAACCTTACTCTCATCTTCAGTCATCTGACCAAGGCTAATAATGTTAGATTTCAAACTTGGAATATAATATACCTCAGGTAGTAGCCTTTGATCGCCGTTGTTGCACTGAAAGAGGATTGAGCCTTTCCCCTTGATCTCTACCGCGGATCCATCACCAAACTTGACGGTTCCCTTGATGTTCTCATCGAGCTCCTTGAACTTGTCTCGGTGGCCGGTCATGTGATTGCTAGCTCCGTTGTCGAGGTACCAAGTGTTGTTGTCAACATGTGCCTCCCCCGCTGTAAGTAAATCCGGCATCACCTTCTCCTCATTAAGCAAAACGGCACTTGACGATTCCTCTAACATAGCCATCATCAAGGTTGGCTCCTCGTCATATGCACGGGTGAGATGAGCCTCCTGTTCATTATTGCGGCGTTGCTTGTGACACTCCGACTGAAAGTGCCCGTATACTCCGCAATTGAAGCATTTGATGTTGGATTTGTCTCGACCACCGCTTGTGCTACTCTCCCCCTCCTGGCGAGCTGCACCTCCATGGCCGAAACCACCTCCTGGACGTCCTCCTCTGCCGCCGAAGCCGCCTCGGCCTGCCTGGCCGCCGTGCTCCCCTCCGCGGCCTGCTTGGGCAGCGTGGTGCTGCTGCCCGCTGCCGTGGTGCTGCTGTCCGCCTCGGCCTCTTTGGCCACGGCCACGCCCACGACCGGCCCCGCGACCTCGTCCTCGTCTGCTGCCATCATTGGTTGTAGGTGTTGAGAGGAAGCCTCCGCCGTTCTTCTTGCTCCTTGCTTGCCACTCCGCATGCGTCATCAATAGGTGATCGTCGACGTTGTTTCGAAAAACACGTGCCCTCTCCTCGTGGGCTTTGAGACGCCCGATAGCCTCCTCGAGCGTCATGTTGTCGACGTCCCCGAACTGTTCAATCGTGGAGACGATAGTAAGGAATCTCTCCGGTACCGCCCGAAGTAGCTTTCTAACGACGTAGTTCTCCTCCATCTCGCCGCCTAAAGCCCGGATCTTGTTGACGACTCCTGTCAACTTCGTCGAAAAATCGTCGACGTTATCATTCTCCTTCATCCGGAGAAGTTCGAACTCGGACTTCAAGGTCTGCACCTTCGCGTTCCTCACACGATCCGCTCCTAGGTGCATAGTTTTCAACGTCTCCCATGCCTCTTTTGCCGTTTGCTTCTCTGCGATCACCATCAAAGTTTCTTCAGGAATCCCCTGGTAGATGGCCGCCAACGCCATCTGATCCTTCCTGTGTTCCACGGACACGCCTGCCGCGGGCTCAATGGCTTCCCACACGTCTTGAGCCTTCATGTAGACTTTCATTTTGATTGCCCACGAAGCATAGTTGTCCCTCGATAACGTCAGGTATTGAAGAGTGAGCGAACCCACCTTGGTCGTCATCTTCTCCGAACTCGTCATCTCTTCAGATCTTGGTTGGTACTTAGGCATACACCGCTCTGATACCACTTGTTGGCTTCTGAAATAGGATCGGCCTAATCTTCTTAACTTGCAAACACAAAAGAGATATTGGCTTCAAGTGGGCGGAACTTGATGATAGTGAGACTGCAGGAATTTAAATAGGCAGAACCTTCCTTTGTATTGGCCGAAAGAATAAAAACAAAACCTGCAGGAAATTTTCCTCTCTGTTTTGTTGATGAACCCGAGCAATGATGGAACAGGTACAAAAATATTGGAGCAGGAAAGAATCTTGTGATTTCTTTTATTCACGTTCTCAAAACCATATAAGTTGTTTACATATATATAAGGACTAAGATTACAACTCTAATCTTATCCAATAACTAGAGAACTATCTACTAACTAGTATTCTATTCTAACTAGAATTCTATCTACTAACTAGGATTCAAACTACCAATCCGGACTGATTAACAAACTCACAATTTTGCCACCCACGTGTCACCTGTTGGTCGCATACGTATCCAAGGGAGTTCCACCTGTGGTTACTTCCCAATCCACAAGCAGAAATTTTCCAATCCGAACATGTTCACTGCTGTAGATAAGTGAACTAGTTTTATGACTGCTGGAGTTTCTTCAAAAAAATGTTGGAGTTGATTCGTTGTTCTTGCCATTAAAGTTTAGTTCTCTCTAGGAACCGTTCCCAATGACCGTGTCGAAAGATGTTAAGATCTAGGCGGTTGGCTCTTCAGGCCTCGTGTTACATTAAGAACTAAGCAATTGGTTCTTCAGGCCTTCTTGTCTCTGCAAGTCATGTTTCCCCCTCATTTCCCTTTCCGAATGCTAAGAACAATTTTGGAGAGATTGTTTTTGGTTCTAATATATGTAGGTCTCTTTAACTCATGAATGATGTGAAGCCAAAAAATTTTAAAAAAAAAACCGAAATTGTCATACGTAACTATCTGATGTATGTCCATGACATTTTCGCAAGCTATTCGTATTAAGAAGGAAATCAGATACGAGGCACAAACTAGATGAGAAAGGCTGATGACCACATGAGGTTAGGTAGGCACTCATGAAATTAACCCAAATAAGTGGCATGGCTTACTCTCCCTCCAATTTTTATAAAGACCCCCTTAACAGGAATATCAGCCGTTCATTCATGTCTTAAAACCATCACTGAAGTAGCCATTACTTACATTGATTGGTTTAGTTCTCTCACCAATCCCAGATTCTTGCCACATGTGACCAGATTCTTCCCCGTGTAAAAGTAACTCTTGAAAGTTCATTTCATGTTGAAAACCCAGGTTCAGGGTGTGTTAGGATTCACTGTTTTGCTAACCATTCAAGCAAAGCTGACGTGTTACGCACCAAACATGCAATTGACTTTTGTAAAATAACGTGGAGAATTAGAGTGCCACTGCCATTTTAGATCCATCTCTATCAATCGATTGGTATAGGTTCCAGCGTGGAAAAGATTACTTCATACTTGCAATTAAAATTATTTCAAGCCATTCTCTATACGCAACGTGAAAGTTAATACCGCCGCTCATTTGACAGAATTGCTCAAAACTAGGCCAGGATTGATTGTAGCCAAATTTTAGGATAAATTGGCTCTGCTTTGATCTAGGGAGGAGCGAATCAAAACATAACCAATTTTAGAGGCCTCGTATGGCCTAGGAAGAATTGGCCAAAACATGACCCATTTTTTTCCCAAACAAGTTCTTCCCAAGATGAGAAAGGATCAATCCTCGTCTCATTATTTTGGGAAGTTCCCAAAAAAGCTCCCACGAATAAAGATATGCTTGTATATTATACTTCCAGGTAAAAATAAAATGTCAAAGAAACTTCGTATATGTATATATAAATTTTGAATATTAGCAACGTAAATTTCTATTCTATGGAATATATATCTTTAAGATAACAACATTTTTAAATTTATTTTGTTACATGACAACATAATGAAGCATATGTGAAAGCATAAATTAACAAGATGCCATTTCTTTTCAATTTGGACCGGAAAAATGACAATCAGATCAGAATTGCTGTACTATAAGCACCTCCACGTTCATCCATCGAGTTTTCTTATGATAAAAATCTTATAAAAAACCAGTTATCAGGGACCTAGTTTTGACGGCTTGCATGGTATTCTAGACCATTTTAGCCGTGAACTTCAAGCCATGTTAGCTAGTTAGTTGTTTCCTTTCAGTATTCCAAAACAATGTAGAAGTCAGCATTGCTAAGTGAGTCGTGTCTCTACGAGAGACATTAAATTTGTTTCATAATTAAGCAGATCGACTTAACTATGACGAAACTGAACCAGGTTCTAATCCATTAACCTGCTTAACCCAAATTAACTAATTATACACAATAATAGATTTAATTATTATGTTACAAATTGAACTTTTACTCGAAAAAGAACTATTATATATGATGAATCTTATTTGAACTCAATCTACCAGGGAAATGAGCAGCACATTACAAGCAACACAACCTCTAGACTCTATCAAGTGTTATCTCATAAGGAGAGGCTTCACTGAAGGGTCCTTCTAGGCAGTTTAATTCCATTCAATACATATCACTCAACCACATAATAACTTCCCTATTCACAGTATCACATTTACTTCTCAAATGATACATTTATCTTCTTGAATATAGAAAATCAAAACAATAAAACTGAGTTTCACGTGTCACCTATTCCAAGTGATACCCTTAAAACAAGATCATAGTCCAGGATTAGGATTTTCAAATCAAATTCCCTCAAGTTTCTCCATAACTAGAACCAGCATGCAATCTCATATGCTACGCATAAGCAAGAAGTAAAACTAAAACAATCGAACGGAAATGTGATCAAAACTACAGACAAGGATGTTTAAATTAAAAATATTTTTTGAAATTGAACACAATCACACATCAATTCAAATGAGTTTAATACTTCAAACACAAACATGTTGTGCACAGCGGAAATTTCGGCAGAGTTTCTGGTGCACAATAATAGAGAAAGATCAATAAGAATTCCCGTCTCACCAAGAAAATAAGAATCTGAAGCGAATATCTCAACAAAGTGAGATATCAGCTCTTCCTCTCATCAGTTCTAGGACTGACTTGTCGAGGGATTCTAAAAACTATTACAATGGCCACAAACACAAACAAACCAATTTTACGTAGTTCGGCAAACTGCCTACGTCCACGGGGCAAGGAAGGAGGGAGATATACTAATAGAGGGAGAGAATACAACTAAGGTTTACAATCACTCAATCTACTAAACCCTAACACAATCTCTCAAACCTCTCACACAATTATCTCTCAAGGGAACGCACAAAAACCTCAAAAGGGACTGCTCAAAAATCACGTCGGTTCTCTGCCGAATAAACTCAGCCGAAAGCACTTGCAGCCGCCGTTAATTATTTTCTTGTACCCTGCCTCTGCTCACAGCCGCAACCCCCTAATTTGCACCAAGCCTAGGAGAGAAACATCAGCCTGTTTATAGGCAGCAAGTGGTCCCTGCGTTGAAAACGCGTGCGTGGAGCAAAAACAACTTCATTCCAGTGGTTAAAACAGCGGTAACACCTTCGATCTAGCGGTTAAAACAAAAAACAAGTTCGTTCACGTGGGTTGCTATCTCTTCACACGGCTCCTCTGCGCGAATTTTTCTCTTCACCTACATGAAGTTCTTCACGTGACTGGACCCCCACTCACAATTCTCCATCTCGGTGAAGTTTTTCCAAAACTGAGCTGACACCAACTAAAATAAATGTCTCACTTGTTGCGTCTAGGATGAAGTGAAACAATTCACAACAACGGGCTCAATCCACAATAAGTCGAGACCTAAACAAGAGTGCGAATACTCTCCCAAACGTCGATGTCTACTCACTAAATCGGTCTCACCCTCATCAAATAATCCAACCTAGCTGCATCATAAGACTGCCTACGTATCCTCTTGCCCAAGGAATCAAGTCGAACGTAGTTCACCAAAATGGCCTCCAAAAGCCTCAATCCACTAGAAGAGTTCGCAACCCTTCTCCAATATTATCAACTCTGCGGCTGATAGCACCTCTAATGGCCTCAAACACCTCCACCTGAGGTGAACCAATGGCCATATCAAAACTACATCTATCAGCTGCATTTGAATCAAAACCTAACTCATCATCTGCACCCAAATCCAAATGATCCCTAAGCTGTGTTACCTCAGCTGGAATCCCAAACAATGCAGTATGATCTGGAGTAATCTTCACCCAATATGAAGTAGCATCACACTCCACCCGCTGCGATACATCTAAGGTCTGTCCAAAACTCTCTACCTGCTGAGAGTCAAATAGCTCCCTCATCGAAGCCTCAACCGAAGTGACACTACCAGACCACACACCTAATTGAGTTTTACCTCCTATCACAACAGTTAACAACTATTTAGTAAGATAGCTCGAATATGTCGAAGCCTCAGTCCAGAAACTCTTCTGCAGATCATTGCTTGATAACAAACACCGATCCTCCTTCAGCAAGGCACGGTTTTTCAAATTTGTCACCCTATCTAGTTGCCCTAAGATTTTCTTTCCAACGAAGTGTCTCGAAATGCCGTGAGGTCGGCCCCAATACAGAAATAGGTCCATCTTGTACCTCCCATCAAAATCAGAATGAAGTATATTTACCTTTCTGTCCATCTTACACTTCTTTAAACTGTTAGAGACTACTAGAACTTTATCCATAGGGGATTTGGTTGCAACCCAAACACGTCTAGAACAGCCACCAATAAAGAAAACCAAACTTCTATTACCTTCCAATGATGCCCCCTTAGAAGGCCCTCAAACATCCACGTGAACTCCTCTAGAACGACCCTTAGCACGATGAATAGAGGTGTCAAACTTCACCTCGGTCTTCTTACTCACATCAACATGTTCACTGGACTTCAAACTGTAGGTCTTCGCACCCTCTTTCAATCTATGCGAGGGATCAATACTAGAATGGCCAAGCCCCAAATTCCACAGTCTAGTCGAATCAATAGAAATCGCCAGTTCTTCACCTGCCACTATACCTCCAGTCAAGTAATACAGGTTATTCCTCTTGACGCCCTTCATCACAATCTGAGAGTCTTCTGCAATCTTGAGAACCATGTCCTCAATTCGAACATTCAGACCCTCTCCAACCAAAGCTCCAATCAAGATCAAGTTCTTCCTCAAAAAAGGAACATGTCTCTCATCATTTAACTCCCTAACAGTCCCGTCAAACATTTTGATACGAATTCTTCCTATCAAAAGGATCTGGCATGTACGGTTATTAGCCATGTACACCATACCACTATCCAACTTCTTAAAACTAGAGAACCATTCCCTTCTAGGGCACACATGATAGGTCGCACCACTATCCAACATCCACTCGGATTCCTCTGAATAGCTACATGTAAGACTGATAGAAAGAGAATAAATAAAATAGTCAGAAATATTACCATCTGATATGATGTTTGCTTCTGATGATGGTTGCTTCCCTTTTCCCTTTTGCTTATTCTTCATCCATTCGTCGAGCTTTGGACAATCTTTTTTCCAATGACCAGTCTCATTGCACCAAGCACACTGATTTTTTCTAATTGTAGGATGTCCTACTCTATACCGTGACTTCCAATTCTTTCGGTTTGGACCCTTTCCTCTTACGGCCAACGCCTCTGCTACCGACTCAGTCGAAATCTCCTTACCCTTCTTCTGAAGATGATAATTCACCAGTGCAGCAGTGATCTCTCTATACGAAAGAGATGCTATCCCATTAATCAGAGTAAGGACGAATGTCTCATATTCCTCGTCGGGCAAGAAACTCAACAACAGCAACGCCTTATCCTCATCTTCAATCATGACATCTATATTCGCTAAATCCGCAAGAAGCTTTGTATAGGTGTTCATGTGATCTCTAATTGAGGTTCCCTTCTTTAACTAAAAACGATAAAATCTCCTCTTTAAATGCAAGCGGTTCTCAACACTCTTTGTAAGATACTTGCTTTCGAGAATCTCCCAAATCTTCTTTGCAGAAGTCTCATTCATCACATCATATTTTAGATCTTGAGTCAAACAAGATCTAATCACACCACACGCCGTTCGATTCATCTTCTTCCAAACCTTCTCTTCAATGTCATCTGGCTTGCCATCTAACTCCAAGGTATCTTCCAAATTCTGCGCGTTCAACGCATCCAAAACCTCGCATCTCCATAATCCAAAGTTATTTATGCCATTAAACTTCTCTATATCTATTTTCATAGAGTGGATATTCAAACTCTGAATGGTCTTCGTGCCAGAAGCACCACCCTCGATACCCGAAGCACCTTCTTTCCCCGACATCTTTCTCAACGCATCAACGAACAAAGAATAGATCCAAAACTGAAAAGATAGAGTCTTTACCAAAAAAATCCCACCTTTATCACCAAACGAAGCCCTAGACGAGCCTCCAAATTGATCTACTCTTCCAACCAAACCCTAGATCTAGAACCTGGGCTCTGATACCACTTATTGTGCACAGTAAAAATTTTGGCAGAGTTTCTGGTGCATAATAATAGAGAAAGATCAATAAGAATTCTTGTCTTACCAAGGAAACAAGATTCTGAAGCGAATATCTCAACAAAGTGAGATATCGGCTCTTTCTCTCATCAGTTCTAGGACTGACTTGTCGAGGGATCCTAAAAACTATTACAATGGTCACAAACACAAACAAACCAATTTTACGTGGTTCGACAAACTGCCTACGTCCACGGGGCAAGGAAGGGGGAGATATACTAATAGAGAGAGAGAATACAACTAGGGTTTACAATCACTTAATCTAAACCCTAACACAATCTTTCAAACCTCTCACACAATTATCTCTCAAGGGGATGCACAAAACCCTCAAAAGGGACTGCTCAAAAATCACGTCGGTTCTCTGCCGAATAAACTCAGTCGAAAGAACTTGCAGTCACCGTTAATTATTTTCTTGTACCCTGCCTCTGCTCATAGCTGCAACCCCCTAATTTGCACCAAGCCTAGGAGAGAAACATCAGCCTATTTATAGGCAGCAAGTTGTCCCTGCGTTGAAAATGCGTGCGTGGAGCAAAAACAACTTCGTTCTAGAGGTTAAAACAACGGTAACACCTTCGATCTTATGAACATAACACGCGTGAAGAGCCACACGTGAAGACGCGTTTGTGGGGGCCACACGAGGAACGTCTCGTGCTGATTCACGCGTGAAGACGCATGAGTTTTGTAGGCCCACAAACCGCTCACGAACACGCGTTTTTGCAGGCCCACGAACCGCTCACGAACCGCGTGAGTTTTGCCAGCGTATAAATACCAACACCTCATCAAGTTCTAGGGTTGAGTGCAAAGGAATTTGGATTTAATTTCTGCGGCTGCAGTGTGCAAGGCAGAGCAGAAGAAAAAGAGGCGGCAGAGAGAAGTGTGCGGCTGCAGAAAGAAAAAGAGCAGTCACTTCTTTGGTTTGTGCATCCCTTTTGAGAGAGATATTTGTGTGAGGGATCTGAGAGTTTGTGTGAGGGTTTAGCTTGAGTGATTATAAACCCTAGTTATATTCTCTTTCTCTAATAGTAGATCTCCCCCCTCCTTGCCCCGTGGACGTTGGCAATTTGCTGAACCACGTAAAATTGATTGTCTCATTATATGTATGATTTGTAATAGCTTTTAGGTTTTCTCGACAGGTCAGTCCTAGAATAGATGAGAGGAAGAGCTGATATCTCACTTGGTTGAGATATTTTGCTTAAGGTTCTTATTTTTTTTGTGAAACAGGAATTCCTATTGTGACCTGACTCTTTTGTTGTGCTGCCGAAGTGAGAGGGTGCAGCAGCTTGGGTGAAAGCAAAGAGAAAACGGCTGTGAACAAGGGAATAAAGAGGCTGCGTGTAAGGAGTTTCGGCAGAGGAAATTTTGTGTGCAGTTTTTTTTATGTTTTTGAGAGAGATATTAGTGTGAGAGGTTTAAGAGATTGTGTGAGTGTTTAGATTGAGTGATTGTAAACCCTAGTTGTATTCTCTCCTCTCTAATAGTAGATCTCCCCCTTCCTTACCTCGTGGATGTAGGTAGTTTGTCGAACTACGTAAAAATCATTTGTTTTGTGTTTGTGGCCATTGTAATAGTTTTTAGGATCCCTCGATAAGTTAGTCCTAGAACTGATGAGAGGAAGAGCCGATATCTTACTTTGTTAAGATATTCACTTCAGAATATTGTTTCCTTGGTGAGACAAGAATTCTTATTAGGATCTTTCTCTCTTATTGTGCATCAGAAACTCTGCCGAAATTTTTACTGCGCACAATAAAACACATATTAATTTGTCATTATCTAAACGTCTCAACACTATAAAACAAAAAACATGATGTTTCTGTAAAGAATTGTAATTGCTGAATAATGGCATAGCCTTTTTCATTGATGTTAGGATATATTTATAGGATTACAAGAGAATCAATTAGTTACATAAAATCTGAAACTACCTAATTTGTTACATAATTATTGGAACTAAAAAGGGGTACGTGATCTGTCAAGATATTAACAGAATATCATAATACAATAGGAAAGAATCACAGGGTGTGTCGACTGACACCGCAGGGTGTGTCGACTAGATCGTCTTTCGTGTCGACACAAGAGTGTCGTCTCATTTGGTCCAGCTTTGTGTCGACTGACACCGCAAAGCGTGTCGATTAAGGCCACCTTTTGAGTCGACACAGGGGGTGTCGTCTTGTCTGGTCCGGCTTTGTGTCGACTAGCTTCAAGTCGACTAGCTCTGCCTTTCGAGTCGACACAGAGGGTGTTGTCTTGTCTGGTCGGTTGCAATTCCTTCGAGTCGACACAGGGGGTGTCGTCTCGTTTGGTCCGGCTTTATGTCAACTGGCTTCGAGTCGACTAGCTCCGCCTTTCGAGTTAACACAGAGGGTGTCATCTCGTTTGGTCGGTTACTGTTGATGTCTGAGATCACACAGTCGATGAGAGATATCCGCGGATGATGAAGAGTGAGAGGATGAGAGATAGGGCCGACTCCTCCTCCAACTTTATGTCCGATCCTTGGACTGGAATTCCTAATTCTGCTGCATAAACAAGGAGAACGAACCCGTAAGAGGGCGTGACTAGTTTCTCCTGTGGTACCTCCGATGGTCATGTCAGCTGGTGAGCTTGAGTCGGGTTTGAGGGAGAGTCCCGAGACCATTAAGGTCTTTTTCAGGGGGTACTCTTTTAGAGCTATTAGTGAAGAGAAAATAGATCTACTGGGAGAAAATTCTCCTCCGAAATTAATGAAGGTTCAGTCTCTTAGTAGAGTCAAGATTAAAAGAAAAGAGCAGAGGGTGGAGAGTAGAAAACCGAACCCCTTTTCATTTATCCTCCTTCATCTCTTTTATAGTCCTTCACCTCTGAGATTCTAACCCTTGGCCTTGACTATGCACATGGAGGCTGTGGTGGGATGAGTAGATAGGATGTTGTGTCATTCTCAGCTTTACAAATGTCGACTGGTGATTGGAAAGGAAGTCATTCGAGCACAGGAGAGTATATCTCCAATGTATCCTGGATTTTGATAGATGAGGCATGATGGAAGATAGGTTGGCTGCTTAGTTATTCTTTGCTTTACAGATGTCGGCTGGCGATTGGAAGAGAAATCATTCAAGAAGATATCTTAGTGACTTCTGAGAAATGACTTGTAAGTGGAGTAAGCTATTTATGCCTGAGATTTGTCAGAGTGGAAGTCTTGATAGGATCGATCAATACTGTAGCCTTTGATTGATGTATATCTGAAGGGAGCTGAGTTGGATCTTATCGCCTTAGTAGAGATGGGTTGGCTTTTGAGTCGTCCTTATGATTTGCCGACCTGATAGTCGAGTGAGCTTTTGGCTGAGAAGACAGCCGAGTAGATGGTCGAGACGACTATATGAGAAGTCGTCTCGATTGTGAGGCGGGTGAACTTTTGAGGAGTCGTGTAGATTATGAGGGGTCGACTGATCCCGTACTTCGCGTCGGTAAATATGACTCGTCGTTCGGCGGGTGGATAAACTTGTTCTTAGCTATCATTTTATCAAGCGCTAACAGAGATTGCAATGGATATGTTTGGTTCAAAAGTTGCTTTCATTGTCATTGAATCTATTATAACTTTGGTCGTTACAATAAACTCGAATAAAATAAAAAGTTAATCTTTTTATAAGATCTCCTTACACAATGAAAATAAAAAAGTTTATAACTTTATCAAACGAACACAGAGAGATCGTTTATCAGTCTTCTGCTTGTGCGGGATCTTTGGCTGTACCAGGGTTTATCCATGAACGACTGCGGATCGGATCCGATTGTCATAAAATTGACAGAGCTCCTTCTTCACTAAGAAAGTATTCGTTTGAAGCGCTAAAATCGACCAAGCAAAATCAGTAGCTCTTCTCGAGATTAAGACCAAGCCTTATCTCAAGGAACGAACGGGGGAGAAATACTGGCGTAGATCCTTCGAAAGCCTTCCTCTTTATGCTGAAGTTTGTCGGGATCTCATTGACCTTCGCTGAAATTTCGTGCTCCTTTGACTCATCAATCCGACAGCACCTCACCCTTTTGATAATAATCCCCCCGTGAAATGTGAATCCCTAGGTCTGTATTTATAGGCTTCGGTTGGCGGGTTTTCTAATAAGAATGATGGATTTGGCCATATCTTCAGAATAACGGTCTAACCATATTTGTGGATGATATCAAGTCAGTTGGGAACCCCTGGAACAGATAAATCCCGAGAAAACCACTCAAAATCGTCGAAAACGCGTCCGGCTGTCGAAACGATGCGAAATACCCTGCTGACCCGCAGAGGGGCGCGGGTCGGATTCAACCAACCCGCGCAGGCACGGGTCGGATGAGTCCGACCCGCGCATGCATGGGAAGTTTGGCTTTTTTGCTGAACTGTTTGGTGTTTTTCGGACTTTTTCGGGACTTGTATTTTCCATCGTTTTACGCATTTGATCGTCTTGTTGACTTGCACGCGTCGTATATGCGTATTTCGTCGTTTCGTTAACTTGTACACTTCCTCGTGCGGATCGCTTGACTGATGTGCACGTGTAGACGAATGCGCGCAAGCTGATTGACGTACACGAGCTGAGTGACGTGCGCGTGTTGACCAACGCGCACGAGCTTATTGACGCGCATGTGCAGATCGTTTGGCACGTTTGGATGTTTTGAGTTGATTGACATGCGAGAGCTGACTAACGTGCGCGTCCAGTCACTTTGAGTTGATTGACGCGCGCGAGCTGATCGTCGTGTACGCATCTGCCGACGCACGCGAGTTGACTGACGTACGCGCGTTGACTGTCGTGCGCGCATGCCACATGGAGGTGGTTGGTGAGCGCACAGGACGCTTGGTTTGAGATTCTGGTGGCTGACGAGCGTGTGGGCCACTTAGCGTTGGCCGTTCTGGTGGTTCGTCACCGCGTCATCAACGTTTCGTCGATTCGCTTCAAGCGCTTGTCGACGTCAGATAATCCTCTTTAACTCGGATAATCCTCTTCGACTTGGATAATGACGTTCATCGTTTTCTCTTTGTCCCGAGCTGTATTCGGGGACCTATAGGCAATTTTTGACGCCTACATGATATTGCTTCATTTCCTTCAATGATACAAAGGGAATCTATTTATAACACCTTCTAGCTAAATTTAATCGCAGAAATGATCTAATAACTTCCATTAGAAAGATCGCATACCGAATTCAGCCCAAAATCAACGTAAAAAACCGCAAAAAATACCAAATTTTTAATCCCTCTCGGCATTCTCTCTGATTAGCATAAGATCAAACACTTGATCTCCGTGAAATTAATTCTTTGAAAAATCTCACAAAATAAATAAAAATGGTTACCTATGAACGAATTGGCCGATCTTAGGGTGTTTTGGGCCGATCACGTGATTCTGGATCCTGAGAGCGAGTCGATAGGTTCTCCTAAGCCCTAGAAAATAAGCAGTTGCAAGCGTCACTCCCCATAGTACCATCTCTCCTCAACTCTCTTTTGATTTCAATCTCGATCTCGCGATACCTTCTGAATTTTGATCGATTTTCTTGAATATTCTCATTCTTTTTTCTTTCTTTCTAGACGATTCTTTGAATTTCTGAACACCTTTTGCTTGGAGAAGAAGGTGGCGGCCGAAGAGTGAGGAGAGAAATAGGACGACGGTTAATATGTAGTTGATGACGATTGATGAGGGCTAGACCCACATCGTCCGAATTTTTCAAGTTTGTGAATCATATTCGAATAATACATTCCTTTGTTTACAAATTTATTCACTATTATGGGCCTTCTCAGCTTTGGGCCTGCTCTTGAACGAATTTTTCTTTTCAGCAAAATTTTAACATCGTTATCTCTGTGTGTATTTCATTTTCCCTTTGTTATAACTTGGTTGGGCTTTATATGCAGATATGGGCTGCGAGCATCTCTTCCATGGATAATAGGTTAAATCGCCCACTGGCTCCGGTTTTTTGGGGGCCCTGTTTTTTGGGGCCCTAGGCGAAGGCCTCTCCTGCCTATGCCTAGGGCCGGCCCTGCGTGGTACTTGCCTCTGAATGTTACTAGCGTTAACAACGCGTCCAAGCTTTCCTTGCCGTGTTCTGAATCCATGTCATCGATCCTCCATTCTCTTCGGCTTCTACACGAAACATGTAAGCCGTGGAAATCTCCATCCATCCCTCTCTTTCTATGCCAATGGACTGAGGCAGAGGTGGCTGCAGGAAAGGAGTACCAAGAGAACGCAGAGAGAAATAAGAGGGTTTTCTAATCGTGCATATTAATTCGCGCCTATGTAAGGGTCAGCCCACGTAGAAGGTTATGGGCTTATGGGCTTGGGCCTCGACTGTAATTCAAGTCGCAACTGAGGATTTGCTGCACAAAGGTGTAATCATGGCCTCACTAACATGGGCTACGTGCACATAAGGCTTGGACTTTTAAATTCGCACTAGGATGGGAATGGTTTCTGTTGGACGAATTCCAGTTTGGTTTGAGCCCACGAGGGAAACACGAGCTTGCTTTTGTCCATGCCAGGAGCATCCAAAGGACCCATTAACACGAGCACTATGAATACGAACCTCAGACTAGCTAAGGTTTGATTATTAAAACATAGGTTAAGGTAAAGATATGGAAGAGATTATTGAATTGAAATTCAATAATTCACAATAATTATAGGAGACCTTAAAAAATTGTATAAGTTTGATTTGGGTCCTCTATTTCTAGTGCTGAAAAGACATGAACACAAACTGGAATATTACGAAATTAACTCATTTCAAGTTCAACCGCTTTCAGTTTACACTACCATTACCATTTACACAAAACACCCAACAAAAAATTGTTAAGCAAATAACAATATTTTCTAACAAAAAAATTTAATTAATAGAAATTAATTAGTTTAATTTCCGACGAAAACATATAATGGTATCGGAACACCCTAATGATATTTCAGGGGTGTTATAGGAGGAAGAAGAGGGAAAGTTTTTTTTTCCTCCTGTTTTCTTTCTAAAATTATTGTTTTCCCTATTATCAATAGTGACCTTATTTATTTCATTTATTGTGCAGCATGGAACATGCTAGCTCAGTCGTCCACATAATAGAGCGGTTCAAAAATATTTACTCTATTGAATATGGTACTACCTACTTTCGCTCAGAATAACAAGATGGAACTCATAACTTTTCATCTTCACATAGGGCTGTCCAAATGGGCTGGCCCGGCCCAAATTTGTATTTTTTTATTTTTTTTACTAAAATTTGATTAAAAAATTAGATTAATCTTATTATATTTATATAAGTATGTATTAGTATATACTTATATATTAGCATATAGCTATATATTATATGTAAGTATATATAACTATACATTAATGATCAAATCATATTATAATTATAAATAATATACATTAGAAATATATATATATAAGTATATACAAGTATATATTAGTGACAATGTACAATTAAAAATATGTAACTATACATTAATGATCATATCATACTATAGTTATATATAAAAATATAAAAAATATATATAATATATATATATAATTAAAAACCGGGCCAGGCTAGGTCCGGGTCGGGCTTCACCACCTCGGGGAGGACCCGGGCCCGGAGCTCTGCCAGCCCGGAATTTTCGAGCTTTAACCCGGCCCACGCTGGATTTGGACCCGACCGGGTCAGGCTGGGCGTCGGGCCGGCTCTGGGCCCAATGCTCATTTGGACGCCTCTATCTTCGCACAAACTAAAACAATCTCAAATTTTTATTATTCACTTGCGTAACATAACAGTACAAAATAAAATAGCATAAATGCACAATTGGTTTTTCCCCTTGTGTCAAAGTAAATGGTGGCAACCCTTTTCTTTTTTTGATAACAAAGGGTGACCAACTTAAACAAACATTAATGGATACATAATCCATCATAATTCATCATTAACACAACTTAAATTTAACTTAAAGTTATCATCACCAATTCTCCATCCTGAACCTCTCTTGAACAGAGGAGATATAACTCTCAGCTCTCTTATCCACCTCATTCTCCTTCTCTTCAATGTAAGCCTCAGGCTTAGGTACTGTCGAAGGAGGTAGAGGTGAAGGGGAAGAATTTCTGTTGCTGAGATGATGCACAGAGGGCTTCGATGATCGGACAACCATGGCCAGCTTCCCTCTGATGCCTCTCCTCCATCGGTTCGCCTCCATTACCAATGATCTCTTCTTGAAGATAAGTTCGATCAGATGATGCAGATGTTGGTAATAGAGAACTACCTTGCTTATAAATAGTAGATATATAAGTGTAGTTTTTAGTGAAGAGCATATTGTGTTTTTTTATGTATCTGATGCATCTGTTAAGATTGAGAATCTTGAATTCACTTTAGGCAAATGTGATATGTTCTGTTCTAGTATGGTCCCTGTGGTCCTTTTCATGGTATGTTGAGCATCTCATACAAGATTATATAAGATGAAAGGATAAGCTAGAGAACGCGACGTACATATGAAGAGAAAAGGAGATAAGATGCAAGGTTAGATCTAAATCCGGCCCATACTATTAGTATAGATTGTTTATTAGCTTTAATCCTTTGGTGAGTTATCTCTCATTATCTATATTTGTGATGTTGGGTATTGTCGTACTAATGAATTGTAGAGAGATGTTATGATGTTAATACTTGTTGCAAGCGGAACTCTTTATAGATTTTATACACACTGTTGAAGCCAATTTTAGATTATATCATGATGAGGCCAAGGCACAACAATGCAGAATGACCGATTTTTTGAATGACGATTAATCTAACCTAACGTATTGGTTTAGCCTATTAACTGCAGCAAACTAAACAGTTAAATCATGTGGAATGATTAAAAAGGTCATATGCTTAGCTTGTTTAATGTTCTATACAAGTAATTAAAAAAAAAACAAATATGAATTGGGCCTAAACGAAAAGGCCCTATATCATTGCTGCCAAATAATCATCGAGCAAAGGTAATTAAGGAAGAGATTGAGATACGTGAGATGGGAAGTTGTCAAGCAGATGAGGTAAGAGAATTTAGAGAATAAATCAAATTTGTATTGGATATTATCTCCTTGCTCTTAACAAATTTGGTTCAGTTAAGATATAGTTGTGCCAATTAAGATAAATCTATATAAGTTCCGAATAATCATTAGCAAAAAAAAAAAAGCTGCAGAAAAGAAAAAAAGAACCACGCTCGGAAAAATATACATCCTCAACACCGAAATTCCCTACCCAATAAAATATCTCCATCAGACCAAGCCAAGGTATTACCTTTCTGCCATCTCTCACAAAAAAAGGGAAAATGCAAAGAACCCCCTCTAAAAAGTCCTCTTCAAAAAGAAAAGACCTACAACTCTCCTCAACAATTGATAAATGCCCATGCAACTCAAAAGAAGCCATCAACCCAAGTCATTGCACTCAGCCGAGACACCGTCCGTAACCTGAGCCACGGTACTCACCCAAGGCACCATCCCCAAACCGAGTCACCGTACTCACTCGAGGCACTGTGCTCAACCCCCGAGGCACCGTGCTCATCTTGAGACATCGTCCTCACCCCGAGCCACCATACTCACCCGAGACGTTGTCCTCACCCGACCTACCGTGCTCAACTCCGATGTACCGTCCTGACCCAACATCTGTATTCCTTTTCATAGTTTTTATTTGAAAGCAATGTGAACAAAGAACTTGTGTTTGTAAATTAGACTATTAGATGGTGTATAAGGCAGATAAACAAAAGTACATTTATACACAAATTCTAGAGATTGACAAGGATTTTTGCATGAAGCTACGTAGTATTATGATGCAAATCTGATTGAATAAATAATATTAAAAAAGAGAAGAGGATTATTGCAAGAGGTTATGCAATCTGATTGAATAAATAATATTCAAAAAGAGAAGAGGACTATTGCATGAGGTTATGCCGTATGATGTAGATCCATGTTCAAGACTTTGAAACAAATGAAAAAGGGATTCACAACAAGCAATAATAATAATAATAATAAGAAAAAAGCAAAAGGAAAAAACAATGAAAGCAACTCGTGTTGGGGATTCGTTCTATCGATAACCTGTCAAATGAACCCTCTCGCGGAACGTGCCATTCGGATCTTGTGTTGAAAGAAGGCAAGAAAAAATCACAATAAATAAAAGAAAACTTTGCAAGGAAAAAAATAGAAGAGAGAACACTAAAATTTTAACGAGGTTCAACAACTTGCCTACGTTCTCAGGAACCACACAATAAATTTCCTTTGAATATTAAAGAAGATTACAAAGCTTGTAAGAGATGATCTCAAACGCCTGGAGATCAGTCAAAAATAACTCTCTTTTTAATTCTCAAGGCACGAGATTTTTCTCTGAAAAATCGCCGCTCAAGGCGCTGCAAAAATCGCCGCAAAAAAATCGCTACAGGAATCGCTCTACAAAAAGTCGCGTTTAAGTGGCGGCCATGGTTCCCTATTTATAGGGAAACCCTAGGTCAAAATTGATTAGGAATCTATTTTTTCTGAGTTTGCCTGACTGCAAAGCTCGCCTGTATGACTTATGTTCGCCTGAACATAGTCAAGCTCGCCTGAACTGCTTCGCCTGCACTTGGAGCTCGCCTGCACTTGGAGCTCGCTTGCACTTGGAGTTCGCCTGAATCTCCAATGCTCGCCTGATCTTCCAATTCGTCTGAACTTCCAAAGCTCACCTGAACATCCAAGTTCACCTAAACTTCCAAAGCTCGCCTAAACTATCAAGTTCGTCTGATTTCTTAACTTAGAGAAATCTTTACTTTGCATGCTTGTTCTAAGGTTTGAGTCTTCACCCGAAACCAACAATCTCCCACTTGGAGACCAAACCTCCGTCAACAAGCTCTCTTTAACTTAGCAAGCACCTTCTCCTACCCAGAGAATCTCTTTCTTCAATTTAATATCTTTCTCATAGTGTGGTTCCGCCCTCATCTTCTACACATGAAGGCCAACTGAATTTGCACACAAATCCAGTTTCTGAATGGTCACTGTCTTTGTCAACATATATGTAGGATTTTGGCTCTCCAAAATCTTCTCTAATAGTAACTTTCCATCATCTATCAGCGAGCGTATGAAATGGTAACGTACGCCAATGTGCTTTGTTCTGGCATGATATACTAGGTTGGCAAGGTGTATAGCACTCTGGCTATCACAATAAAGAACTTCGTTCCTCCGCTTTAGACCCAACTCTACTAGACATCCGGTTAACCAAATCATCTCCTTGATAGTTTCAGTTACTGCGACAAACTTTGCCTCAGTCGTGGATAATGTTACTATCTTCTGTAAACATGAGACCAACCTCACTGCTGTCAACCCTAAGGTATAAACATACCCTGTCGTACTTCGCCTCGTATCATGATCACCAACGAAATCCGCATTCACGTATCCCTGCAGTACCAATTCTTTTTCCAAAACACAGTGACATATCCGTAGTCCCTCTCGCGTAGCGCAATATCCACTTCACTACCTCCCAATACTGCTTCCTTAGGTTTCTTGCAAACCTGCTCATAACTCTCACTGCATGGGCAATATCCAGTGTCGTGCAAACTATTATGCACATAAGACTACCATTGTACCACTGTCTTAGAGCCTGTTTCTAACCGTACAAGCTCTTCTTGAGCCTGCAAACCATCTCTTCATTTCCTTCTTCAATGAAGCCAACAGATTGTTTTATGTAGATTTCTTCATCCAAGTCATCATGAAGAAAGACAGTCTTTACATCCAGCTTCTCAAGGTAGAGATTTTCAGCAGCTACTAAGCTTAACATCATTCTGATGGTTGTAAGCTTCATAACGGGAGAAATTATCTCTATATTATCCACTCCTTCCCACTGTTGGAATCCTTTCACAACTAATCTGATATTGTATCTCTTGCTTTCATCACTCTCCTGCTTGACTAGGTAAACACACTTGTTATATAAGGCTTTCTTTTGTGCAGGTAGTTAGGCTAACTTCTATATATGTCTCATTCGAATGGAAAGAATCCATCTCTTTTTGTATCACATGCTCCCACTACTGAGATTCATTCACTTGCATAGCCTCCTCATAGCACTTCGGTTCTCCGCTATCTGTCAAAGGTAAATAATCTAGTGATGAGAGATATCTGGGATTCGGTTTGGGTACCCTGGATGAACTCCTAAGCTCCTCGCCCTGTGTAGTCGTCTCTACACCAGAAGTCTCCTCTGTTCTTCGGTCAGAACTGATATTATCTCCTCCATTTAGAAGTGAAAGCACCTTAGAAGGGGGGGGGGGTGAATAGGGTGAATGCTAATCTACTCCGATATTAATGCCAATTAAAACTAATTAATAATATCCTAGCAATTATGATATTCCACAAGATATATAAGCAAGGATATGCAATATAAACAAGGGCGATATAAACATGCAACAATGACAATATGAAAATATACAAGAATAAATGTGCCCAAGCCAAACTCAAACACAAGAAAATAATCACGGAGTTCGGTCCTTCTGACCTACGTCTCCGTTCCCCACTCCCGGGGACAATCCACTACATAACCGGGATTTTGACGCTCACCTGAAAAACATTTACACCTCCGCACTCGGTTTTCTAGCTCACCAAAAACTTTATAACTCACACTTGTAACTACACAAATACCACCTCAAGTGTTGGCCTCTAACGTGTCATGTTCCTCAAGTGTTCGGAATTATAACCTACATCTAGGCTTTACCACCGACCCCACTCCTCTTGGAACCGACAACGTCTCTCACCTTACACTCCTCTTGGTGTACTTGTGTAATACAATGTGATCTCACAAATAAAGCTTAATTACAAATAGTTTGTTCTCTAAACAAGGATGAGAACTCAATTAAGCCCAACTCAATGTTACTATCTCATAACCCTAAATATACTATGTATGAAAATACTAAAAGCTCAAGTGGATGTGTGTTACAAAGAGAAAATCAAATATAAACTCAATGTAAAATCTAGCTTATGGAAATTATAATCAAAATAATAAATAACTAGAACTGAGTTTAAGGAAACCTCTCTATGATGACAAGAGAGAGAGAGAGAGAGAGAGAGAGAGAGAGAGAGAGAGAGAGAGAGA
>BQKN01064186.1:0-16700 GCA_022839385.1 Asparagus kiusianus
ATATATATATATATATATATGAAAACCGTGATTCTTACAGCCAGTAGGTGGGCTCCACAAGATAGGTTAACTTTACACTATAGTTTGCTATTAGTAATAATGTTGGTAATGCTATTACCTTTCCTCTTTATCTTATTATTCACGTTTTTTTTATGTAAGTCCTCTTTTGCTAATCACTCAATTGGCTATATTTAGTTTTTTATAATATCAAAGGTTAGAATATTCTTTTTTATTTAAAAAGTGTTGACATGATTTTCTTAAAAAATATATACACATAAAAGCAATAATATATACTTCAATTCAACTCAAACATTAGCTTGAAGTCATTTAGAGTGGGTTATTTCTACGCTAGAATGGTGATATAGTGATTACACATTCCAAAAGTCAAAGAAAAATTTTCTACAAAGGAAAAGTAATTTCTACAAAGGAAAAGACCTAAACATTCTGGTGATTAATTGACCCATAAATAGGGGAAATAATAATTAAAATAAAAGTATATTTAAATTAAATCTAACAAGGCACTTCACAAAATGAAGCATGAAATGGATTCAAGAAATTATTAAAAAAGAATTAAAGAAGCTAATTTAAAAATATATGAGATTGAGGGATAGAGGGAGAGAAGACCTCATCGACATGAATTCTATTTCTCTCCGAATGTGATAGCAAATTTGGTAGAGAATGAGCGAGGAGAAAAGTGAACAGAATAGGTAACAAAGTGGGTGTGCTTATATAATTAGGTTATTAAGATATTTATCCTAAAATCATAAATACATACATATTAGGCCCTAACATCTTTGTAATTATCATTTACAACAATATTACTATTTAGTATTAAATCAAATTTATTATATATGATTATATGACACTTTTTAATAAATTATTATATATATATATATATATATATATATATATATATATATATATATATTATATATATATATATATATATAGCCAGAAAGCCTTTGACACCTTGAAGGCTAAGTTGACTACGGCGCCAGTTCTTACTATTCCGAACAGTGATAGGACATTTGTTGTATACATGGATGCGTCATTAGCAGGTTTAGGAGGTGTTCTGATGCAAACTCAGAGGGTAGTAGCATATATCTCATGACAGTTGAGGGTGCATGAGCAAAACTACCTCACTCATGATTTGGAGTTAGCAACGGTATTCACGCTGAAGGCGTGGAGACACTATTTGTATGGAGTTCAGTTCGAGCTATTCACAGACCACCAGAGTCTAAAGTACCTTTTCTCCCAAAAGGAACTTAACCAGAGACAGCGGCGATGGATTGAGTTAATCAAGAACTATGAATTCGCGATACAGTATCATCCAGGGAAGGCGAACGTCGTAGCAGATGCTTTGAGTAGGAAGCGTCAACATCAGGTTGCGGCTTTGAGGTGCTCGTTGTATCGAGATCTTCTCACTCTTAGCCAGTTCGATTTTAGGCCAGCTATTAGCGGGACCAGCACATACTTGGGAGCTATATCAGTGCAGCCATCTTGGAGGGACAGAGTAGTCAGAGCTCAGTTAGAGGACTCTTGGATTCGAATCCGAAAGGAGGAAATTTTCAAAGAGCCCAAGGACGATTGGACCATTGGAGCAGATGGGGGCCTTCGAATGAAGGGTCGATTGGTTGTGCTAGCTAGTGTAGAGCTGAAGAGGGAGTTGTTTGATGAAGCACATCGTACCCGATATGCAGTGCATCCAAGAACCACTAAGATGTACAAGGACTTGAGGAGACACTTTTGGTAGAGTGGTATGCGTAGAGATATTGCAGATTATGTACCTAAGTGTTTTACCTATCAGCAAGTGAAGGTAGAATACCAAAGACCAACAGGGACACTTTAGTCCCTACCCATTCTAGAGTGAAAGTGGGCGGACATTTCTATAGACTTCATTGTAGGGTTGCTGAAGTCAAAGAAGGGGAACGACTCAGTTTGGCTAATAGTGGATCGGTTGACGAAGTCGGCATATTTTATTCTAATAAGGACTACTTATACCACCGAGGCATATGCGAAGATATTTATCTGGTAGATAGTTCGACTTCACAGAGTTCCAAACACGATTGTGTCAGATCGAGTCTTAGTTTTCACCTCGCACTTTTGGAGAAAATTCCAGGATTCATTTGGTAGCAGGTTATTGCACAGTCGTGTTTTCCACCCTCGGACAGACAGTCAGACAGAGAGAGTAAACCAGGTGTTGGAGGACATACTGCGGGCTTATATCATTAATTTCCAAGGTAGTTGGGAGGATCATATTCCATTGATAGAGTTCGCTTATAACAATAGTTATCAAGCGACGATTGGTATGGCTCCGTATGAGGTATTATACGGGAGGCCCTTTAGATCCTCTATATGTTGGACAGAGCCAGAGGATAGCTTGTTGCTTGGACCAGAGCTTGTGAGGCAGACTACCGAAAAGGTAATATTTATTAGGGAGCGTATTCTAGCTGCTCAGAGTCGGCAGAAGAGCTATGCAGATCATAGACGATAATCTTTAGAGTTTCAGGTGGGAGATTATGTCATGCTAAAGGTATCGCTGATGAAGGGCGTGTAGTGATTTGGTAGACGGGGAAAGCTTGCCCCGAGATACATTAGCCCTTTCCAGATTGTGGAGCGTATTAGGGCTGTTTCGTATAGTCTAGACCTTCCAGCATCGATGTCTGGTGTGCACGACGTATTTCACATTTCTATGCTCAAGAAGCACTTACATGATGAGGAGAGACAGCGAGTATTGGATGCTCCAGAGATTGAGCTTCAGGACAATTATACTATGATTGAGATACCAGTTTGTATACTTTCTAGAGAAGACAAGAAACTTAGAAACAAGATAATTCATTTGGTGAAAGTTCAATGGAACCGGAGAGAATCTGAGGAGATTTCTTGGGAGCACGGGGAGGATATGCTTCGCGACTACCCACACTTGTTTGAGCAGGTAGATCGTTTGGATTTATGTTTTCTTATGTTTTATGATGATTTTGGATAGTCATATTTATCTTTAACACTAGGATGGAGGTATTGTCACTTAATCCTTAATCATTTGGAATACATGGTATATATATGAGGGGTTCCTTGTTTGGATTTTTTACCGGATGTACTAATTCCATTTAGTTAGGGATTAAGGCGTGAATATTTGCATTCTAGGTTGTTAACTTTAGATATTACTATGTTCATATCTAGAAATTAATGCTATGAGATGTGTATGTGGGAATTTAATTACTCCCGACGTGCTTTTCTCGTATTATTAATTTTTAAGATTCTATTTCAGAATTTCGAGGATGAAATTCTTTTAAGGGGGAAAGAGTGTAAAACCCCGTAAAATACAATGAATGAGTTTTTATTTTGAAATATATGCTTA
Source organism: Asparagus kiusianus (assembly GCA_022839385.1). Classification (NCBI taxonomy): domain Eukaryota; kingdom Viridiplantae; phylum Streptophyta; class Magnoliopsida; order Asparagales; family Asparagaceae; genus Asparagus; species Asparagus kiusianus. Next base: position 3,359 of record BQKN01064186.1, read on the forward strand.
TATCATAGATGAATGTGATAGCAAGTGTTTGGGGATCAAACAAGTTTATTTATGTGAGAGAGAACAAGTGTAAGGCCAACACATAAACAAACATGCACAAACAGGATTTTTCCTGTCCGGTCGACCGTGGCGGTCTACCGTGACGGTCGACCGCGCATCGGCCAGATAGTTTTTCCCAGTTCGGGTTGTATTGGGTTTTGGGTCAGGTTTTTGGGTTCATATATATATTATTATATCCGGGAGACCCTCTTCTTCATCAGTCCAAAGCCTAGCAGCCTCCCCCTCCCCTCTTGCAAACCCTAACCCCTTCTTCTTGGTGTTTTCGATGGATTTTGGGAGTTTGAGCGAGATCCGGCGGTTTGCAGCGAAGGAGGACTTGTTACAGCGTTGTTTAGTTGTTCATCACCCCTCAGGCGAGTATCATCTCGCCCAATCCTACACCTATGTTGTTTGTTGAAAAATTGCAATAAGGAGAGTAAAAGGAATTTGATTTGATATTCTTTCAATCTCGATTACAACTTGATTACAAAAGAGAGGAGAACGGATTTGATTCTCCCCTTTGTTTAAAACTGGGTTCTTCTCAGTAGCGATGGAGTGCCTCCTTCGATTGCTTGCGTCGAATTTGCTCTCCGTTGATGATATGACTGTCTCTTATCTCGTGGGAACAATGAACTTCTGTGGAAAGTTTGATAAATAACTCTAAATGAGTTTTAAGAACTCCGAATGAGTTAGAACTCTATGACCAAAGTTGTTAGAACCAAAAATTCGGTTAATTGCCAAGCTGAATTTCTGTTGCTGAAGGATTCTCTCAGATTTGATCCTCTGGATCTGAACCAAATCCTCTCTTTCGAAGAATTCGCCTCTGCTGCCAACTCTTCTATGGTTTTTGAACTGAAAATCTTCAACCCCTTATGGTTTTGATCCTCAGAATCCAACCCCTGAAAATCTAACCCTTTCTTCGTTGGGTTTGTTGAGTTTTTATAGGGGGATAAGAGGCTATAACTGCCCTCTAAATCCACTCCTAAGTGGGCGTGATTTTCTCAGATCGTAGGGAAAACAGTTCTAAAACCGTTCGACTCATATTTGAATAAGTCAAACGCCCAACCTAGCATTCAGGACCCTAACCTCGTGTCTTAGGATTGAGACGCGAGGTTGGGTGTTGACTGAACATCCAGAACGTGAGGGTCGCTCGCGTTTCACTTGTTGTGACTTAGAAACACGGGGGTCGCCTGCATTTCTAGAATTGTAACGTGAATGTGAATTCCACGTTTTTAGAAGAAGTTAGTTGACTTGTAACTTCTTCTGAAAGGCGTTGCAAGGATCGTCGTTCAGTAATCCTCGTTTTAGCTGTTGTGGGATGTGAAAGTCGTCAGATTGTAACTTCCACTATAGATAGTGAAGACTGCTGAATAGAGTTTTCATCAGTTGTCGGAAGTGTCGTCGAATTGTAACTCTTCTCATTTTATGTGAAAAGTCTTCCATTTGCAGCTTTCATTTGTAGGCATGAAAGCTATCTGATTGTAGCTCTCATTAGTGGAGTTTGGTGGGAATCAGTGAATATTTGCCCACAGCTCTCTACCAAGTAACTCACCAACTAAGTCCAACCTTTTATTTCTGAAATCATTACACTGCTCATCAGCATCTCTAATAGTTGCTAATATAATATTAGTCATGTTGTTGTCACAGCCATCAAGATCAATCATCTCAAACATGAGGCCGTGTTTGCAGCGATTGTAAAAGCAGTGGATGCAATGATTTAGAAATTTCTTGTGTTTTGATTGTAAGGATGAATTTTGCTTCTTGATTTGAAGGAACCATTGCCTTGTAATCTCTTCTTAGTCCCGTGGGGATCAGCTATCCATTGTGATTTTTAGACAGCCTACAGAACCCCCTCCAAAGTTTTCGAAAGTTCGCGGTTGACTAGGACGAATTTTCGGAGTACTTTGAATCCCAAAATTTAGTGGATTGATTGTTCACTCCGTCTGATTTGACGACATCACGAAACTGGTTGTCGAAATGTTGAAATGTTGCTTCCTCGAACCAAACAAAATAGCTTTTGAGCCTTGATGATAATGAAGAGTGAGGTACGCTCCAAATTGAGTCTGATGGTTTTAGAATTGCTAACTGTAATCTGCCTGCACCCATCTGATAGACTCCCCAGCGGAGTCAGCTGTTTCTTCTCTATTTTGGTCACCTTGATGACTGACCCCTTCTTTTTTTTATTTGAGGCCGCGTCGTATCTCCTGTTGATCATCATGCGTGGGTGAACTCAGCGTTTGTGAGTTTGAACGCGTAGCTGAGCCTCGCGTTTGGAATTTCAACCAACTCGAATGCTAGGATCGAGTTTGGGCAGGATTCTGGCCTCGAATCCCATCCGTTACGATTTGACAGCTTACAGCTGTCTATAAATAGATCGCTAGAGGTCAAATCAAGAGTCATTCGACTCTTCTTGAAACTTTAACGAAAATTTTTGTTCTCATCTCCGGCGAGCACTGTTCCTCTTCTCCTCCAGCAAAAATCCATGGCACCCAGGAAGAAGACAGTCTCCTGTCCTTCCAAGTCCGGCGCCGCTGCGGCTCAGGGGTTTAAACTCCGTGTACGTGTAAATTTCTGATTTTTCCGGGAAAGGGGAGGGATTTTGTTTGTATTTATAAGAAAGCTTATTACAAACTAAATCAATCTGAATTACAACAGAAGCAGAGGGAATGCCCTCTTTGTTTATATTTGTGGGGACTTTACGGTAGCTACAGGATGCTTCGCCCGGTGCTCGCGCCGGGTCTGCTTCCCTTGGACGGTTCGACCGAGGTTGTTGGAAAGCTTCAGTACTCAGTAGAAGCTCTGGGTGAAAGAGTTCGAATCCTCTAGTTCGCCGGCGATCGGAGCTCGGAGCTTGGAGATTTTCCGATTCTCTACGATTGTTCGATCTTCTGATTCTCTCCTTTTTTTTTCTTTTTCTGCTGCAAGGAGCCTTTTTTAAGTGGGAGGGGGACCGTTTTGGCTGTCCCTTGAACCATGGGATGTGACCATACACTGTTCAAGGACATCCTATTGTCCCCTGTACAACAAACGGTTGTCTTTTGGGGTTACATGTCGTGTCACGTCGTGTAGGAGCGGGAAAGTTCTTCCTCGCACTCGTGACGGCGACTGCCAGACACTTGAGTGGACCTGGACAGCTCGTCGAACGCTGGTGGCTCTAACCTTTTGCTTGGAACGCGGTACACTGCATTTATGTGGACGCAGACGGCTCTGGCAACCGTCCGCTCACTTGTGCGGCGAGGTAACGAGTGACCATCCGGCGGTCCTGAGGTGCTGTACCCTTCCTCCCTTCACCCTATGTCTGAATAGGAGCGGGAGAATGGACGTTGCGTGCCTGAGCAAGCTCTGGATAGCTTTCGACGCGTCATGGCTTCGGCCTCCCATTCTGACGGGTGAGGCGACCTGCATTTATGAGTCTACAGGCCGGTTCGGCGCCCGTCTCGTTCGCTTGAATTACGGACTACCATCTGACGAACTTGGGGCACTGTGCCTCCTTACCTTGCATCGTGGGAGGCAGAGAAGGCTTGTCCCTGGAAACCTGGCTTTCGGCTTACGTAGGCGGACGTGGCTTCCTGTAAGTGGCTTCGGCACACGAGGGCGGATTTGAGTATCTTCCTTGCGGGCGGATTCATGCGATTTGGAGTATGCGGCCAACGTGGGGTAGTCGCGTGCCAGCGAATCCGCTTAGTGGCCTAAGAGGGGGTGGTCCTGTTCTGTGGGCGAATTCGTTCACTTAATCCGCCGCGGTAATTTTCACCGTCTACAAGACCCCCTTCAAAGTTTTCAGACCAAAACCGACTTACGTGTGGTCTGGAATACTTTGAATAAAGACGTTTCGGACCAGGTGCATTAGGATTTTTAGCAAACCCTCAGCTATCAACGGGTTTGATCTGTCTTTACCGATTACCGTTTGAATCGGGCTAGCCATACTATTCCCCTCAGTATGATAAGTTATCGAGTAGTTTCTCTTAGGCTTAGTGCTAAGATTTCTACTCTGACCCTTAGTCGCCTGGGGCGCGGGTGTAAACGAAATCACTTCGCCAGTTTCTAGATTTTGGGCAAATCGCCCTTTTCTTCAAAGGTGTGTGAGTCGCGCGGGCGAAATTAGGACTCGTTGGCGAAATTTTGAAAGATTTGCGGATTTTATTCAAGTTTTCGCTGTTGAGACCCTTTCTTTGGGCGAAATTAGGCCTAATGTGGGTAGGCCATGTGTTCACCTGCGGGTTTCGTGTCTTTCCAACTAAGGCGGTGTGGCCTTGTCATGATTTCACAACTCGACTCTGCTCAACGCGCCTCGTCTTGATCGTGGCCGTGGTTTTCGAATTCAACCGTTGGATGCAACCGTCGATGAGGGTGATCTGGGCCGTCGAATTTGATCGTGGCCACGTTTTCCCGTTCGAGGGCAGTCGTGACCACGTGGGCAATCTTCCTCTTTTTTAAACCCGCTGTTTTCCTCCTTTGGGATTCACCGTGCTCTTGAATCTTGAAAGAAACTTCTAAGACGAGAACTCCCGCCCCATCTTTCAATGGCTCCAAAAACTAGGAAGCGCAAAGTGAGAGGTGCAGGCCCTGGAGGTTACTCCGATCGTCTCTCCGTCGGCATGCCCGCCAGTGCCCCGGAGTCGCGCTCAGGTACGTCGATAAGTTTGTTGGCTGACCTCGTGTAGGTCCTAGGCGTCGAAGTTGGGGAGATGAGCGTTGCTCACTGTCCTGGAATCCCGCCGCTTTTCGGCAGTTTCCCCCTATTTGGGGCAAAGTTAGCCCTATCTGCCCTTAGGGGGGAGGGAGGCGACCTTTCTTTTTGATAGGCGATTCCGTCTGTCTCTGTTTGATGGGCGATTTTGCCCTTTTGGCGGATTTTGTCTTAATCGATTTTTTCTTTCTTACAGCGACTTTTTCTGATGAGGCCTTCCCGGAGGGTGTGGCCATTGGCCACGCCGGTGGTACGAACTACATGGCACCCCCGAGATTTCCCTCCTTGGCTCCATTACCCGTTTTCGCCACCGACAAGCCGGACGGCTTGATAAAGAGGGTCACGGATGGTCACCACCTGACGCTGCGCGAGTTGACGACCGACGCGGTATTGACGGATGATGCCAGGGCAGAGCTGCCGAAACCTAAATTCTTGTTCGGCGACGCCACGACCGACCCCTCTGCCTTGTTGCTCAAGGAGAGCATGTGGTTCCACACGGTAGAAGGGACTCACTACTACCACCCCAGTATGTCGAGGGGGTTCTCGATCGTTGAGCTACGATCCCTCGCGGTTCCTCGGACGATGAACTGGGAGCTGACCCCCACTCAAGACGGGGTCACCTGTGGCGTTTTCACGGGCTCTACTGCTGGATATGGAGTGGATGGCTCATGTAAGCACGTGACGGGTCTGCGTCCTGGCTTAATGTCCGCTGAACTGCCCGTGGGGGAGTCGATATCGGCGGCGGAGACCTTTCGTCATCGTTTCTTTCGAGTCGGAGGGAGTTTTCCACCAAAGGATTTCAGAGCTCCGGGGTGGGTCTATTCTGCACCCGGCAGTGACACTTGGTGGTCCAAGATCACTGACCGTGTTCTGGCTGAGAACGCCGATCTCAAGAACACGGAGTTGTACGCGGCCATCGAAGCCACGCGGCACGGCTTGCGGATCAATGCTTCTCAGTTCCACAGCATTCTGGAGCTGTATTGTGCGGAAAGCGGCACATTCTTCACCCCCAACGGTGAGCTTGGCATCACCTCTCATGAGATGCATGACGTGTCGGGTCTACCCCTGGGAGACTTTCCTTATGAGGAGTACGTCCCCGATCAAGCTGAGATCGATCAGCTGTTAAGCCATTCGCCCTCGGCGGTCGAGACTTTGTGGGAGCTACTCTGCCACTACCACATCTGCCTCAGCACCTTGGGGGCAGCAGATCATAAAGGGAAGAAGAAGGGGATCAGCCACAAGAACTGGGCTGATTATCTGTTCCCGGGGAACGACGTCAAGGGGCAGCCTGCCCTCCCATTAGGCGCATGCGACCAGTCTGAAGTGGAGGCGAGGATAGCCGCAGAAGGGGGCACCGTGACTCTCGATCGTGACGAGGGCGGATTTAAATCTGGTACGGTCCTTCACTCGTTCCATCATCAAGCGGAGTCACCAATCTCTGGGAAGGCGCTGCTTGCGGGGTACCTCATGTTATGGTTGAAGAGGTGCGTAATCCCCACTCACTCCTTCGAGGCTCTTCCCGTCGAGGTCGTGTACCCGGCGGCTTGCTTAGCTCACGGGAAGTCTTATTCCCTGGTATCGGCGACGATAGCGTGTATCCATCGGGGGCTCCGCACCCTAACGGCTCAGTTCTGCCGTGTGTCGACTGTTGATGAGGGAGAAGGAGAGGTCATCAGGACTCCCAACCCCAGGGTGGGGCTGCCGTATACCTATCTGATGGCGTGGTTTGTATACCACTGTGAGTGCTTGATGAGTGCTCCAGCGGCGCTCCAAGGTGATAAGTTTGTCCCGTTCGTCCAGCGCTTGGAGAAGTGCTCCTGGAAGTGCAAGGACATCCCTGATGCAAGGAAGATGCTCTCCCACTTTGGGAATTACAACTTTCGCTGTTCCTTCCCCTATTTCAGCGGGGGCGGATACGGAGAATCTCTCAGGGATGCGCCGACGGCGGACCACTACACAACCCTCCCTCGCGGCGCCTTTCGCTGGTTGGTAAGCATTCGGCCAGGGTATCACGTTCTGAGAACGGGCTCGTCGTGCTATCTCGAGCCGTACATCCCCTGCAGGTTCGCCCGCCAGTTTGGGTATGACCAATTGTACGTGGGCAACGTCAATCCCCAACTGCGGTTTGAAGGAGGGCTGGTGGATGGAGCTCGCGGATGGTTCTGGACTCACGCTGGCGGCACCGATGCTCGCTTTGAGTTACCCTCAAAGGATCGCGACTTGCACCATACGTTCTCGTATTGCCGATGGTATCAGGGCGCCAGCGCCGATCCTACCGACTTCCGGTTCCAGAGTTCGTGCCTGGCGGGGCACAGACGTCACCCAAGAGGAGCTCCTCGACCTTCGAGGCGAAGGGGCCGTGCAACGGCTAGGGAGCTGTTCATGGAGGACCCTGCAGGAGATTCTGAGGGTGAGGGTGTGGGTCTAGACGAACCCGAAGCACCCGAAACACGAGCTCCTCCTCCCAGTCTTCCTTTAGATTCCCAAGGCGAGCGGAGGGAGCCCGTTGAGTTGACCCGGGTGAGTGAGCGTCTGGAGCAAGCCCGAAGTGCGATTGCTGGGCGTATGGGGGCACCTCTCCTATCTCCGAGTAGTTCACTGCTCTCGAAACGGCAGCGAGAAGCGGCGGAGAGCTCTAGAGTGGAAGTGGCCAAGAGGGCCCGTGGCGAGGAGACTACGGTGACCACTGGAGCGGCGGCTGGTCGGGCAGGTACTGTCTCTGGGGCGGAAATTGCTCAATCTGCTCCTTCTGCTGCGCCGCAGGTGGCTCCGGCGATTTCGAAGGATACGCTTCCTTCATCGGGTGTGGAGCCACAGGCGGGGGCCTCAATGACCCCTGCACCTGTACCGAGAGGTAATCTTTCGATATGATGTCCTCGTGTACGAAGTTAGATTCATATTTTCTGACTGTTCATATCAAATTCGTGCAGTTGAGCAAGTGATCCCTATCCCTTCTGATGAAGAGGAGGGGAGTGGAGATGAAAGAGAACCAGGGGGTTCAGGTAAGCATGAGTTTCATTGTTGTCGACCCTTTTAGGCCAAGGGGATACTAATTGTTATCATTTTCTTTGTATCCGCAGTTGGCCCCTCCCATGAAAGTGCTGGCAAGGAGGATCCTCCCTCTTGGGAGGGTCCTTCTGGCGAATCTGAGACGGATGACAACGCCTCCATTCACGAGGCGCTATCAAGCGAGGACGAGGTGGCGGTCCCTGCAAATCGACAAGGGGGAACCCCCACTTCCGAGGGGACACCGGTCGGGGGTGAGCGCTCAGCGCGAGAGTCTCCTGCTCAAGGGGGAACTCCCGTTGGACTAACGGTCAGCTCCTTACCTGTGGTGACTTGCGACTCCGCCACTGCCATTCTGGCGGCGCCAGTGATTGTTCCGGCTCCGGCAGCGCCAGTCGCCACTTCTGCGATCGTGACCACCGGTGCTCCGATCGTGGCTTCATCCTCTGTCGAAGATGTCGCTCTCTCTCCTATGGAATGCTGGCGAAAGAGGCAGGTGGAGCGAACTGTGGCCAATTTTGAAGACACTCTGGCTCACTGCACTCGGCAGGTCTTGGAGGGGAATTGTCCCTTCGAAGAATTCAAGGAAGTCCTTGAGGACGATGCGTCCTTCTTGCGTAAGAGGCTTGGCATCACCGCGGCGAGACCCTACTTTCAGCGCCTGAACGCAGTGGAGGTGGCGGTTCAGCAGCTGCTCACTCTTCGTGCGGAGAGTTCCAACCTCTTTGATCTCGCCTCTCACGAAGTTCGAGTAACCCTGGCAGATCAGGATCGCCGCCTGAACGAGAATCTAACGCTGGAGTTAAAGTTATCAGCGGAGCTGGAGCAGGCCCAGGCCGAGGACGCGCGGGTGGCTCGCGAGCAAGAGACGGTTGATAGCCGGTTCTCCCGACTTTCCTTTAAAGTGGAGAGGCTGAAACGGGTCATAGCTGACGCACAGGCTTCTCTGGCTGTTCAAGGGGAGGCCCTTGATCAGGTGGCAAAGGAGTTGGAGGGCGTTGAGTCCCGTCGGCAGTTGACTACTGACTCGGTTGGGGAGAAGGCTCGAGCCCTCAAGGAAGTCCAGGTGGCCATTCAAGACTTGGTCTCGTGCACTGAGGAAGAGATTCACCGAGAGGTCTTACGGAGGCTTGAACTCCGTCATGCTGCAAAAGTTCGCGAGGCAGAACGGCAGTTGAAATCCTTGTAATTCGCCTTTTAATTTTTTCGTTGTAATAGGACTCCTTTTCCTTGAATGAAATCACCCTTTTGTTTCTGGCGATTATGGCTTGTGTGCATACTATATTTAGTATAGACTAATTGATGTCAATGTTTGAGGGAAATTTCCCTTGGCGGATTCCAGCTACAGACCCGTTTCGCCTGCTGGCGAATCTTGCAAATTGATGAACTCGCAGTTGCTCCGTTAACGGCGATTCTAGATACAGGTGGACTCTGTTTTTAGCTGGTCGTGTGTCTGCCCACGTGCATGTCAGTTACGGAGGCGTGGGTGCGCCGTCTTGCCTTAATTGTAGCAGTGCGATGGGTCTCTTCGTCCTCCACGCCCGATCTGGGCCGTTGATTAGAGATCATGCTCCGAAACTGCCGAATCTCAATCATTCATATAGGATGCGGGATATTCGGCTTCTCCCTCAACTGTTCGGGACTGAAGGGTCCAATCGAACTGCATATAACCGTCTAGGGTCGGGGTATTTTAGTACCTTTTCCCTTCGTCAAGAAAAGCCAAGGCTTTCTCATCGTTCCTCTCAGAAGAGATCCTGATCACCTTGTGTCTCCCAGATGGCACCGAAGACGAAGAGGGTTACTTCCAAGAGGAGGAAGGAGGCGTCTCCCTCGGGTGCGGTCAGGACGGCCGCTGCCGAAGGTACGTTCCTAGTTTAAACCCTGTTTAGACATGGATAGGTATCTCTTGCTTAGATCCCCCCTCCATGCCCTCACTGTGCTTCTCAGCCCACGATGATGCACCGCTTCCTGAGGAGCATGAGGCGGAACCTATCTTGATATCCGATGACGAGCCCGAGAGCCCGGAGGCTCCTCCTGCCCAAGGTTCCGCTCCGCAACCAGGAATGGAACCTTGTCTCGAGGTTCCCCTAATTGCGGCGCTCGCCCCTGGTCAAAAACCTACTCCCCCTGGCTCCTTGTCTTGGCAGGCCCGCGTCGAGGAGTTCGAGAACGCCGTGAGACAGGTAATTTCTCTTGTCGATCTCGGCTTGGGTAGTTTTGCCAGTTTTAAGCATCCCTCCTGGATCGTGCGGTAGACATTCGACGATCGGGCGAAAATCGGCTTTTCACCCGTTGTATGCGAGAACTTCGTCTTCTGGAGTCGCGTATGACAGGGCTATAGGCATTGCTGCGGGAGGGCCCGGACGTGGAGTCTTGTTTGGCTCATCTCCGACGTCTGGAGGCCCAGGAACAGGAGGTCCGCTCCAAAGAAATTGCTGACTCGGAATCCATCACTAATTTCTGGGCGAGCCAACAACAACAGTTGGGGGATCAAGTCGTTGACCTCAATCGCACCATGGCTCGTCTGAGAGCCGAATTGAGGCAGGCGGAGACGAGTTGGAAGGGGCTCCAATCCGATGTTGTCAAGGTCAGCAAGAAAGCTGAGGAGGAAACTCAACGTCTTCAAGCCTTGCGTGAGAAGGATGCCGCCGCCAGATCGAGCTTGGAGGATCGCATCAGGAAGGCGGCCGAGGACAAGGCTCGTGAGGACCACGCAAGGAAGGTGGCCTTGGTCAAAGAGGAGATCTCCACTTTCAGTGTGTTTGATTGAAATTTCCGTTATGTATTCATGCTTAAGACACTCTGTTTATTTGTCTTGCTTTTAAAACTATGCCATGACTCGTGAAGTCATGACTTGTTTAGATGTATTATCTTAAACACTGGGTGCATGTTTCGCTTCTTTGAACGTAATATTATGACTTTCGCGATTTGCAAAAACATAACTTTGTTCAAATGTACTGTTTAGAAGCATTTGACGCAGTTTGTGTTCTTCCCCATCGTGTTCCTTTTGGATATAACCCCTTTAATATTTCCCTGGCATGGCCATCAGTGATCTCAGGCTGCCTCCCTTGGGCGCAGACTCTGCTTGAGTATGGCTCTTCCCCAAGGATGACGAATTCGTTGGGAACGACGCACCAAACCGTCGGCGAGTTCGCTGTGAGGTAAATTTTGACTGCTGGCAAATCTGAATCATAGGCGAACCTCCAATGTTGGCGAGTTTGTACTACAGGCGAAATTCGGATGGTGGCGAGTTCGTCTAATCCGTCGAAGATCCAATCAGAAGGCGAAACTCGAGCCACGTGTCGGTTGGTGGACCCAAGTGCTTGCCAACCAAGACTCTTCAGGCGCATTAATGCTCATTTATTGGTGAAGCGACTGAACGTTCCGCCTCTCGCTCAATCCGATCAGTCGGTTTGGTGTCTCGAGAGTAGCCTTTATTGGCGTTGAGTTCGAAGCGTCGTAGGGCGCTCGGGCTGCTTGATGACTTGGGGCGATGAATCTCAGCCGTTGGATTTTTTTTTTGAATATATTTTCGCACCCGCCCTCCTCTAGCAGAGTTCTGACTGCCTCGAGCGAAATTTGCTAGAAAAGAAAAGAAAACCTCTCTCCTTCATGGCCTCCTCTTCCGATCATAGTGATGCCGAAGGTGTCGGCTCCTCCGCCACCGTCGTGAACGTTGGCGCTCCATCTGCTGCCCCGGTGAGCCCGGTCCAGGAATACCCTATTCCGGACCCTGTGGCTCACCCCGCTTTCGTGCCGCTCAAAGAGTTAGTGGATCTGGTGCATGGGTGCGCCCTCTCTGTCAGCATGGGCGGTGAGCGATACTACGATTCGCTCCCCCTTGTAGAGAGGCGTCTGGAGGCGGTCCACCGTGCGGGCGATGACTCGCTCACGCAGCGATGTGAGCGAGAGCTTGAGCTCGTGGAGGGGTGGATGTACCGCCTCGAGGAACTGGCTCATGGAGATCTTTCCAATGAGTCGTCGCCTCCCCCACTGCACTTCCTGCTAGGGCGCAATGAGCGGGCGAAGCGTATCCAGGCGAAGGAGGCCGAGCTCAGACGCCTGAGAAAGCGGCACCAAACGGTAACGGACCGGATGGACGCTTACTTGGACCGGGCTTTCCACGAGGACGCCGGCACTCTTCGTGGCGAAGCGAAGCTGCAGGAGTGTTCGCGCGAGTTGGGGAGGCTCGGTGAGGCCGCGCGGGAGGCGGAAAGGGCACTGCAGCTTCTCCGCCAGGAGGAGGAGGATAGCAAGGCGGCCCTGGCCAGGCGGCAGCAGAGCGGAAGGAGAAGGCGAGGACCCGTCGTGCGGCGGAGCGGGCTGCGCTCAAAGCCAAGATCGGCTCCTTCAGCCTTCTGAAATTCCTATAATGCTTGCGCCGTTTAGGTCTTCCCCCCTCTTTTTTTTGTTGTTTTGTCAACTCAGTTGGTGCTCCAAGCACCACAACTTGAAAAACTTATGCTTGTAAACTTTGGCCCGTAATGGCCTTAAGCCTTTGCTTATTGTTGTTTCGTATGCATAGTTTCCTTTTCTTTTTGTTTGTGTTGTTCTGGTATTTGAGTTGAACTTGGTGAACTTCTGACTATTCTGTTCTGAACTTAGTCATTTCGGACTCTTGTTCTGCTCTCGGTTGCTCACAGCGTGTGATCGGGTTGATTCTGATTTCCACGTTGTAGCTCCAGTGGGATCGAGAGAGTAACGCTCGGCTTGCAGTAGAGAACAATCGTTCACTGCTGCGGTCGAGTGAAGGACTCAACTTCGACTTGCCACTCGGCAAGCTGTCGCTTGAGGAATTGGCAGAGTTGTCGTCTGCCGAACTGCTCTTGACAGTCGTCGTCGTCTGAATAGGTGGCGACAGATAACAATCGAATCGTCAGGGATGTATGAATATGACGTTTGATCGTTGTAGAGGCCCTCACGTGGTAGGCCGCTACCCATCAGTTACCCTAAGGGAATGTTAGGATAGCTGGAATAGGCCAAATAGTTCAGGGACGCAGGAGTGTGACTATTTGACAGAAGTAATAACACGTCGCGTGGTAGGCTATTACTTAGACTATGTTATTCGCTGGAATAACGGCGCCAACCATCAGAGGTGATCATTAACCTGATGGGGGTTTTGTCACGATGGGAGTGACTGTGGGGAACTTACCACTCTTATGGAGGGGATTGGTAAGTAGATCGTGTCAGAGGTTTAATGTTAACGTGACAGGGAATGTCGTGATTGGAACGACTTTGAGGACCCACCATCCTTTGGAAGAGGATTGGAGAGTTGATTTTGTCAGAGGTTTAATGTTAACATGACAGGGAATGTCGTGATGGGAACGACTTTGGGGACCCACCATCCTTTGGAAGAGGATTGGAGAGTAGATTTTGTCAGAGGTTTAATGTTAACATGACAGGGAATGTCGTGATTGGAACGACTTTGGGGATTCGCCATCTCGTTGGAGAGGATAGGCGAAATGAATGGGTTTGTCGTGGTATGAACGACTTTAGTGGATCCGCCATCTCATTGGATAAGATAGGCGAATTGGGGTTTGTCGTGGTTTGAACGACTTTGGTGGATCCGCCATCTCATTGGAGAAGATAGGCGAATTGGGTTTTGTC
>BQKN01064186.1:16710-31492 GCA_022839385.1 Asparagus kiusianus
GTGGATCCGCCATCTCATTGGAGAAGATAGGCGAATTGGGTTTTGTCGTGGTATGAATGACTTTAGTGGATCCGCCATCTCATTGGAGAAGATAGGCGAATTGGGTTGGTTCGTCGTGATATGAATGACTTTGGTGGATCCGCCATCTCATTGGATAAGATAGGCGAATTGGGTTCTGCCAGAGGCTTTCGCCAGAGCGGGTAGAGTAGGGATAGTTTAACCTCATATACCAGTTGGAGGGTTTGAGGACCAGTTTATACTCATGTACTCGTGGGAGTTGGTGAAGAAGAACTAAGGGTAGTACTTCTTCAAGTATTTGCCGTTGATAGGCATCATGATCTTGTCGCCGTTTGGCTTGACGAGGCGATAGGCGCCATTCGAATAGACTGTTTCTATTACGAATGGTCCTTCCCATTTGGACTGGAATTTACCTTTCTTCTTAGAGGTGAGAATCATTGGTCGGCGAACAGCTAATACTAGCTCTCCTTCCTTGAGGGCTCGGCGCTTGACTTTCTTGTCGAAAGCCTTAGCCATCCGCGCTTGGTAGAACTCAATGTGCTGTTGAGCTTCTAACCGTTTGTCGTCCAACGCCTCGAGCTCGGCGAGTCGTTGTCGGTGGTTGTCCTCCACCGTCATTCCCGTCGCCAGGGCGACGCGGAGGGAAGGTATCTGAATCTCTAATGGCAATACGGCCTCGCAGCCGTATACCAAAGAATAAGGCGTGTGTCCAGTCGGTGTGCGAACCGTTGTGCGATACGCCCACAAGCTTTCGCCAAGCTTCTCGTTCCAGTCGCGTTTGCTGGTTGAGGTCAACTTGGTCAAAATCTTGATGATCGTTTTGTTGAAGGCTTCGGCCAAGCCATTTGCTGATGGGTTGTAGGCCGTGGAAGAGAGGTTCTGCATTCGGAACTTGTCGCAGAATCTGGTGAATGCATGACTGACAAACTGGGTACCATTGTCATGAATGATACGTCGTGGCACGCCATACCGGTAAATGACGTGGTGTTTGATGAACTTAATCACGTCGTTGGTCTTGACTTCTCTCAAAGGGACCGCTTCGGTCCATTTAGAGAAGTAGTCGGTGATCGCGAGAATGAAGCGATGACCTCTCGCCGATGGCGGGGATATTGGTCCAACTATGTCCATCCCCCATGCCTCGAAAGGCCACGAAGCCTTTGTTGGGTGTAGGTCTTCAGGTGGCTGGTGCATGTAGTTGGCATGAATCTGGCATTCGTGGCAGCGCTTTGCGTAGGCGACGGCGTCTTGAACCATCCCAGGCCAGAAGTAACCAGTCCTTCGTAGGCGATCCCAAAGTTTGGGTCCGGGCTGGTGAGCTCCGCCGATGCCGTCGTGGGCCTCGCGTAGAGCCTTCTGTGCTTCTGCTTTCGAGAGATATCGAAGCAACAAACCGTCGTATGACCTTCGATACAACGTCTTGGTGGTCGAGTCGTAGTAGAATCTCGTAGCACGTCTCCGGACTGACTCTCGCTCCTTTGCATCCTCGGGCAATACGCCGTAAAGGACGTAATCGATGATCGGGAGGCGCCAGTCTTCAGCACTGGGCTGATCTAAGACTTGATGGGTGGCGTTTACTTCCGGAGCGTCTTTCAGCCGAAAGAGCTTCTTGCTCGCCACTGTGACCGATTGGATCGTTCCGAATGGTTGAGCCAAGTTGGCCGCCAAAGAAGCCAAGGCGTCCGCATGTGTGTTCTTGGAACGTAGCACATGCTCAATGTGGAAACTCTCAAATGATTCCACTAGCCGGGTGGCTGCCTCGTGGAGTGGGATCAGGTCTTCGTTCCTAACCTCATATTCGCCTGTCATCTGTTTGACGATGAGCTGGGAATCGCCGTAAGCTTGGAGATGCTTTATTCCTAGCTCTTTGGCCAACTCGAGTCCGATGAGTAATGCATTATACTCGGCCACGTTGTTGGTACATGGCTCTGTCAAAGAGAAGGCCCGGGGCAGTACGTGGTTGTGCGGAGAAGTGATGACTACCCCCACCCCAGCAACAATAGAGCCATCCGGGGCTGCGCGAGATGCGCCGTCGAAGAACATCTGCCACACATCTGGCAACGAAGTTATGTTGACTTCAAGTGGTTCGTCTGGCAAGTCTTCAAATAAGTCGGTTTTTGATGCCAGTGGGTGACTGGCCATGAGATCGCATATGGCTTGTCCTTTGACTGACTTCTGTGGCATGAAGTGAATGTCGTACTGGGAGAGCAGAAGTGCCCATCTAGCTAAACGCCAATTTAATGCCGCAGGTTGCGTCATAAAGACTCGAATGGGATTCATTCGTGAGATGACGTGGATTGTCTGGCCAACCAGGTAGTGTCGCATCTTTTGGATGGCGAACACCAAGGCCAAACATTCTTTTTCGACCATTGGGTACCGTTGTTCAGCACCTTGCAGGGTCCTACTGAGGTAGTAGATGCCTTGCTCGTGGCCGGCGTCGTCGTTTTGTGCCAAGAGAGCACCCAGAGAGTGCTCCATGGCCCGAATATAGATGAGAAACGGTTTCCCTGAAATCGGCGCAGCGAGGACCGGCGGATTTGAAAGGTAAGCCTTGATGTCCTCAAAGGCCTGCTGGCAAGGCTCGTCCCACACGAAGGAGGTGCCCTTCTTCATGAGCTTAGAGAACGGTTGACACTTGCCCGAAAGATTTGAGATAAATCTTCGGATATAGGCCAATCATCCCTGGAGACCCCTCAATTCTTTGAGGTTCCGGGGTGGTTGGAGCTCTTGGATGGCTCGCACCTTGTCTGGATCAATTTGGATCCCTTTCGTCGTGACGACGAAACCGAGGAACTTACCACTAGTCATCCCTAAGAATGATTTCGTGGGGTTCATCTTGAGCTGGTGAGCCCTCATGAGCTCGAACATCGTCCTCAAATCTTGAAGGTGGTCGCCGTGGTGGCGACTTTTCACGACGAGATCGTCCACATAGCATTCCACTGTCTTTCGCAGATGCTCTCGAAAGATCATGCTCATGGCGCGTTGATAGGTTGCGCCGGTATTCTTGAGTCCAAAGGGCATGACCGTGTAGCAGTACACCCCCATGGGAGTCCTGAATGAGGTGTGTTTTTCATCCTCAGGGTGCATTTTGATTTGATTGTACCCCGAGAAACCGTCCATGAAGGACATCCTCTCGAACCCGCACGTGTTGTCAATGATGACATCCGTGATGGGCAGGGGAAATTCGTCCTTTGGGCACGCAGAGTTGAGGTCTCTGAAATCGATGCAGATGCGGATCTTACCGTTTTTCTTCAGCACTGGAACAATGTTAGCCACCCAGTCGGGGTGTTGTTCCTCTCTGATGAAGCCGGATTCGATGAGCTTCTTTACTTCAGCCTCGATCGCCTCCATGATCTGGGGGCGAAACCGCCTTTGCTGCTGCTTGACTGGCTTGGCGTCTGGGCTGATGTTGAGGCGATGTGTGGCGACCCGCGGATCCAAACCAGGCATGTCCTCGTAATTCCATGCGAAGACGTCGATGTATTCCCATATGAGGGTGATGAGATCCTCCTTTTCTTGAGGAGGCAGGCTACCACTGATGAATATGGGCTTGGGACTTTCGTCAGTGCCCATGTTCACTTGGAGGATTTCGTCCTCAGTGGGCGGTTCTCGTTGCTCGAAGCGGCTACTCCACTGGGCGTTAACATGGCGATCCCATGTCTCGTCATATAGCGGGAGTTGTTCATCTATCGCCATCTCGGCAGGGTCCATTGTAGCCATGTTGATCGTGAGGCCATCGAATAGGTCCCTCACACTGACATCTGAGTCCCACGCCGAGGTTTCTGACGACTGATCTCCTAAACATGCATAGTCGGAATCTTCGTTGACGTGGAAGCATAAGTCGGACGAGGAGGAGGAGTAGCCTAAGCCTCTCCTAGTCCGGTTAAAATAATTTGAGGGTTTCCCCTTAGGTAAGTGAGCAGGCCGGATGACCGTCCTGCGTCCTCGGCCGTAATTGAGGCCTTCTAGACGAGTGAGGTCGTACCCCATGTCGCTCATCATGCGTCTCGCAATTCGACTGTATTGCGAAAACTGGGGTGCTGGGTCTTCGTCTTCGGACTCGTCCCAGAGCGTGCGCAAGGGCTGATCGATCCGGCCAAAAATAATGTCTTTTCGATATTTATTTCGGGCTGGCACAACAAATACGGCTTGCAACGAATCAATCAGCGGTCCCCTCGTGGCGTACGACGAGCAGACCGGCATGTGCAGGGAAGGATCTCGGTAGAGTTCCGACCATAGGCCGTTGGGTTCATCGTCCTCAGACGTAGAACAAGACGACACATACGCAAAGTTGGATTTTTCATTGACGACAATCTTTCCCGCTTGAATAGCGTTGGTTACATGATGACTCTCGTAACCAATTACAATTGACTCGAAATCGTTTAAGATTAGATTGTCACCGTACTCAGGCTCGCTGTCCGCTTCGTTGCTGCTTTCCGGCTCCTCAATCGGCGGTTCGACGGGGTCTTGATATAGCAGAGAGTCGGTGAAATAGTTTTCGACGCCTTTGAAGGGTTGTCTGTCAGCCACCACCGTCTTCACGCGCTCGTAGTCGTCCACGTACTTTAAACATTGGTGCAGAGTGGATGGGACTATTCGATTGCCATGGATCCACGGGCGTCCTAGGAGCATGTTGTAGGAAGGCTCGGCATCGATGACATAGCAGGTCACCTCTGTCTTCATGTCGCCTATGCGACATTTCAGGCGGATTTTGCCCAGCGACCGCGTCCCTGTGGCGTTAAAGCCAAAGATGGTTGTGGTGGTTGAGGACAGACGCTTCGGCGGTATCCCCAAATGCTTGATCAATTTCAGAGGCACGATGCTCAGTGCGGAGCCCGGGTCGACTTGGATCCGATCCACTCTCGCCGACCCGACATAACCCGTAAAGTACAGTGGTCGATCGTGAGTCGTACTCTTGATGAGCATATCTTCAGGAGTAAAGGTGATGCACAGGACCCGTTTATCCGAGACCTGACAACAATTTGCACATTCTTGTTCCGCCTCCGTCTCTTTTAAGAAATGGGTCGAGAAAGCCTCTGAATCTGCCAACGCCTCCTGTAGGGCTTCGCGAGTGGACCTGGACAACCGGAGGAGGTCGTACATGGTGATTCGCGCCGGGATGCTTTTCAACTGTGCGAGCACATTGAACCGGAAAGGTTGGCGGCTTGAGCTGGGTGCATCTGGATTGGGAGGGGTTGTGGCGGTTGGCCTCGCGGGAGGTCTTACCGCGTTCTCTACCCTCGCGGGATATTCTTTGGTGAAATCTTTTCCCGCCCTCGTGGCGAAGATGTTGGCGTCCTCCTCAGAATCGGTCAGGGAGGCTACTACTATGTCATCTGTGTCTGGGGTTGCATAGATGACGTTACAGTGTTTTCTCTTGGGCTCCTTTGGAGACTTTGTAGTCCACTGTTCATCGTTGAGGAGGTCTGGGTGAACCCACATTATCTGCCCTGAGGGTAGAGTCTGTGGAACCAAGCCCTTCTCTCGCTGGTTGTGAGGATCGTCGTTGGTGATCTTCAGAATCGCTTTGGGGATAGGGACTACCCCCGCTGGAGCTTGGACCTCTGGGAGGTTTGTCCCGAAGCTAAGGGTGATCATGTTGGTGGTCACCTGCTTCTGGACCTTCTCCTTCTTCAAGACCCCCGCGTCGTAGAGAGCCTGGAGCTTGTCTTTGAGGATGTAGCATTTGGTCGTGTGGTGACCAAGGAACCGGTGATAAGCGCAGTAGGTTGGGTCACCGGTTTTGTCCGCCTCTTCAGGCTTCGTGGCCTCAGGCAGCTTGATTCGACCACTCTTGAGTAGAGTATCGAGCGTCGCTACCACCTGGTCCTCTTTGAAGTCATACTGCCACGGGGGGCGTTGCTCAAATTGCCTAGGCTTCGGCCTCGGGGCAGTCTTTGGCGCTGGGGCAGAGTCGACTGCCATGATCTCCTTTCCCCTTGTTCGAGGGGGATTCTTTGGTGCAGTTGGTTCTGCAGCTCCTTTCTTGGGCTGAGGTTCTTCGGCCTCGAGCCTCTTGATCATGTTTTCTACTTGTTCGCCTTGACGAACAAGTTCTTTCCATGTCCGGGTCTCCACCGCGCCTATTTTGGATAGGATGTGGATCGACAGGTTGTTGCGACACATCTCAATCAACGTCGCCTCGGAAACTTGATCCCGACAGTGGACCGATCGGTTCCGGAATCTCTTCACGAAGTCATTGACCGACTCCGACTTTCGTTGTTTTTCTGCGAGGAGAGTGGCCATTGATACTTCGGTGTCGTCGTCGAAGAAGCGGGCTAAAAAGAGCTTTTCGACGTCGGCCCATGCTTTGATGGTGCCGGGTTCCAGCTTGCGGAACCATTCAAAGGCCACCCCCTTGAGGGTGCCTATGAAGAGTCTCGTGAGAATAGCGTCGTTCCCCGTAAGGAATCCGGTTTGCGCCATGAAGTAATAGATGTGTTGCGAGGGCGAGCCCTTGCCGTCAAACTGCACCAAGCTGATCGGCTTGAACTTTGCTGGGTACGGGACCGTATCCCATTCAATAGGGTAGGGGCGGACCACCCCCAGCTTGTTCATGTTTTGCTGAAGCTTCAGCACGTTGAGCTGGTCCTGGAACTCATCGAACCTCTTGTCACAGGAGCCATCCCCGGTATGCGACGTCCCTAGCGACGTCTTGGAAGAATAATCGGATTGTCGATTATCGTCACCTTCCGTTTCCATTGCCGGACGGTGAGGAGGTACCCATTCTCTATCCCCCGTTTGCCGAGGTAAGGGGCGTTGGATTCTTTTCTTCTTCTTCTTCTTGTTCAGAAGTTGTTCCATCATCTCTCGCAGAGAGTCGATGGTCGCCTGTTGCTCTTCGAGCTTTTGAGCGACCGTCTGGTCATGGGTAAGGTCAGTCATGTGCACCCGCGCCCTCGCGTCCTGACTTGAGTGCGAAGTTTGAGACGTGGCCGCTGCCGAGTGAACCTCGTCCTTGCGGTAGGAGGGAGGTGCTACGGCGGAGTAGTCAATCCCGCTCCTCATCCTTCTGCGACTACGGGTACGCTGGTATATGCCCTCTTGCTGGTGTTGGGCGAACCAAGGATCGAGTCCCAGAATGGACTCTGAATCTGGGGAATCGGAAAATGCCGTCTTGCCCTTGTCCGTCATGTTGATCGTGACGGATGAGAGCTCTGGGTCGTCAGTAGCGCGTCTCTTTTGGTGACGACGCCTCCGACGAGAGGTCCTCTGTCGAGAGGGTTGTCGAGAAATTCTCTCAAACACGAAAGGTTTCGCCGTTCCTACGCATTGGCAGTCGGCGAGCACTGTGTGAATGAGCCTTTCGCAGTGGCACTGAGGGTTCACCTCGTGTATGGTGCGCTTGCGAATTAAATATTCTCGTAGATCTTCCGTGGGTGGTTGGTGACAACCCCCAGCATCGGAAGGATCACCTGGGTGAGCACACGAAGGATCTCTGGATGTGCTCTCTGGTGCACAAAGGGTGGAATGTTGCGGCGTTGGAGTTAGGCGGTTTCGCCTTGACGGGCGAGCTTCCGTGCTTGGGCGAACTCTAGCGCGTAGGCGAGTCTCAGCCCTTTGTTTAAACGAGCTGGCTCGCGACGCGTCGCCTATCTCCTTGCCTTTGCGCTTATCCGCCAAGATCTCATGGCGAGGCTCGCCAGCCTTCGAGGATTCGCCTTTTTGGATAGGCCTACTCACTTGGGGTGGTTTGTTCGCGTCAGGGATATGACCTGAAAAGCGAAGTCCACCTGAGCGGGTGGTCCCCTCCTTCTCGGTTAGCGCCCCTGATTTGGAGGGCCTCGTGATGTTGGGCGAGTCGCCTCCTTGTCTCTCGCTTCCCGGGCCTGTATGGTGGTCCAGGCCATTGTGTGAAGCGGAGGTTTGGGCTTTCCGCCCGACAAGCTTCCGTCGTTGCTGTTGGTTAGTTCTCCCAGCGGAGGGGGAACTTGCGTGAGCAGCGGCGGGGTGGCTTGTGCCGGAACGAACTGGTGTCTCTTTCGGGACAGGTGCTACTGAAGGTCGTTTGGCGACCCATTTAGTAGACCCTTCCCCCCTGTTCTCGATATGGGACTTGGCCTCGAGAGCGTTTGGGGTGGACTTCCCTATCGGGACTCCGGTAGAGCTTTCTGATGCGGGAGCTTTGGCCGTCTGAGGTCGGCTCCCGTGCAGGGCTCTGTGGCGCTTGCGGGACGCTTCGCCACCGGAAGAGGAGGAAGACAAGTACTCTTCGTACTTGGCCTGATCGAACTCGATTTCTAGGGACTCCACTGTCGTCCCAACAACAACCTCGTCGAACTGAGCTACCACCATTTCGTTTGAAGAAACAGCTTCTCCCACTGTGGTCGCCATCTTCTGTACGTGTAAATTTCTGATTTTTCCGGGAAAGGGGAGGGATTTCGTTTGTATTTATAAGAAAGCTTGTTACAAACTAAATCAATCTGAATTACAACAGAAGCAGAGGGAATGCCCTCTTTGTTTATATTTGTGGGGACTTTACGGTAGCTACAGGATGCTTCGCCCGGTGCTCGCGCCGGGTCTGCTTCCCTTGGACGGTTCGACCGAGGTTGTTGGAGAGCTTCAGTACTCAGTAGAAGCTCTGGGTGAAAGAGTTCGAATCCTCTAGTTCGACGGCGATCGGAGCTCGGAGCTTGGAGATTTTCCGATTCTCTACAATTGTTCGATCTTCTGATTCTCTCCTTTTTTTTCTTTTTCTGCTGCAAGGAGCCTTTTTTAAGTGGGAGGGGGACCGTTTTGGCTGTCCCTTGAACCATGGGATGTGACCATACACTGTTCAAGGACATCCTATTGTCCCCTGTACAACAAACGGTTGTCTTTTGGGGTTACATGTCGTGTCACGTCGTGTAGGAGCGGGAAAGTTCTTCCTCGCACTCGTGACGGCGACTGCCAGACACTTGAGTGGACCTGGACAGCTCGTCGAACGCTGGTGGCTCTAACCTTTTGCTTGGAACGCGGTACGCTGCATTTATGTGGACGCAGACGGCTCTGGCAACCGTCCGCTCACTTGTGCGGCGAGGTAACGAGTGACCATCCGGCGGTCCTAAGGTGCTGTACCCTTCCTCCCTTCACCCTATGTCTGAATAGGAGCGGGAGAATGGACGTTGCGTGCCTGAGCAAGCTCTGGATAGCTTTCGACGCGTCATGGCTTCGGCCTCCCATTCTGACGGGTGAGGCGACCTGCATTTATGAGTCTACAGGCCGGTTCGGCGCCCGTCTCGTTCGCTTGAATTACGGACTGCCGTCTGACGAACTTGGGGCACTGTGCCTCCTTACCTTGCATCGTGGGAGGCAGAGAAGGCTTGTCCCTGGAAACCTGGCTTTCGGCTTACGTAGGCGGACGTGGCTTCCTGCAAGTGGCTTCGGCACACGAGGGCGGATTTGAGTATCTTCCTTGCGGGCGGATTCATGCGATTTGGAGTATGCGGCCAACGTGCGGTAGTCGCGTGCCAGCGAATCCGCTTAGTGGCCTAAGAGGGGGTGGTCCTGTTCTGTGGGCGAATTCGTTCACTTAATCCGCCGCGGTAATTTTCACCGTCTACACTCCGCGTCTTAGATTTTTGACGCTAGGTTTGACCTACGCGTCCGAGATTTTTAACGCGAGGTTCGACCTCCGCGTCTTGTGATTTTTGACGCGAGGTTCAACCTCCGCGTCTGAGATTTTTGACGCGAAGTTTGACCTCCGCGTCTGTAATTTTTGACGCGAAGTTCGACCTCCTCGTCTAAGATTTTCTTTTGCATTATCTAACCCCTTTTCTTTGTTTTGCAGTGCGTCATACTAGCGAGCCTCTCCCCTTTCGTCATCACTTTGGACACGAAGGTGGCGTGGACCCGAACATGACATTCAACCTGTGCCAAGAACTCCCGGTTTTTCGGATTATAGAGAAGAGCCGTGTGGAGCAAATCACCCAAGCTTCTTACGAGACTCTTAGGATATTGGTCACGGACGCTCGATTTGAGAACCCGAGTCGCAAACCAATAGTCAAACCTGCATTACTCTTTGGGGATTTTGTTGACTTTGAGGCGGCCGTTGCTTATTATGGGGACTACAAGTGGTTGCGGAAAGTTGGAGAACGCAACCTCTTCTTGCCCAATATGGAGAGGATGTTCCCCATGTCATACTTCCAGTGCGCTTCCATCCTAAGACGCATGGATTGGAACCTCATCAAGGATCAGGATGGAGTTGTTCTCGGAACCCTAACTTTTCAAGGGGTCCGCACAGTTGGTTACAACAGGCAGGTGACAGCTCTATGGCCAGGTTTGTTTGCCAAGGAGTACCCTGTCAGTGAAGTGGCTAGTCTGGCGAACACCTTTGCCAAGAAATTTCTGACCAAGAAAGGAGAATTTTCCGCAGAAGGATTTAGAACTCCTGGTTGTGTTCATTCTCCAGTGACAGGGTGGTGGACCCGAATGACCAAGTTTGTTTTGGAAGACTTGAAAACGCCTCTCACCCAAGCTGGCTTGAATATTCCAGTACGGGCTACTAAGTTCGGGATTGTCCAGAGCCATTTTCATTTCTTCTCCATATTAGAGAAGTATAATCCCGAGACTTATACGTTCTTCACCCCCGTGGGAGAGTTAGGCTTCGCTCTCCACGAGATGCATGAAGTCTCGGGTCTTCTACTTGGGGATTTACCATATGAAGAATTTGTTCCGGGATCGACGGAACTTAAAATCTTAAAGAAGACCAGCCCTGATGTTTATGCTACTCTTTGGGAAGTCATGTGTCACTTCCACATTTGCATGCAGCTGACAGGGGCTCGAGGAGGCAGAATCAAACAAGTGTCTTGGGCGGAGTACTTATTCCAGAACTTGACCAACAAGGGGGCTTCAGTAACCAGATTATCTGCAAGCACTTTAGAGGAGGTCCAAGCCCAAATTGATGCTGCTACCTCCTATTATACAAATGAGGCCAAGGAAGATGTTTTCCCAGCTTATATGAAGTTTGAAAGCTACCATTATCAAGCTCTGATTCCAATTTCTGACACGGCACTGTTGGCTGGGTTTTTGATGCTGTAGCTCAAGCATTGTGTCGTTCCTACTAGGCCGATTGATGCCCTCGCTGTTGAAGTGGTCTACCCAGCTGTTCTTTTGGCACATGGGAGACCTGTGAGCCTCCTCACTGCCATGGTGAGTTGCTTGCAGAATGGGCTGCGTGAATTAGCCTTGGATTTTACTGATATCATCGAGGTGGAGTCTGGGGGCCATAAGGTTTTCAAAACTCCCAATCCCAGGGTGCCATTGTCGTATACCTATCTGATGGCTTGGTACGTGCTCCACTGTCCTCCTTTAATGAGTGCAGCCTCTACCCCGAAAGACTCATTCATCCCGTTCGTGCAGTGACTAGAATCTGCGAAATGAGAAGGGGGGTATATGGTTAGAATTCGCCAGATTTTGTCACGAGACACCCACTACCACATATGGTGCTGTTTCCCTGATTTTGTAGGCGGCGTTTATGGAGCAGAGTATCAGGATGTAGTGGGTCCTAATGGGTTCACCCAGTTGAGTGGGGGTGTTTTCCATTGGCTTCTTTCCATTAGGCCAGGATACCTGATCTTCAGGCAGGGTGACAGATATTTTCTCGAACCCTACCAACCCTATAGGTTCGCTCACCAATTTGGGTATGATCAGTTGTATGTTGGGAACCCTCATCCTCAGCTCTTGGTTGTGAGCAACTTATATGAAGGGGTCAGGGCCTGGTACTATTCTGTGGCAGGTTGTACCAGAGCAATCTTCAGGCTTCCCCACAAAACACCCAACTCCTACACTTCCATGAGCTTCTGCAATTGGTATTTTGCCGCCTCCCAGATTCCTAATTATAACTTGAACACATCTTGCCTGAAAGACATCAGACATATGTATGCTTTAAGGAGGGGGTCTAAAACGTCTCGCCTGAGAGGGATCGACGAGTTTCTATCCATTGAAGACCAGTCTGCTGGGCAGGAAGAGGAACAAAGAACTGAGCCTGTTCTAGTGGAAGAACAACGAGAGGTTGATTCCCCCACGGCAAGAGCAGCTGGGAAGAGAAAACTCTCAGCGGATGAAGGTGGTCAATATGACAAGCAGACTCGTCGGAAGTTGATTGTTGGGTCTCCTCCCCCTAAAGGTCAGAAAAAACCCAAGTTGATGGCTGACGCTATCAGAGCTGCTGAAGATGAACAACAACATGAATCTTCAGTTGCAAGCTTGCCCCATAGAACTGGACTTCGTTCTCATGGCCCAGCTCTATCGAGCGAAGCTTCTTCATACTATCCCTCTGAAGACGAAGAGGGTGAATTAATGACCGCAGATGCAGAATCTGCTCCGGCGATGGACCTTCCTAAGTCTTCTACATTAAAACCAAGGGGTCTTGAAGAGAATCCATCCCCTCCTCTCTCAACATTAATGCCACCGGCTGGCGGTTTAAGTCCTAGTCCAACGACAGGGCTCATGACTAAATCGACTGCTAGCGCAAGTCTTCCTGAGTCCTCAACTGCACGTGACAGCGAAGAGGAAGTAGATTATGAAGGCTCTTCGACTGGTGAAGCAGCTGACGAAGGTGGAGAGACTGAGGATGTTGAAGTTAGCAACTTGCCAGGCAATGGTGTGGAGGATGAAGAGCATAATTCTATGGATGACATAACCATTTTTGATGATGCTCCTAAGGTCCCCTCCGATAAAGCATCTGGTTACACTCCTTTTTATCCCACCGATAAGCTTGGTTTGTTTCGAATTCTTCCACATGTTTTATCCGCGTTCCGACCCTTTTTTCACATAGGTTCACCTACTCCTGGGACTACTACCGCTGCTCCTCCTTTAGAACAAGAACTTGCATCGGCGTCGACTCCTCTACCAGAGCAGCATTTACCTAGCTCACCTGCGGCAACTGCTTTGCCTGCAGCATTGCCTGAAACCACTGACGCGACTCCTCCTCCGGAACAGTAGCTTGTGTCGGTGTCAGCTCCTTTGCAGGAGCAAATTTTGCATGACTCCTCTGCGGTGGATACTTCGCCAAAAGCATTGATGAAGATCTTACTTACCCCAATAGAGGCTGGGCCCAACTCATCTCAGGTGAAGGCACCGATGGCTTTGACCTCAAGTCCTTCGCAATTGAACATCTCAATTGCTTCTGCAGCTTTGGCACCCGGATCACCTGCGCCAATCTCGATGGCTAGGGGGGTATCCCCAAGTGTTTTTTCGGGTCTCACGGGTGCACCTGAATTCCTCCAAATTTCCTTGGTGTATCTGAACAGCCTCGCGAAGAAGGTGATTGAATATGTGCTGAGCGGTGAAGGAACTTTTAACTCTTTCCGGCCTCTTTTGGAGGCAGGTTTAAATGGAGTCAGAAGTGTGGGTAGCACTCAGTGGTTCGAGCGCTGTTTGGAGGTTATTCTCCGTTTGGAGGAACAATTGCAACGCTTCGAGATACTGGGCTGTAAAGAACTTTAGCCGCAAATTATGTCGACATTGGCTGGTCTTCAGGTCGCAGAAGTGGCTCGCCAGGAAGCGATAGAGCGGGACTTAACTACAAAGGAGCGTCAGGTCGCGGAGCTTCGTGAGCGTAATATTCGGAAGCGGGAGGAGTTAGAACACTCAACTGCTTCTATGAATTTACTTCGTGACAGACTTGTTGAAGCTGAAGCCGAAGTCCAACGATTAAAGGCTGAACTTTCTCCTGAAGAAAATATTATCAATATCCTTAGTACCCAAAATGCAAATGGTACTTTGGAGTATTATACACAGGCTCAAGCCCTGGAATATGCCAGGAAGGAAGTGGCAACCATCATCATACCAAGTGAGGATGAACTCCGGGCAAAGGCTGAAGCTATGGTGCGAGCTAATCACGAGGAGGAATTAGCTGAAATCAAGACTCAACTCATCTCTTTTGATTTGATGCGTGAGTGAATTTGGTCTCTGTAATGTTCTTTTGACAAGAACAAGTTTGTTTTGTATCACTTTCTTTTAATTCTTAAATAAAAAGTGATATTGGTCCCTCATTGTTTCTTGCATTTGTCATTATTTTGATTTCAAGTAACAAATCACGAGAAATACTCAGGGCGCACCCATGACTTAGCATAAATTTCCAAGATAGCCCTGATTTCGAAAATCCTCTTTATTATCATTTAGGATAACTCTAGAAAATTTCCAAATATTGGGGATAAATGTTGAATCATTCTCCCGGAACAGAGCTAGAGAGTAGAATTCTTCCTGTGTTATTTTGGCTTTAAACACTGAAAGAAGTCTATGAGTGCCAGAGGTGTAATTTTAACTTGGCGTGAACCTTCTCCTGTGGGGAGATTCTGAACTTTTCCTTATTATCACCAGGGATAGTTCTAGGAAGTGCTTGGTCTTATGAGAACACTTCTTATATAGCGGGATAAAGAAAGGTTCAAATAAGGGGGTTTGAACTGTTAGAGGTGTGAGATTAACATAACAGGAAAGGACGTTGCGATCGGAGCAATTGTGAGGACTTATCGCTCTATTGGGGAGAGTCGATAAGTTGATTTTTGTCAGAAGTGTAATTTTAACGTGACATGAGAGGGATTACGATCAGGACAATTTTGAGGACTTATCGCTCTATTAGGGAGAGTCGATAAGTTAATTTTGTCAGAGGTGTAATTTTAACGTGACAGGAGAGGGATTACGATCGGGGCAATTTTGAGGACTTATCGCTCTATTGGGGAGAGTCGATAAGTTAATTTTGTCAGAGGTATAATTTTAAGGTGACAGGAGAGAGATTGCGATCGGGGCAATTTTGAGGACTTATCGCTCTATTGGGGAGAGTCGA
>BQKN01064187.1:0-12165 GCA_022839385.1 Asparagus kiusianus
TTTTTTTTGTGGGAATTAATTTTGTTTGTTCTCTTTGTTCTCTCTTTTTTAGGCAAAAAAAATTGATTCTGTTCGTCATCGAGCATCAGTTTTGTGTTGAGGATATTCAATAATTTCTACAACTCGTATCAATCTACCCTAATTAATATGATCCTAAATGGGTTGCAACAAAAATCATAGAGATTCTTAATTTGGAAGGCAGATCATACTCTTCACGTATAGCATTAATTGTCCTCTAATTTTGAGACTGTGTAAAAGTTGCAAATATATAGTTTCGAAATTTTTTTGGTGGACTTGGGTGAGTTCACTATTATAGAGTTGAGTTCATCTGGATTGAACCTGAACCCTATCACCTAGATTTTCGATTCAGATTTTTTTTTTCATTTACTAACGATAGCATTTTAGAAAAATAACTCCTCATTAAATTTTATCACGGTTGGAACCTAAATAACATGACAAAAAAACTTAGCTGAGGAGATGAAGTAGAATAGAACAGAATGGAAGAATACGATCCAACGTATCGATCCCAAATATTTCAGATATTAGCAATTGTTGTTTGAAAACCATATCAAGGCTTCAAATTTCGGTTAGCTCGTTCATTAGCTTTGAACAAATGTTCATTAATTTTTTTTCCAATTACCAAAAAAGGATAATTCAGCCCAAAATCCAAATAATGGTACTGTAAATTTAAGATGGCCGCAGTTCGAAAAACTCCATTCCTTCTTTAAATGGCCTGGAAAATGTACGTTTCAGAAAGCATATGTAGTGGCGCTCACAACTCATCTGGGCATTTTGATGGGCCGGGCCTGGATTATACCAAAGCCATTGTTTTGGTACAAAGTTGTTGGAGGCCTTTAGTTTGGTTGTTGTCGTTACCAGTGTTGTTTAATGCTTCGAGCTATAGAGCCCATCAATCCTTTATTTTTCTTGCCAACGATTTCATGAGACGAGATCATGAGAATATAAAGTGACTTACCTACTATTATTGCCAAATTTTTATGAGATGCTGACCGTGTGACTAACGTATTTTACATAGGAAAAAGATAAGTGTACTAAAATTTCACTACTACTTGTCACTACAAAACACAAAAGATGGGGGTCCTTAAATTTTGTAAGAAAAAAAAGTAATTCATGACTCCACTTTTTTTTCTTGTAGTGCCAAAGTAGCAGGAAAGAGCAGTATACTTATGATCACCTTTTTTTATATTTTTTTAAAAAATGAAAGTTATATTTGATAATGACAAAGTTAATCAAATTAATACAAATACATGAAATCATCATCATATTCAAACTCTAAATAAAATAATAAGAAAACTTTTTTACGAGAGCCGGCTGTTAGCAATTAAACCAAGCGAGAAAGCATGTGTCCTGGGGAAAAAAACCTACCATTTTAACAAAGCATGTGGTTGGTTTGGAGTCATCATTCCGAATATGAAACCCTTCATAAAGAGAAAAGGGATTTGGATCCTCTTCACTACAAAAAAATAGTGGAGAGACCACTACTTTTAATCTTAATCGTTGATTATTTAGTAGGCAATTATGATACAAATCTAAATCTAACACTTATTATACCCCGCGCGCCCCCCCCCCCCGCGTGTATTGCACCCATTCTTAATTTTCACTAAAAGAAAAAATCATAACCATCAACTAGGTAATCAATGGTTGTGATTATGTAGTGGTCCATCCACTATTTTTTTGTAGTGGAGAAGATCCGAATCTAGAGAAAAGTACTCCTTGAGCAACAAGTAAAAGATCATGCACTAAGGGGTTGTTTGTTTGCTCAAAAAAGAGAGAAATGAAGGATTTTAAATCTGACAACAGAACTACACATGATTTTGATTTCTATCCATTTCTAATTCTGGAGTTTGGTTCGCTGGGTGATTTAAAGAAATGGGGGGCTGAAATGGGGTGCCACGTCAAATTTTTAAGAAAACCTATTTAAGAGCCTTTGGGGCTGAAATAAGTGAGAAATGTCCCATCGCTGATTATAATATTGCTCAAACCACTGTTGAAACGATGATGAGAAGTGAAAAGGGAAATAATATAATATGTCTCGTCGTTGAATATATTAAGAATGCTCATTTGATTTCTTAATTTCTAGAAGTTGAAACAAACCCAAGAAATGGGAAACAATGTTTTCCAGCCTATGATTTCAATGTGAAACTAACCAAATAAATCAAACGGGGGAAACTCTAAAATGTACAGAAATGATTTTCATCATGGTTTTATGATTTCAATGGGAAACACTTTCATTACGTCAGAAACTTTAGAGATTTATAATTTTGCATGTTAACATGTTCCTTTAGGTTCGGCATTAATATATAATTTTAAGGTAGAAATCTAAACTGTTGTGGCAGTACGTTTTTTCTAAGTCCCTTCAAATGCACATATGGTGAGATATAAAATCTAGATATTGTTTTGAAATATTATCACAAAAAAATTTCTAAATTATGATGAAAGTCAAGAAATATTACATAGCAATGCATTTTCTTTATGGAAAAGTCCATGCTAGACTCTTGTATATGAGAAAGTATTTAGTGGAGATGGTCCATAGCATTAAATATGCACCCAAAATATATCAACCCTTGATTTGTGCACGAATCACGAAATCTAATAATCAAATGGTTGACATTCATTTGATGCACATTTAATATCATGGATCTAGATTCCCTTGATAGTTTTTCCTTATATATCGAGTCATGAATGATTGCTCTCTTTCGGTAGTGATCATTTATGAGGAGCAATAAAGCAAGAGCGCTGCTACAGAGTCTCAAAATATGGGACCATTGGAGGGGACATGTGAGGTGTCCCCTCCTATTGCATAATGAGCTGACATGGCATAACCAGCTCATTGAGCTGGTTATGCCATGTCAGCTCATTATGCAATAGGAGGGGGACACATCAACAGTCCCCTCCAATGGTCCCATATTTTGGGTCCTTATGGTATTTTTCATAAAGCAATGTATAAATGAGGCATGCATGTAAAATACTACTAGTACTTGCTAGGCAACATACATTAAGCAACATGTCCAGTGGAAATCCATCCCTTTAATTTCCTCATGCAAATCGTGCATGCAACTGAAAAGTTGGATGAGTACGATGCACTCAAAAATTAAAGGTTAGATATCAGAGTTCTGCTTTCTCTGATAGCTATGCGTTGGGTTGTAGGGGCAAAAATCTAGCTAGTTATGTTACGCCTGTACTTAATTTTGTTGGAGGATTACGATTCAATGAAACTTCCATAATGGCTGGCAGGCTGCATTCTTTATTTATGAAACTTTTGCTCCTACAAAGATTTTTCATGTGTCTTTCGTATAATGATTTCTTCTCGATCCCTCCCCGGACCCTGATCGACTTTTAATCAAGCGACAACGTTGTCCAGGAGAAGGTGATAGGAATTTTTATGAGGTTAATTGCACGTACACCCCAATGTAGTATGGTATTTTTGAACTTTTTTACTTTTAGGGGTAAAAGAGTCAAAAAAAGTTATCCGGGAACATACAAGCCAGAATGAAACTATAGAATAATATAATTAAGTCCAAAAATATCATACCACACGAATGTTTACGTGCAATTAACCTTCTCTATAACCAAACATGTGCCAGAACTTCTTTACATCAAGTTCGCTCATGTTCCACCTTGGAACCATTCCCTTCTCCTTCAATTTCATAGCCTTGATTTTATGCATTATAATTAGGGTGGCACTAGGGGCACACCCCCAACCACATCCCAAACCACACCTCCTCTCTCATATGCTATAGTGCATCGGGCCTCACATGGGATTTTAAAATTTTAAAATCTCATGTGGGACCCGGTGCACTGTAGCATATGAGACAGGGGATGTGGTTTGGCATATGGTTGGGGATGTACCCATATCATTTTCCTTATAATTAATACATTTTCCATATGAGAGGTCCAAAACTTGTTACTTGCAAAAGAACACTGCGCGTTTCTTCTCATTTTAATCATTAGCTTCTGCTACCCATGTTTTTGGGATGCACTTTAAGTCATCTAAAAGATGACACTCAAAAAGTGATATATCTCAGTGTAGCAGGTTGTAAAATATTGACCAAGTTACTTTCTGTACTTTCCCTGTTTGTTACTGGTCAACCAGTGCCATACAAGTGTCAGGTGGCATGAAAAAGGCATGGGTGGGTGGGGTTAGTGATAAAAGACTAGTGTTTCTATTATTGATCTTCATGCATGTGTAATGGACCATATACATCTTTGAAACTTAAGCCTATAGCAAATCATCATTACTTGCTATTTGAAACTAAAAGCAAAACAAGAAAGGGGTAAAAAAAAAGAATTTTTTTAGGGTCTGTTTGGTTGATTTCCTAAAAACCAAAAAATGGAAATGAAAAAGTGAAAATCTCAAAAATTATAATTTCATCCATTTCCATTCCTAAAACTCACCCACAACATCCAATAAAATATTATTTTCATCCAACAACTCATCTACAACATCTAATAAAATATTATTTTCATCCACAACATCGCTCAACTCATCTCATCTCATCATTTCAAATCACTCACATCATCCTATAAGATGGTGACAACTCATCTAATCTCATTAACATTTTATTTCCACCTATTTCCTCCCAAAAAGCTAGGAAAATAATTTCCTTAAGTGTGCGTCACATCATTCAATAATATAATGACAACCCATCTCATCTCATCTATTTTTCTTATTTTTAAGAGAGCTAAATACCCATATTGGTATTTTAATTCAACCTCATTTGCCAAGAAGGTATTTTAATTAGGAAAATCGGTGTTAAGGCATTTTAATTGAATAAAATTACGAATTAGGTCCTTTTTCTCGTCGGCAACCACTTTTCCGACGAGAACTCGTCACGTGCGTTGCACACGGTGGCTTAATCTGTGTTTAAGCTGCTGATGTGGAACTGTTTTCTGACGTGGTAGGGAATTAACCCCTGAACGTCGACTCCCTCTGCCCCAGCCACCCAAGCTTCGTCACCAAGCTCCAGATCCAACCGCCGCTACCTTCATTCTCGTCTCCAACAGCCAGCGCCTCTCTTCCTCGTCGTCAACCCCGACGAGCCCCACACCCGCCATCACCGCCTCCACCCCATCCCCCTTCCATGCTTGCAGACCAGCCCTACGACCATCTCAGGCCAGCCCCTCCACCTCGCCACTCTCCCTTGTCCCGCTGCCTCCTTCACCATCACCGAGCTCTGACGACAGCAACCCCATTCTCCTCCCCTTTCTGTCCACGGCGAGGCCGACTTCAACACCTTCATCTCCTCCTCTTCCCTCCACTCCCCGCCTTCATCCCCCAGACCCTCCCTCTTCCTCTCTATGTCAAGCTTTCTCACGCCGAACTTGCTGCTGCTCAACTTCCAGCCGACCAGCCCAACTCTGAGCTTTCCTTCGCCCTCAACTTGAGACCTGACCACCTCCTACCACCGCCAGTCGCCGCCATCCTCTCTTCCCCGTCGGAGACCACCGACGCTACGTTGCCGCTCTAAGCTCCGCTACCCCTCTCTCCTTTCAAGCTCAGCCCGCCCTAAAGAACTCCCTGCCGTCGCCGAGTTCACCCCGAGTCCCAGCTCAGATCCGCGTTGGTCAGAAAACAGTGCCACATCAGTAGCTTAAACACAGATTAAGCCACCGCGTGCAACGCACGTGACGAGTTCTCGCCGGAAAAGTGGTCGCCGACAAGAAAAAGGACCTAATTGGTAATTTTATTCAATTAAAATGTCTTAATGTTGATTTTCCTAATTAAAATATCTTCTTGGCAAATGGGGTTGAAATAAAATACCAATATGAGTATTTAGCCTTTTTAAGAGTGAACCAAACAAAATAAAACAACCTATTACAGGAAATAGGTTTCTTATAATTCATTTCCTTATTTTTTTCGCCAACCAAACAACATCAAAACAAGTTTTCTTAAAAGATCACTCACATCATCTAATAATAAGGTGACAACTAACATCATCTCATCTACATTTATTTGATTTCATTCTTTTTTTTAGCCAACCAAACATTCCCAAATTAAATAATTTTTCTATTTCTTTTTTTAAGGCAAACAAACAGCCCCTTAAAAAAAAGGGAAAAAGAAAAAGCTAATTAGGTATAGAGTCATTCCTAAGGCATTCTCTCATCAACCAATTATTACAAACTTAAAAAACTAGTTAACCATGATGAAGGAATATTAGGCAAAGAGAACATAATCTTGATCTATATAACCCCCGACCTCCTCTCTTCGAGTCTCCTAAGTGTCTCTAAGCTCCCCCTTTCATCTCCTCCTGTAGTAATTCTCTCGTGAAAGGTTAGGTTGATGGCTTCATACACTTCAATCTCCAGCTTGTGCGCGGTTCTCCTCATGTGCTGGGCCGGGTGGGCCGTGGCCACCGACTATACCGTCGGCGGTTCGCAGGGCTGGACCACCGGCGTTGACTACTCTTCTTGGACGGCTGGCAAAACTTTTAAAGTCGGAGATAACCTCGGTGAGTGAGTCTCTTCTTAAAGAACCCATGAGGGGAACTTAATTAATTATTAATTAGCTTTACTTAGTGAATTAATAGAAGTTGAATCATGAGATTAATGAGTTTAGAAGGTAATTGTAAGGTTTTAGTTCTTATAATAAGAACACCCAAGGTCTTGAATATATACGTAACTATCGTAGCATGCCCTTGCAAAGGATTCATGTTCCGTCCTTAATTTTTATGTAAGAGGTGGCTCTTTCATCTCAAAATTAATATTTCGAGTGAGCCGATTCCTAATTTTATATAAAATATATATATAACTACTAGAGTAAGCTATTCTAATTGTGTCGCGATATCGTACATGAAAAAATAAAGAACGCATTTAAGGGGTAAAAAACATATATAAGTGATAAAAAAAATTGTGGCTATTATTAACGTATTGTTCACTTCCTTCATTTTTTCCTACAGTGTTCAGTTACGCACCGAGCGCGCACACGGTGAACGAGGTGACGGCGGCCGACTACAGCGCGTGCTCAACTTCAAACTACATCACCACCGACAGCAGCGGCTCCACCACCATCCCCCTCAAGACGGCCGGCACCCACTACTTCGTCTGCGGCGTCCCCGGGCACTGCACCGGAGGCATGAAGCTCTCCGTTTCGGTCTCCTCTGGCTCAGGCTCATCATCAGGCTCGGGCTCAGGCTCTCCACCCACCGGTACTACTCCATCTACGCCGATGACTACACCGACGACTGCCGGCGGGTACCACTACGCTGCAGCCGGGGCGATGTCGCCGTCGTTAGTCGCCGTGGTTGGCGCGGTGGCGATGGCGGCGCTGGCGGTTTAGGATGCGGTCAGGGTGGAGACAGTGCTTAATTACTGCTTGTTAATTTTAAGTTTCGGTCCTAATTATTTATGGGTTGGTTAAGGGATTACTATTGGTTTAATTTTGTTTGTGGGGTGAGCGGTGTTGGTGTTATTGTGTTAGGTTTTTTTTTTTTATGTAGTTTTGAGTGTGTGTTAGAGATAGTAATTCGAATGCTTTTTAATGATGATCGAGTGGAGTCTGTGGAGATGTTGAGCTCCGATTGGATTTGCATGTTTTTGAGTTGCATGACAGAGTCTAGTTATGTGAATTTTTTGAGTGCTTTATTTGAACGTGGCAACTGGAAAAAAAAAAGCAATACGAGAAACGCTTGTAGGAACTTGGAAATGTTTTTCAAATGAATGCATATAAGGAAAATAATAATAATAATAATAAGTAGGTAAATCATAATTGGGTTGCAATTGCATGTTAACGTTTAGCACATAAACATGTTTATGTTATATAAAAAAAAATTCATACGTATATATTGAACAAATGGTACCTAATGGTAACGTATGCAGCTGAAAACATAAATCAACTCTATCTAAACGTCCAATCTGAAAGATGGGAAGATAAGTGGGTCTTTAGCCATTTAAGTCTAGAAAACTAGAGGAATCTCTAGATGCCAAATTTGTTATAAATTTCTTATTTATCAAGTCATCTCTCCTCTTTTCCCTTTGTTTTTAAAGGACAATTTTTTAAAAGGACACTTTTTCAATTTTATGTAGCAAAAAAGACCTCATGAGAAAATAATCTGCAAAAATTGATCATTTTCTTCGGAAAATGGTTGGTTTTGCAGTCGCGAAGTTTTTCGAGATACACGGGACTACTAGTCCTGTGTTGTTCGGCCAGCAATTGAAATGCAGGTCCTGTGCATTTCATTCTTCTCTCAGGATCAATTGTAGAAGAAGAAGCACAAGACTGCTAGTCTCGTGCATTTCAATTGCTGATCAAACTACACGGGACTAGCAGTCCTGTGTAGCTCAAAAAACTTCGCGACCGTAAAACCGATCTTTTTTCCGAAGAAAATGGTCGGTTTTGCAGATTATTTGCTGATGAGGTCGTTTTTGCTATATAAAATTTCAAAAAGATTCCTTCTAAAAATTTGTCCATTTTTTAAAGTCCGGCTGTCATTCGAAGTTATTAGATGAGGTATTCTAGTTTATTCGATTTGATATTGTTCTATTACAATCAAGGAGATTCGATCACCATTCACTTTTCTTTTTAGTGCTTTCAAATTGGGGAAATTGTGGGAAAGGAACATGTAGTTTGTTGAAAAATTTGAGCGATTGAGTAAGAAAGCGGACATAATATGAGGTTGGTGGAAAGAGTGAAAGAAAGAAAGAAAGAAAGGCTAGCTAGTTTGTTTAGCGATATCTTTCAAGCTTGTGTATTATTACAAACTTTTTTAAATTTCATATGAGCTGTTGCAATCAACTTAGGGGCCCCCATTGGGCTGTATGCACTTAGCATCAGGGCCTCATCGTATTGGCAGGAACCAGCTCAAAAGAGAGAGAGGGGGAGCAGGGTTGTTGGCGATGGAGATTTGAAATGCTCATCGGTGGAAATTAAAGGTTTTCGCATATATGCCCTGTTAGTTGATGGAGATTTGAAAAAGCTCGTTGGAAGAATGGGTTTTTTTTATACATGCCCCTCGGATCTTCCGTATTTACAAATTTGCTCCTCAAATCTTCCATATTTGTAAATTCATCCTTCAAATCTTGGTATTTTTAAAAATTGCCACGCAAAGCTCTCGTATTGGATAATTCTACCCGTTCCCCTTAAGAATGTTGGTTTTTAAAGAATGTAACGCTAAAATATTTCAATAATTTTCAATAAGGTGGTAACGGTCCCTGTTTAAAAACTAAAATAATTATGGAGGGTGGTTTTGTAAATACCAATATTTAGAGGGTAAATTTGTATATGAAATATTCGAGGGGTAAATATGCAAAAGTCCTCGATGGAATTGATCGAATGTGTTACGTGTGAAGGATTATGAGGGAAAAGGTCCTGTGGGTGACCATCTATATAGATAATGAAACTTTCAGGAAGCAAACCCAAACGTGATTTGTTCCGCTATCAATTTTAAATCATTGCAATCAATGCCCTAAAATTCAGAATAGTTTATTAGTAAAATACTCTGCAATTCATAATACTATATCAATAAAATACTCTGCAATTAAGAATAATACATATATCAGTAAAAAATGCTGCCCATCAATATTAATCAGACTAATTGTATTCGTGCACTCACCGATCGATTTTTGGAACCAATGTTGAAACACTTGACATATTCTCTTTTCCTTCATATGATTTTTCTACAGAGGGCTGCACTCTTCTAGGTTTTTCTACCCCCTGGCTAGCCTATTGGGTGTTGTTGGCAAGAATGTCGCTCCACCAAGCGCTTCTTTAACATTCACTTTCTTTTGCATAAATTCTTTCGAGCCCACCAAATATGTGATGTTAGGTACCAAGTATATATATATAATAATCTAGTGATCAGGAAACGAAGAAAAGTGATCCTGGAGATCTCTCTGTTTTCAAAAGGAAGGATAATTAACTGTAAATGATACCCAATCAAACTTTGTATCATTAGCACTTCAAGGTATAACCCCTTAGCTTATTATGCGTCAGATGAGTTAAAAAAGAGCAGTGTAGAAAATAACGATTTCCGTAGTGCAAAATGGCGCATAGCGTAACGTAACGCTGGAAAATAGCGCAGGAACAAAATAACGTACGCTATTTCACCCATAGCGTACGCTTTGTGACGCGTCTTCATAGCGCTTCATAGCTTATATATGTTAAATTATTCAAGGGTTAAGATTGATTTTTAAAAGAATTTTAATGGCCGTGATTGAGTTTTTCCCCAAATTAATTAGACCTTGCACTGAAAAGCATTAAAAAGAGATCAAAGAATTACTAATTACCTTTTTTTCTAATTAACTAGATTTAGAAGTAATAAAAACTAATACTTTTCTTTCAAAAATAAAAGTTGTAACTTCACTTGGATTACTGATGTATTTAGATTTATGATGTGCTATTACCTATTAGAACTTATTGTGATAATGTGTGATGTATATTTTTTTTAATGGCTATGCTTCTGGAATGATTGTTAAGGCATACATGGTTGATTTTGTCGTAAAATTGTGATGATATATTGATTTGTGATAGTATTTTTATGATGATATGTTCGAAAATTGTGATGATTGAATATTATGTATTTATAAAATATTTAAATAATAATAAATTATTTAACATACCTTGAAACTTACGCTATGCGTTAGCGTTTTTTTCAACATTGTTAGAGAGTTCTTCTATTAAGGCCATGTTTGTTTGTACGGAAGTAACTGTGAAATAGCAGAAGTAGTGGAAGTAGATGCTACTTCTGCTACTTCTTGGCAAAAATATATGTTTGTTTCTCTATAAAAACTACTTGCTACTTCCTTAAATGATGATGTGGCGTCTACATGGCACCTCTACTTCCTTGATATTTTTCCGTCTTCGAATGCACTGAAATACGACGGAGGTTGATGTAAAGTGGGGTCCATGAGGAAAAAAAATTTCTCAAATATATAATTAGGAAGTGATTATTTTCATAACTAACTCCCTCACAACGGAGTATAACCCGCGTGATCTTTAATGTTCAGTCCTGGTGTCTCTATATTTGCTAAAACATTTAATGTTCAGTGCTTGCCTCAAATATATAAACGAACATTTTCAATTCAAAACTTTTTTATCGATTTGGACACATTGATTGTCATTGTTAGTCAAATCCTTGCTTGTGTAGTTAGATATAAACAAATATGTTCAGTCCTCGTGTTTCTTCTACATTGTCCTGATTTTGAATTATTGATGTTGTTTTACTCTTGATGTAAGCTTTCTAACTTTTAAGCACAGCAATCCTCGAGGCATGTGGTGTGTTATAATACTTCCATTTACATTTCTATTTCAATGACAATCCAAACAAGAATAAAATAAAAGTAACATGAATTAATTACTTCCTAGTAATATTTTCAAATATTATCCAAACAAAAAACGTAAATGAAGAGGAAGAAGTTCTACTTCCATTACTTCTAAAATATATGAAACAAACAAAAAAAATATTATTTCCGCTACTTCCTATTTCATAGTTTTGGAAGTTACTTCTGTAACCTATTTCTTATTTCCAATACTTCCATTATCCAAACGGGTTTCCAATACTTCCATTATCCAAACGGGCCCTAAGCTGCATAAAAATATTTGTTATCATGCCTCTATGTTGTCCATCAAGAGTTTGAGTTTATTTTCTGTGTTCTTGCCCAATAGGTAGCCCCATACAATACATTTTATCCACAGCTGGAGGAGCACATGGCTCAAGTTGGCATCAATGCAACTGTTAACAGATGGGCTGAACCCCGTGCACTAGGAATGGTTGATCCCCATGATTCACTCTCTCATCCTGCTGGGGTCTCGGATGTTCAAGCTGAGTCTGCTACTTGTCTTGACCCAGACCAGTTCACAAACTTTGTGGTATGCTACAACTTCATTTTACTGTTCCCAGCTTAAGAAAGTCATCTCTCTCATATCCTTCACCTGCAATTGCTGTCACTCCCTACCTACGATGATTTTCACATTTGAAGTGCTCGCCTTTTGTTGTTAGTTAGCATTTTCTTCATCATATGTTGATGTTTGGTTCCATTGCTTTCTGTGTTTGCTGCACTAGGTACCCTAAATTTGTAAAGTTTACCATCTTTTATGTACATAGGCAGATTCCAAAACTTTTTGGTGCTGAATCAACAAAGCCTCCAAAGATAACTCATTTCACTTGCCTGAGAGTTATTTTGAATCCCAGAAGAAAACGGTAAGTTTAA
>BQKN01064187.1:17165-35519 GCA_022839385.1 Asparagus kiusianus
ATTTTTTAATAAAAAATTAAAATGGGTCTAAATCGAAAATTTGTTCTTTGTTTTTCTTTCTTCTCAAGTAAAAGAAATATCTCTCTCCTCTCCCTTCTCCTCTCTCTCTCTCTCTCTCTCTCTCTCTCTCGCCGTAATCAAGATCGATCATGGCGGCGGCGATGGTGAGCTCTGCAAGCGGTCTTCTAGCGATGCTCAACGAGCAGCATCCTGCTCTCAAGCTTCACGCCCTCGACAAGCTGAACTCCGTTGTCCATCTCTTTTGGCACGAGATCTCTACTAGCGTCCCAACGATGTGAGCGCAAACCCTAACCCTAGATTTTGCAGTTTTGTCCTTGGTGTTATTGAGGTGTTGATCGTGTTAGGGTTTTGCTCTTTGGGAGAGCATAGGGCGTACCGCCAGATCCGATCTTGCCGAAATTAGGGTTTTTTTTGAAATATCAGTTTTTTCTCTTTTGCAAAATTCTCAGATTGATAGAATAACCGGGGACGCGTATTTATGTTTCTCGGTTGTTTCTTAGGGACTGACCAAGATTTAGGGTTTTGGTGATTATTTCGGTTGACCTGATGCTGAAGAGTTTTTTCCTTCCATTTATTTGATGCAGAGAGAGTTTATCTGAGGATGAGGAGTTTGAACAGAGGGAGCTTGCTTCTTTGGTTGTGTCCAAGGTGGTAGACCGATTATTACTATAATTTAAAGTAATATATGGTGGAAATTTTGTTGGTTCACGGTTTAGTTTTGTCTCGTGCAGGTCTTTTACTACCTTGGCGAACTTAATGACTCGTTATCTTATGCCCTGGGTGCTGGGCCTTTGTTTGATGTTTCTGAGGATTCTGATTATGCCCATACACTACTTGGTACGAAAATGCATATCGATCTTCTGCTTATTGGCTGGCAATTTGATATCTTTTGTGGAGTGTTCTTTTTATGCTCTGGAAATTTATTTTCTTGGTGTTTGTTTTTAGCCAAAGCTATTGATGAGTATGCCAGCATTAAGTCTAAACCTGGCAGTGGAGAAAAGGAGAAGTTGGATCCTAGACTGGAAGCCATAGTGGAAAGAATGCTGGACAAGTACGTTGCTTAATTATTCTTTTTCCTTATTTGCTAGGTTGTTGTGAAGAAATTACCTAAACACTAAATCCTAAACTGTATGGGAACATACTCCTATTTGATGCAGGTGTATACTTGACGGGAAATACCAACAAGCTATGGGAATGGCTGTTGAGTGTAGGAGATTGGATAAGCTCGAGGAAGCAATAACTCGTAGTGATAATGTTCATGGGGCTCTTTCTTACTGCATAAACCTTTCTCATTCCTTTGTGAACCATAGGGAGTACCGTTGCGAGGTACTTCTCTTCGTAAATTTTATTCTGATAATCATAATGGTATTGCGACTGAATGGAATGTTATGAAACTAGAAGTTGATTTCATGTAAACTGCATGGTCCTAATCAATCGTACCACGCATTAAAACCATTATTATGTGGCTTAAGTATTTGATATGGGAACTATCATGAATTAAAATTTTAACTCAAAACATACGGCATCGCCACAATTGGGCAGAACATCCCTTACCTCAATATTTGGGTTTCTTGTTGCTTTCTTGAGTATCAGTTCCACAAAGCCACATTAAAAGAGAGGATTTTATGTTTTTCCCCCAAACTAGCTGCATTATCCCGCATATTGTGCTCGAACTCATCCATCATAAGTTACTGTGCATTGTGTCCTAGCACAAGGTTTGTTAACCGTAAGTTATCTACCAGAATTCAGTTTGATGAAAACTTTGTCTGTGTCGTCACTTGTCTTTTTATTATTAAACTTGATTTTGAAGTTTGTGCCCCGTATTTTTTATCCCGGCACCCCGAAATTTTCATGAAAGTGCTTTATAGGCAAAATTGTGAATGAAATAGACCACTGTTCATGGCCAAGATGTTTATATCTTCAAGGAATATGCTATTTATTATATAAGGATAACCGCGATTTAATTTTGTTTCATGTCTTGTTTATAGACAGGTATGAGTGTTGCATAATGTTAGGCGTTCCTTTGTGCTAACTTTCCCTGAAAGTTGTGTTTGAAACCCTTGTGAAATAGATCAGATGATGTCAAACTTTCTTTTGTGAAAGATAACAATGATGGTATCCAGTATAGACTATAGTGTATAGTTTTGAGTTGAATATTAGGTACCCAATTATCGCTGTGCAAAGCTGACATTGGGAAATTCCAGACATCACGTGGACTTTGAGATGCCAATTGTTGCTTTGTCAAGTGCTTGTTAGTTTGTACCTTCATACTTGATTGTTGGTTTTTTCTCATGTATATAATCTCTTGGGATTGAATCCTTGGTCTCTCATCTTTTACTTCTTATCTTAGAGAAATAGATCAAACAATTTAGATAATGGCTGCGACCTCAATGCTTTGCCGAATGTCAAAGAAGCCTCAAAAAGAGGTTGCTAGACCAAGCAACAAGAGGAGGAAGAAACCACAATGAAAGGATGCTGATTTCAAACCTTTTTTTAGTTTTTAGTTTTTTGCCCCCCCCCCCCCCCCCCGGGGGGGGGGGGGGGGGCTGTGCGCTTATGTCAGAATCTTCAAGTTCCATATTGAGGAAGTTTGCGATCTCTCTTTTCTTTTACTTTTATACTACACACTCTTGTCCTCTTCCCCTTTGATGGTTGACATGGCAGGATACATGATGTTCTGTGTTGAAGGGCAATATCAATTTCTATGATGACAATGGAGCCTTCTTCTTTTTCTTCGACCACCGTTGTTTATTCCTGTCTTGTTATTCTTACGCTTCTAGTGTTTATGATAAGATTTCTGTACGTGGAATGGGTCGGTTGCTGCCTTCTATAACCATGCAGTAGATCTTCAGTTTTGAGAAGTGGGGTGGAGTTGGTTATATCAGGAATGCAAGTGCATTACTTAACAATATCTTTCATCATATGGAAGATCATCACCTCTTTCTCACAAGCACGGCTTTTCATTTGAGTGCATGGTTGTGCCTTAACAGTGTCAAATATGCGCAGGATTTACTCTCATTCTCATAGGATCATCTTTCGAATGTGAATTAACAGTTTTTTTTTAAACGAAGGTGGGATAGGACTAAGAGATGAGGCTGAATTTGAGGGGAAAATAGAAAAGCATGCAGGTTAAAGATTCATGTCATGCTAGTAGGAAGCTCTAAATTTTGATAATTAATACTAGCAAACTCCAAAAAGATCAAGATTTTTGAGCAATATATCTATGTGATATATCACATGGTAGAGTATATTCTGCTGTCGTAATCTTATAGAATGAATAATTGAATATATGTAAATAATATATGTTATGAAATATTCAAGGCCAAAAATCGCATATGTTCATTCTTTAGAAGCATAGAAATTTCTAGCACTTATTAGCACGGACCACCACAGTTATCCTTTTCATCCAGCTTAAATGAGCTCTTCATCGGCTCCCAAGTCCCAGTTGCCTTACATCAGCTATAATGGACATTCAATAGATGCGCGTAGCTAGTAGAATAAGAGGGACATTCATAAACTTCATATTGTATATTGGAGCATTGGTGATAGTCCTCGATGACGCAGGATTTCTGTAGCAAAAGATTTTTTTGGACCGAATAGGTGAATATAATCATCTATAAAATCCATTTGACTTCATTTCACTTTTTTCAATCTCATATCTTAAATTTGACCAGTGTCTGATATATATAAGTTGCAGTCTGTTGATGAAATTTGTCCGTCACGTAGATCTTGAATTGGGAAATTGGGTAAAAGGATGTGTCTCAGGAACTTTTGAATTGTTTTTAAAGGGAGCTGGGCTACGTGCCATTATGTTATTCATGTTTGAAGTATACTAAGTATACGATACTTATGGTCCTTGATTAACTCTGATTCTTAATTATCTTCATAAATTTATAAATTGCAACCTACAAGTTATTTTGAACAAACATAATGGAATATGCATGAAATATCTTGGAGCGGTATAGATAAGGGTTAGATTGTTATGTTCTTTTTCAACAACTTTGCCTTTATATTCCAATTTTTTATATTAACGGTCACCACCACTTAAGAAATACCGTTTACATAAAAGTTCATGGTGTGATTAGTATTTGCTGGATCCTTGGTTCCTTCTGCATAATTTTGATTTCTACATACCAGTCTTCTGCATGAGTTGTCGGGGTACATTGGGGAAGAGAGCTTTCTTGAATCAATATATTATTGTAGTCAAAATGGATAAACCTTCTCTTTCTTTTTCTTAGATTAAAGATGGATCTTCTTCCTAACTATATTATTCCCATTTTCTGACCCAGGTGCTTCGTCTTCTTGTCAAAATATATCAAAGACTGCCTTCTCCTGATTACTTAAGCATCTGTCAGTGTCTCATGTTCCTCGATGAACCTAAACCTGTAGCAAGTATATTGGAGAAGCTTCTTCTGTCAGACAGCAAG
The DNA here is from genome assembly GCA_022839385.1 of Asparagus kiusianus. Taxonomy (NCBI): domain Eukaryota; kingdom Viridiplantae; phylum Streptophyta; class Magnoliopsida; order Asparagales; family Asparagaceae; genus Asparagus; species Asparagus kiusianus. The sequence goes on from BQKN01064187.1 coordinate 21,614, forward strand.
GTATTTGTTATCTTCTTCTCCATAATTTTTGCTAATTTGATTTTAGATACTGATTTGTGATTCAATGTTACAGGATGATGCACTCTTAGCATTTCAGATAGCTTTTGACCTTGTTGAGAATGAAAGGCAAGCCTTTCTCTTAAATGTCAGGAACCTCCTCCAGGATTCAAAATCGCCAGTACATCATGAGAATACTGAACAACCTTTAGAAAATCCTGATCAAGGATCTGCAGCTCCGAGTTCCGAAAATGGAAATGCAGGTGCAAGTGATACAAACCCTACAAGTGATACAAATCCTACTATGGGGGCGGGGGATGTCCCAATGGCAGATGACTCTCACACTCCCAATGGTACTGCAAATGTCATGAGCTCAAGTGAAGCTGCATTTTCTGAAAAGCTTGCCAAAATAAAAGGAATTTTATCTGGAGAGACGTCTATACAACTTACAATACAGTTCTTATATAGCAAGAACAAGTGAGATGATTTGTTTCTGATTGATTTCTTACCATTTGCATGCTTAGCCTAATAAGGGAATAAACATTACTGGTTTTCATGCATGCAGGTCCGATCTTTTGATATTGAAGACAATAAAGCAATCAGTTGAAATGAGAAATAGTGTATGTCACAGTGCAACTATCTGTGCTAATGCAATAATGCATGCTGGAACCACGGTAGACACGTTTCTACGAGAGAACCTGGTAACTTGGTTTAACCATATAAATTTACGTCTTAAATTATGGTTTAACCTTATAAATTTACCTCTTAAATCATCCATAGGGGTGGTAGATTATACAGCTTCTGTTAATACTAACTTGCAACTGGAACTTGGCAGGAGTGGCTGAGCAGAGCGACTAACTGGGCAAAATTCAGTGCTACTGCTGGGCTAGGTGTTATTCATAGGGGTCACCTCCAACAAGGACGGTCTTTGATGGCACCATACCTACCTCAAAGTGGTGCCGTAGGTGGTGGCAGTCCATACTCTGAAGGTGGTGCTCTTTATGCGCTAGGTTTGATTCATGCTAACCATGGTGAAGGCATCAAACAATTTCTTCGTGAAAGTCTTCGGAATACTAATTCTGAGGTGATTCTCGGCCCATATTATTTAGGATTTTAGTTTATGAGCCTAGACGTGAAGGTTGGACCTACTCAATGTGTTCTACTGTTCTTAAACACACAGGTTATCCAGCATGGTGCATGCTTAGGTCTGGGCTTGGCAGCACTAGGAACAGCTGACGAGGAGATATACGAGGAGGTCAAGAATGTGCTTTATACTGATAGCGCTGTCGCTGGTGAAGCTGCTGGTATCAGCATGGGCTTGCTTATGGTCGGAACTCCCAGTGAAAAAGCAGGCGAGATGCTTGCATATGCACATGATACCCAACATGAGAAGATCATTAGGTAAGCAAGAGTGTTAATTATACTGCACTTCCTTTTTTTTGTCTACTCACTAGAATTTTTGCTTATTTGTATTCTTAAAGATATTAAAAAATTAACTGCATATTATTTTTTGGGAGTGTGCAAATGAAAATATATTGCTTTTGCTTATTTATATTCCTAAAGATATTAAAAAAATAACTGCATATTTTTTTTGAGAGTGTGCATTTTGATGGATATGGAGAGTCTGCTGATTAAGTGATTTTAAAGAAAAGTGTCCTTTTAGCTTCATTATTTGAACTTGAAATCCACTAATTTTTCACCCTCACTATATATATTAGCATAAATTTTCGTGTAGATATATGCATATAACCTTGATTTTTTATTTACGTATATATACTTTTTTCATAAAAATCTATATCTTTACCTTTGTATCTTTTATAACCTCAAATATATAGAATATCCAGTCATGTGTGCTCGTTTTATTTCATGACATTAAGTGACATAGAATATTCTAGTAGAAATTAATAGAATATAAAAAGAAAATAGAAAAGAAATCATTCCTTGTAAAATGACAATTTTACCCTTTCAAAAATAATTGGAGGTGAGGATATGTCCGCCATTCATGCAAATTTGTACTACCCCTTGTTGGCTTTTTATATTGTAGTATAGATTGGTCTTCGTCCCAAACACGTCAGAAGTATACTTATGATATGCGTGATAGTTTTTCTTGTCAGGGTCTAAAGTTTCCTGTATGAGTGCAAGTTGCTTAGATGCTTTTCCTTTATCAAACTGAGGATGCCATTTGTCTTAGCGTGATAACAACTTAGAGAAAAGGTGGACTATATCAGGGATAAAGTTTTGTTAGTTAGCTCTAGGTATTGTAATTAAAGAACTTATTCAGATGAACATGTGAAGGTGCACTGTTACAACTATCATGTAAAGGTGCACTGTTACATGATGGTTGTAATTTCCTTCCCGGATTGATTGCTCAACACCAATATATCACTTTTTTATTTTTTTTATTTTTTTTTGAAGAACATGACTCTTTGCAGTGTTATATACAGGTTACTGAAAGGACCATCAGTAGAATGACCTGCTATTCAGTATATGCGAGATGATGAAACATTATACTGTTCATCTTTTCAGCCCCTCAAAATATGATAACACATTTTAATAGTAACAATTCATGCCTTGTTCAACTTTTAAAGAGGTTTTTGTATTAAGGAGTGAGAACCAAAGAGATCAATTAACTCCAGAGTCAAATTGACAAATAATTCAGGAGCATGGATTTGATGCTAGTTTGTCTGTATGACAGTTTAGGGTTATTTTTTCTATGCTTTTGTGTCATTATTTTGCAGCCATATCAAGGTAAACTGTCGTAATAAGAGATATTTGCCATCTTGTTATCTCATCAGTTTAAAAAAAACCCTCATAAACTGGATTTTTCTTGCATAGAAAAGTTTGATTCCTACCTGTTATGCTGGTTTCAAGCCTCTCTTCACGAACATGTATATGGTCCGCACTGGTTTGGACTCAGTGTTGATTGAGATCATTGGAGGAGTTAATGGATAATTATATGCTCATAATGCTGACGGTATTGGTGCCGCTTGACGTGTTTAGTTTTAGGCTCTCTCAATTAAGCAGTGTCATTGTTGTGTTTAGTTGATTACCCTTTCTTGAATAATTATTTTTTAGTACATGATTTTATATGCCAGAAAAATACAGTCGGACTGTATATTTTACATTAAATGGGTTTGACTACCTTTGCAGCAAAACAAAATACAAGATACATATGGGTTTGGACCCTCACCTTAAGCCTGAGTTTCACATGCTACCAGCCTCCCCAAGCAATAGACAAGACTTCCTTTATAGAGGCCCTATTGAACTATGGCTTATCACCATATAGGGATAAGCCTAATGCTGCAGAGCAGAGTCAGTTTCGGTGCAACATGGAACACACGATTAAGGGAAAAAAGGAAAATATCATAGCAGACAGTGTCGACAATTTACTTGTTCTATTTATCTTCAATCCTACTAAAAATGGCTGTTTGTTCAAGTCCCTACCATTCTAGGTCCTGCAATCTTCTCTTCTTCATTATGGGCAGATTTACCCCTTATATGGTCTTTGTAAATCTTACGCTGTGTGTTGACCTTAGTATGCCACAAAGGTTTAATTTAGGTGTTCAAATCTCGCATCTTCTTACTGTGGTTAAAACAGTACATTTTGATCTTATTCAAGTTCCCTTTCAGGTTAAATTTTCTGCTTCCTCTGGCAGAAGCTATTTGGTAAATCGATATGCATTGAAGAAAAATTTTGAAAACCATGTAGAGGATTAAAAGTACTAGTACTAAGAAGTAACTAGAAATGATAATCAATCGCTGAACTGTTCAGTTTTACCAATAATACACTTAAGCAACCTTTTATTAAGAATAAGGCAATTGTTGCGTGCTTAACCTAAGTAAAAATTCTTAAGATTCAGGAAAGCCAGTGGTCAAATTTCATTGTGAGGATAGCCAAATATGTAAACCATGAACATCTCTGCTATTCATGTCTACATTGTTAGTTCCTTTACTCGTGCTTTTTATCAATAATAATAATTAAATTTCTTTTTGCAGAGGATTAGCTCTAGGAATTGCATTAACAGTTTATGGGAGGGAAGAAGATGCTGATGCTCTGATCGAACAATTAACTGGAGATCAAGATCCGATACTTCGTTATGGTGGCATGTATGCATTGGCCTTGGCTTACAGGGGAACGGCAAACAATAAGGCCATACACAAGTTGTTGCATTTTGCTGTATCAGATGTCAGTGATGATGTGCGAAGAACTGCTGTTCTAGCCCTTGGATTTGTTCTGTACTCAGAACCTGAGCAGGTTAGTTTATTGTCAAATGATATAGATTATTCCGTGAATCCATTCTTTTTTATATTAACAATGAGATTGTACCCTATCTGGAGTATGACCAACTCGGATTCAGAAGGTTTTGAATCTAGATATCAGTTTACTATTAGGAAACCAAGATTAATGTGACGTCTCTTCATGTCGAAAAATATCATTCGTCTATTGCTAACTGGACACTCAAGCTTAATATGTTACTCTCATTTTGCGGTAAATGAGTGAGTACATACTCTCTGATTAGCAGAACTGACCCGGAAAAAAAGAAGAGTATACAACATATATTTAGTTCAGCAGTACAGTTTCAAAGCGAACTTATACTTCCTTTTGTTTTCTCCTTTTCTTTTCTTTTCTTTTCTGTGGGCGATCGGCATATGGTCACAGACCCTTATTTTCTGTGTATCCTACTATTTGCAGACTCCAAGAATTGTTTCTCTGCTCTCTGAATCCTACAATCCACATGTGCGTTATGGAGCAGCACTAGCAGTAGGCATCTCCTGTGCGGGTACTGGTCTGAGTGAAGCAATTTCCCTGTTAGAGCCTCTTACATCTGATGTTGTTGACTTTGTTCGTCAAGGAGCCCTCATAGCCATGGCTATGGTTATGATCCAGACGAATGAATCTTGTGACTCTCGAGTTGGGACATTCAGGTATCACTCGTACTATACACAGATTGTTGCGTGAATTTCATTTCTTGTTGGGTAATATTCCTTTTCCCCCCCATATAGACGTCAGTTGGAGAAAATTATTCTTGATAAGCATGAAGATACAATGAGCAAGATGGGTGCTATATTGGCTTCTGGAATTCTGGATGCTGGTGGGCGTAACGTTTCAATTAAGCTTCTTTCTAAAGCTAAGCATGATAAAATCACAGCAGTTGTTGGTCTAGCAGTATTCAGCCAGTTTTGGTATTGGTATCCTCTTACCTACTTCATTAGCCTTGCTTTCTCGCCTACAGCGTTCATTGGTCTGAATTATGACCTCAAAGTGCCAAAGTTTGAGTTCTTATCTCATGCCAAACCTTCTCTCTTTGAGTACCCTCGCCCCACTGCCCCACCCTCATCAACATCAGCAGTTAAATTACCGACTGCTGTCTTGTCAACAACAGCAAAAGCAAAATCTAGAGTGAAGAAAGACGCAGAGCAGAAAGCCTCTGCTGACAAGTCGAATGAAGACACATCAACCAGTTCAAGTTCTGGGAAGAGCCCGAAACCTTCTGAGAAAGATAATGATTCAATGCAGGTAAGTCACTTACTTGGTTATATGCTCAGTGCTTTTTTGTAGTTAAAAGACATATTCCAAGTCTTGCTCTTGATGGTCCTTATGAAAAAGTTAGTTACTCATATCTGGATCAACCAGCTGCTTGTCATGTAGATGGGCAATCCCTAAGCATAGGTCCTATTGGCTATAGAAAAATTAGAGCCATAACAAAATTTGAGCATCTGGAGCGCATTTGAATCTACATGTTGCAAGTTGTTTTGAGATTCTGGAATAAGTTCTTCCATGTTTGGTACTAAATTCTTGTACTATGCTTTCCTCTATTATTTGTGATATTGTCTCCTTGGGATCTATTATATGCATGTATCCTTGGGATCTATTATATGCATGTAAAGATCTACCAGATTTGGTGCCTGCGTGTACTGTTGCTCAATTCACATTTGCATTCATTATTCTTTTCTTAACTCGGGTGTTAATTGAAACAAGCCTCGGCTGTCATTTGACCATTTCAGCGGCAACTTTAGTATTTGCTCTCTAACTAAGCTGATATTTGGCTATAGAAGTACTAACTTATTTTTGACATTTCTTCATTATCAGGTTGATAGCACTGCAGATAAGAAGCCAGAGGCTGAGCCATCATTTGAAATCCTGACAAATCCAGCCAGGGTTGTTCCTGCCCAAGAGAAGTTCATCAAATTTCTGGAGGGAAGCAGATATGTCCCAGTGAAGCTAGCTCCCTCAGGTTTCGTCTTATTAAGAGATTTGCAACCCTCTGAGGCTGAGGTGCTTGCTCTAACAGATGCTCCGTCATCTATGACTTCACCAGCAGCAGGCACAGCAACTGCCACCACAGGAGGTCAGCCTGCTTCAGCAACGACAGCGATGTCAGTAGATGACGAGCCTCAGCCGCCACCGGCTTTTGAGTATTCTGGGTAGTGGGCGACTCTAGAAAGAAACTGTATTCCTTTTCCTATTGTTTCTCTTGTTTCCTTTTTGTTATTTTTTGAACTCAATAGGCAGTGTTAATTTTATTCAGAAGATAATTGAGTTCTGTACCATCAAATAGAGTTTAAAGTCTTGGGACTTCGCCTCTTTCCTGTTATCGAAACTGAACCGATTGATATGCGGACGGACACGGTGAGCTTTCTTCCCATCTGAGCTAGTTTTTACCAATATGTTGTATTTTGCCTAAACAAGCTGTTTCTGTATCTCCTGCCATGTTTTGAGAATGCGTCCAGTGTCTTTTTAATCCCAAGAGTACAAGTACCCGCCCTGCTTGGTTTTTGACGTACCTTTGCAGATAATGTTTATCACCTCTCAACTTGTTTTGCACTTATCATCCATAAGAAGCAATAAGTTCTTGTTTAGGGATATGATTGATGTTGTTAAAGGTGTAGGCGAGTGAATTATTGCAGTTCATGGTTGTTTTTGCAGCTTCCTAAATTATCCAGTACTTTTCTACTTTAGGTTTTACGCGCGAACTCCATTTAATTTGAATGGCCTGTACTGTACAGCAATAATATTTTGCCTCTTCAGAGTTGGCGATCTGATTTTGACAAAATATGGCCAAGATTTTCTCCCTTTGTGTTTCTTCCGTTTTTAGGTAATGAAACTAGACCTAAGCTGGAAGCGGCCGCTATTTAATTATCCCAGGGCCTCGCTATTTTGCCGTGAGCTCCATACAACGGAGAGCACCTTTATTGAACTCACGCATCTTCACTGAGTCAATTCCTACGAAATTAGGGGCCACATGTTACTTTGAAGCTGTGGCTTTCAGAGACAGCTGGTTTGATTCATGTCCAGATTTTGATCGAGCACTAGAGCTCGTGAGAGGCTCACTCACCCCTGATTAATTCCACGCTATCTTCCAAAACCACGAGTCGTCCCCACTTACTGTCAATCTGTGACGTCTCTCCTCCCTCTGTTCCGTGGGCAAATGATATCGCATATTGTTATCGGGTCCATTTAAGTCTCAGAGTGGGAGAGCAAAAAATAATAATAATAATAATAATAATAATAGTAACACCGTAGAGGAGGACCCTAATTAGAGGTGTCACAGAGAACTATATTTTAACTGGTTGTTTTAATATTTATTATTGATTTATACTCCGTTTTTAGAATTGATAGTAAGACGCGTGTCGTATTCTTCTATGCTCCTGTGGTGTTTTCTTCCCCTCAACGTCGATGAAACCCCATCTTCACAGTTCTATTTTCCCTCTCCTTCACGCCTAAGTTCGGACCAAAAAGCTTCTCCACTTCATTGACTTTTAAGGAGAACCTTGATCAGTTTAAGAAGTTAAGAATTGGGCAGGCACAAAGCGTTGTGTGTTACCTTGTACCATTATTTCTATCTGTAAACGGGTTATCCTTAAACAACCCGTTTGAAAGTGATCAGAGAAAGTAAATGGTTCACTTGAGATCTTATCCAAACGACTGCTTCACGGTCGCACAAGCTTGCTTGCGCCCCCCAAGTAATGCAATTTTAGGCAAATAATGCAAGGTTAATGTCACGCTATGTTCACAGGAAAATTATTTCCATTTGTTTCTCTTGTTTCGTTTCAGGTTAGCATCCGTTCTAGAAGTGATGAACCATTCGATCTGTGTCACGTTCGTAGTTGAGACATGCTGAGTTTTAATCGACCCATTTGATTATAATGGAAAATGATCGAGCTGGAAAGAGGCGTTAATAATTAAGAGATTGATGTTGCGATTCCATCATCCATTTAATTTGAGATCAATTGAATGCGACTGTACAGTGCCATTGATCATGTATTTTGAAGTCTTGTCAACTCGATCCTCTTAAAAATTTAATGCCGATAATGTTAACGTTCTTCATGCCACAAAGCGAGTTGCAATAATTCACAACTACGGTGTCCTTTTGTGCTTGTTTGCAGCTCATACCAGCCCGTCTGGTACTCTGTCAGTTGTCTCAATAAATATCATGTAACGAAAATTTAAAAAAAATAAAAAAAAAGAACTCAATCGGATGGTTTTTCGTCAAAACCGACCCAGTTTCAGCCCGACGGCTGAAACTATGTCTGTTTTGACAATTATTTTTAGAAGAAGTCTTTTTTTTTGCAATTTTTTTTGTAAATCGGGTGGTTTTCAAAATTTCTCCTAAAAGAAACTCAGAAGGTTCTGCACAAACCCCCTCAAACTTTATGGTGTTTCTGAAAAATTAGAATGGTTAAGGGGGTCATCTCAAATTGGCCAAAATTATGAGGTCTTTTCTTCTTTTCTTAATTTACCCTTTCATTTACCGCAATGATATTAGTACAACAGAGGGATACTTAACAATGCAATGTACATAATGCGGACGCTCGTTTGTTTCCTGTCCAACTATTAATCCTAAACTTTCCGTGTCGAGAAACTAACTTAAAAGAGAGCCGGGGAATTAATTGCACATACAGAGCCAAGGCAACTCCGATCCTTACATATGTTTGTGCCAAATAGAGCATGTCGAGTTCATTAACTTCGGCCAAGCATTTATTTATTTGAACCTCTGCGCGTTTAACTGCATGTACGTCTCCCTGCAGCATTAAGCATTTATATCTTCCCCTTATTAGTAGAGTTGCATAAGTATGTACTTAGTAGAGATTCTCATAGGCATTTCATCAGTATGTAATTAATCTCCCCTCTGGGCCTAATATGTTCAATCATCAGAGTTGTTTACGGTTCTTAGAGCCCTCTTAACCGTTAGACAAAAACTCTGAAGTTGTGATGAGGATCAAAGATTATATTTTTTTGTTAAAACATTGTTTCTATTAAAATGATCGTCGTAACCAAGAGTGCATTGTCAACTTTTAGAGAAGAAAAAACCCACTTTAAATTCGTGGTTGGTGAGATTTAAACACGTGTTGCTCGGACACCATCTTAAATTAAGTATCTCTAACCCTCACAGTAAAACTCCAGATTAAGCTGCGATAGAAGTTGAGAGTTTTATATTCTAACAATGGTCTTCCTTCGCATTAAATATCTGTTAAACTGTTAGAATTCACGTATTGCTATTTTGTGCTATTCATTTCTTTCTGCCTATCATCTTCAGATATTAGTTCCTTCTTCTTTTTTTTCTTCTTTTTTTGATCTATCAACTTCAATACTAGAGCTCATGCTGTCATGCATACACAAGTCAATAATCATTAACTAGACGATATGTTTGATTAATTAGACTTTTCTCAAACATCTTCAACCGCATAATTTCACGCACTAGCGTTCTGAGGACGTTTGCTGATCTATCACCTTCAACTGCTATAAAATTCGTACAGATCGCGACCAGTGACGGACGCGTGTCCCGGTCCCCGAAACATCACAACAAACTTTTGCCCTGCATTCGACCGTCCATGACCTCGCATTTCTAAAAAAGCTAACCTCAACGAGCTCAATCAAACTAATTTATATTCCTTTTTCTTCCCCCAACCCCCTAAATCTCAATATTTATAGAATATAATACACAAAATATCTCAACAGCCCCCCACTCCATCCCACGTGATTCCATAAGCACCGGCGCACATGGCTGCACAGAAAGTCACGCCAGCTGTCGCACACAATACACATTATTCTACCGAACTCCCCCCTCTCGAACCCAACAAATACATATAAAAAAATTTAATAAAATAACGAGATGATATTTTCTCTCCACCACCGAACTCATACCCGCTTCCAACAAAAGCCTCACGTGGTCCCTGCACGTCGCCGTTCAGTCTCAATTCCTAAATTACCCTTAGCGTCACGCAGAAATTACTAAGAAGGACATCATCAGCAGCAACAAATTAAGAACTCAAATACATAAACGAACATCAAAAAGAATTTTCACTAAAAAATAATAACATCAAATAATACACAGATCACCACCACCACCACTCTCACAGGTCACAATGTCTACAAATGATCAACAACAACCAAGAGAAAAAAACAAAAGGAACTCAATCACAATAATAATAATAATAATAATAATGATACAACAATAATAAATTAGAAACCATATCTAAAATCGACCTAACTAAAAGGCGTAGACTGCGGCGGCGACGGCGGATGCGGCGAGGGCCCACCCGCTCACGGATCGGACTCCGGGGGCGTTGGAGCCATCAGAGGGGGTTCCAGAGGGAGAGGAGCCCGCTGGGCCGGCGCCGGGGGCACCCGCCGAGGTGCCGGCGCCGGGGGCACCCGCGGAGGGGCCCATGGTGGAGGGGGCGGGAGAGGAGGAGGTGGTGGGGGCCGGGGAGGGGACGGCGGAGGGGGTGGCGGGGCTCACGGCCGGGGCCGGGGTGGCGGTCGGTGGGGCCGCGGTGGGTGCAGGGGTGGGTGCGGGTTTCGGTGAGGGTTTGGGTGATGGTTTGGGGGTCGGGATGGGGGCGGCGCCGGGGGCCTGGGCGGAGGCGGCGACGGCGAGGAGGGCGAGGGCCAGGGCGACGAGAGACGAGCTTGAGAAAGCCATTGGTTGGTTCTAGAGAGAGAGCTCGAGGGAGGGAGAGATGAAGAGCTAGGGTTTGAGGGAATGAGAGGAAAGCGAATAGGGAGGGGTTTATATAAAGCGAGGGAAAGGCGGTTGGGAAAGCTGTAGCGAGGAAAAAGAGTGCTGGATTACTTGTCATTTTAATAATAAGTTGGCCTTTTTTTGCAGATGAGGACTTTGTTTTTCTTGTGTTTTGCTTTTATTTTTTTCTTTTTTTTTGGAGAGGAGTCAATTCTTATTTTCCTGAGGTGTTTTTCTTTTCTTTCCTTTTTTTGCTATCGGGAAATGTAAAATGTATGGTAATTTCTAGAAGACAGGTATAAAAGCAGTTGAAACTACATCGCGACAATAACCGAGTAAATATGCTGCATAAGTACACGCATGCACTCTACTGGCATGTCGTATGTAAACAAACACCAGCCTTGCGTCTCACACTCTTAATTAATTTCTCTCTCCCCCAGCTGCTAAATGTGTCGTGCATGCCGATAGATAGACAAAACTTACTATAATTATTATCAAAAATTTTCTTAAAACATGATAAGAAAAACACATGAGTTAGTCTAGTTTACTTGGATATATGTATGTTTGTCTTCTATCAAAAAATGTTTGTTTAATAGAAATTTATGGTAGTTTCTAGAGTAACTTCAAGACGGTTTCGTTTAAACGATAAGAGCTTGATAGTTTCTTAAATTTATCTACATTTATTAGAAATTAGCTCATTCCAAAATTAGCCGCTTAGTGATGGAGTTCTTTTTAAAAAAAACGGATATTAAATAATAAAAGGCACCAAAATGCCGACAATCTCATGGATATAATGCCAGGCTGCCAGCGGTCCAATCTTTCTTTAAAATTTGTGCTTATTTTGGATGAAAGTATTAGGTCTCCTACCAACCTTTTGGGTGCCAGCCCCCCAAATTAATTTAATTTCAGAACTTATTCTCAAAATCTATAGTTATCGGTGCCATGTTCAACTCTGAAACCGACTAATCTCAATTCCGTATATTTAATTATTTTATAATTTGATTTATTCTTCTACGTAATTTTTATATTTTGAACCGTTTTGAAAAAAAAAAATTGGGTCCAAGTCTCAACCTGACCCGTTCTTTCCACCTATATATGAATTTAATTTGTCGATGGTGACGTGAAAACAAATTTAGCGTAGACACGGTCACCGTCCTTAGATTGGCCATCCAATTGAAATCTGACGGCTATTAATTGTGGTCAACATCGGTTTGTTTGCCCGCGTAAAATTTTGGTCAAAGACGTGATAGGAACGAAGTAGTCTTATTTTAGTTTGCACCTCGTTACGTTTCTTTGTTTGTTAGCTCCTTCGTTGTCTTCAACTATGGAAATTGACAAGCGAGTTTATAATTGTTCGAAATCCATTCGGGATCCGAAACCCAATAAGCAATTTAATACGTATTTAAGTACTCACCTAGTTGAAGTTATAAGTGTGCTCTTGAGACTTGTTAACCATTCGGATTGCACTTCTATAAAGGTATAAAAATTCAGAAGAGAAATTGCTAGAATCTGATTTAAGACAAGGTTATTGTGTGAAATCTGTAAGGCATTTTGTTTTATACCAATTCTCCCAGGCCCACTCGTAGAAGAACAGAAAAAGAATAATACAATCTTCTTCTTCATGCAAAAAAAAAAAATTATAGTTTCGTTTACCATATTTTGCATTATGAATATTCACATAGCTTTTCAAGAGATACCGAATTAAAGATGTCGTATCACAGGGATGACTAAGTGTTAATCTCACTCTAGAAGTCGACTCGTGTCTCGAGTTAACTATGCACCAAATCAACTCGGCCCTATGTGGAACGAGTGAAATAACATCATCGTATGACCCTTCCCAAGAAGAATCGAGTCGAAAGGCGTCCTCACTCAGACCATGTTGTTAAGGCCGACTCCACGCCTCTTCATTTTGTAAGACGGAGTCAAAAAGCTCTTAATTCAAAATGGCTGAATCAAAAGGCATCTCTTATCGACCCTCTCGCAAAGCCGAGACGAAAAACGGTTATTCTTGAACCCCTCGGCAACAGGCGATCACCATCACATTAAATGCACGGTTAGAGTCATCATTACATCCGCCCCGAAAGTCTAAATGACTCATCGGACCTCATCAGCACCTTATTTCCCATGTCACGATCGCAAAAATCATAAATACAACCAGCGGTGATACCTGTAAAGAATTGGCTGAATAAGCTAACTGCTTAGGCTCGGCTAAATTTACACAATTACCCTTCTGGATCTGCTATAAATAGATGTGCTGCCTACCGCATGGAGATGCGCAATCTTTGACAATATAACACATGACAATAATATTTGTCTCCTTCACTCAAGATTAATATTGATTGAACGTAGGAGTACCCTTGCTCGAAGAGCCCAACTCCAATCCTCTTACATCTTATTTATGTGCAAGGTTGAATCCTCTGGTCAATAATCAACCATCAAAGAAGACTTAGGAACCCTAAAACTTTCCATAATCTACACTAAATTTCCCTGTTTGATGCTGACATCAACAAAAGAAATAATGTTGCTTGTAGTATATCATGTTAGCGTACAAAATTATATCCATTAATCCCCACCATAACTTGAAAGTTTTGGTGCACAGTTAATTTAAGAGGATATCAGTAAGCAAGGTTCCAATCTTCCTGGACATGGACCTCCATGCATATAAAAAAATTATCACCATAGTGCTAGTCTAGATTTTTGTCCTAAAAACGAATCTTCACCTTGTGGGGCATGTTAGAGTATAAAATTAAGAGAGGAGGAGGATAAGAGACAAGGGCATTTTGAGACTTTATTATTATTATTATTATTATTATTATTATTATTATTATTATTATTCTTTTTCCCCTTTTTGTTTTGTTTTGTGTGTGTTGTGTAATTTAAATTTTCGGGCTTAAAGATATATAAAAGGGCGTCCATTTGGGATGCGTATAGGGGTGTCCAAA